>OW026519.1:78688050-79288050 GCA_932274085.1 Protocalliphora azurea
ATCCCAGTCAAGTTTTTGTATCCAAAGCTCTTGTAGTAACATTTTAGCTTTTGTAACTATTGGGCATAAAAGTCCGAGAGGATCAAACAAACGCGACGAAACTGATAAAATGTTTCTTTTAGTCGCTTTCAAATTTTGAAAATTGTCTTCCAAATGAAACTTAAATAAATCATTCTTCGGAACCCAATGTATACCAAGAGCTTTAGCTGAATCGGAATCACTATGAAGTAATTTTTCATTTTCCAATGAACTTATAAAGTCAGGATGATTCGAGAACCATTTTGTCAGTTTAAAACCAGCTGAACTTAAAATTTCAGTGACCTGGTTGCGAATTATATTTAGGTCTTGGTAGCTTTCAGCACCAGTTAACAAATCATCCACGTAGAAATCACTGCGAACAACTTTTGAACCGATAGGTAAAGTCTCTTTGAATAAGTCGCTTAAATGAATCAAACATCTGATGGCTAAAAATGGCGCAGATGCCGTGCCATACGTTACAGTGTTCAATCGAAACACTTTTAAATTTTCAGATGGATTCTGCCTCCAAAGGATTAATTGATAATTTCTATCATTTTCGCCAATTAAAACTTGACGATACATCTTTTCAATATCGGCAGTGATTGCATATCTATGTAATCGAAAACGGATCAATGTCGAATATAATTCCTCTTGTATTGTAGGACCAACCATTAACAAATCGTTAAGTGATACCTGTGAAGAAGTTCGACAAGAAGCATCAAAAACTACTCGAAGTTTCGTAGTTGTACTCTGAGGTCGCAAAACACATTGGTGTGGAATAAAATAGTGAGGAACATCTGGTATATTATCCAATATTGTCATATGACCTAAGTCAAAATACTCCTTCATGAAATCATGATACATTTCTTTCATCACATTATCTTTGGAAATTTTTCGTTCCAGTGACAGAAACCGTCTTTTAGCGGTTTCGAAAGATGAACCTAAAGCTTTTGTATCAGATTTGAAAGGTAAAGAGACTTCAAATCGTCCTGACGTTAAACGCCGTAATGAATTTCTAAAGATATCCTCACATTTTTGCTGTTCCTCAGAATATATTTTTGTTGATTCTTTCGGAATTTCTTCCAATTCCCAGAATTTTCTAACAATTGAATCTATATTGCTCTCGTTTTCTATTGAAGTACTTAAATGACAAACTTGGGTTTCATTCGAGCCCTTTGATTGATTGTACTTTCCAGTAACAATCCAACCAAGTGAAGTTTGCTGTAAAATAGGGAGGCTCGGACTAGACTTTATTTGTCCTACACAAATTAAATCAAAAAATACTTCTGCACCTATAAGTAAATCTATTTTCTGAGGTTTATGAAAGCTAGGATCAGCTAATTCTATATTTTTAGGAACTTTAAAGCTAGTTGTGCTTATCATCTTATCAGGTTGTAAATTCGTTATAGAACTCAATACCCAAAACTTCGAAGTAAAGTGAGTAGAGTTTACCCTCGACGTGACAGTTAAATTTACACAAGATTTCGAAAATGAATGTGTTTGACTAATACCATTTAAACTCAATCTGCCTCCTTCTCTTTTTAATCGTAGTAGCTGTGCAAGTTCCTCAGTTATCAAGTTTGGTTGAGAACCGGAATCTAAAAGAGCTCTGGCAAATATAAAATCACCAGAACTATTTCTTACTTTGACTACAGCCGTCGCTAACATAATTCTTTCATCCGAAGATGAATAATTCACGGAAGCATGAGAAGTTGACGGCTGTTCAGAGTAGCTGCCAAATTGATTATTATTGTTGCTAGAACTTGTCTTGTATCTGTGTAGTAGTGAATTGTGAGATCCACTACAAATTCTGCACTTAGATGATGTACATCTGGCTACTGAATGACCCTTTTTTAAACAATTTATACATGCTGGCACAGATTTTATAAAATCAAATCTTTGAATTACAGGCTCAGCAGTAAAAGAAGGGCAATTATTAATTACATGTTGATTTGATTTACAAAACAAACATTTATCAGCAGATTGTTTAGACTTTGTTACATTTAATGATGTTTTATTATTTCTCTTAGTAGAATTATTTTCAGCTTTATTCTTATTAAACCTCGGCCTTGAACTTGAAGACTCATCAGCAGCAATATGCTGATATCGTTTGTTCAAGGCGGCTTCGCAGTCAGACCATAGTGGCAGCTTTTCGAAGTCTAGCTGTTCTTCCCATTTGGATTTTGTGACTGGATCTACCTTTGACATCACTAAATGTATTAAAATAGCATTTGTTATTTTCTTATCGTCGCCTATAGATAAAAGCGAATCATATATTGCTGAAACAGTATCAATCATGCTTCGCAAAGCAGAAGCCGAAGGTTTTGTGATCTCTGGAAGATCAAAAAGTTTGGCGATATTATCAAAAAATATCAAGCACTCATTATCATATACCTTCTTTAAACTGGCTAATGCTTTGGGATAATTATCTTCTGAAATCTGAAAAGCTTTGACTGTACCCAAAGCTTCGTCGGACAAGCATGATATCAAATGATTAAATTTTTCTATGTCTGTCAACGTCGGATCATTGTGGACCAAGTTCTCAAATAAGCTCATAAAATTTTTATAATCAGAATATTTTCCGCTAAATTTAGGGAGCTTCATATTTGGGAGCCTTGACTGATGTGACTGAACACTAAAAGATGTTTCAGGCACACTTCTTTTTCTATTTTTAGCCAAAAGACTCAAAAACAACGATTTTGTGGTCACACAAATATCTTCAAGCTCAGCTCTATCATCATTATCGGGATCTAAATTATCCACTTCTGACTGAAGCTTCATTGCTTGCTCAATATAATTTGTAAGAATGTCCAACCGACATTCTAATTCAATTGGATTAAATGAAATCGTTTTTCCCGAATGGATTGACGAATTAGCACAATATTTTGTACAACTTTAGCTTTTTTTGTTAATAATTTCTCCAAATTTTCCGATTTGGAAGGAGAATCTTGGCGTCTCTTACCAGTCATTATTAATTATCAAAAATAAATTCCTCAAAGCAAATTACAACAAAACCAAATTAATTTATTGGTAAAATATTAAATATATTTCCGCTTCGGTGTTAAGAATTATTAAAAAAATATATATATATATTTAATTCCAACTTCAAAGTTATTCTCTCGGTTACACAATATTCGGATATTTCTTTGAATTATTTCCTTATCGAAATTTATCGTTACAGTTCAATTTATTCCAATTAAAAATAATTTATTTAATTTTCCAAAAAAATCCACTTTAATCAGCCTTTGGTAAAATAAAATATATTTAATATTATTTATTTACCAAGAAAAATCGATTTATTATTATTATTATTTATTGAAATTTCATACAAATTGTATTTAAAATTATTATTTAAAGTATGAACACACTAACTTTATAATATTTTATAATTATATGCAATCAAAAATTTTTCGATGCTAGTGTGAACGTACTTTCAACTTGATATTTTTAATCTGTATGAAAATACACTTTTCGATGCTAGTGTAAATGTAATACACTGTTAACAGCTGATGTTAATAAATTAATGTAAGTGGTATAGGAACAAGTGGAATTGAACTAAATAAGTTGATGAACAACGAATAAAAGAATAAAGCACAAAAGAAAATAGTGATAAATAATAATTTAATTATTTTATAAAAAAATAAAAATTAACACTCGCGAATATTGTGCATTTATTTTAAATATATTATAAAATAAATTTTTTAGCAAACGATTGCAATACCGACGGGAAAACAAGATATAATTTATTAAATTGTTTCTCGATATAAATGAGAATTTATACGTGTGCGTGTGTGCGTGTTTATTTATTATAAACAAAAGAGCTAACACTCGCGATCGTTTCACTTTTAAGGGTGGTTTTTTGTTTATATAAAATATTAAACAAATAAAATATTTCAAAGAGAAGTGTAAAGAATATTTTTTGTGTACGAGTAATTTACAAAAATCTCTTAAATTTGATTAAATTACAAATTTGAGGTTTTTACACAAATATTTTTTACACTTGTTACCTGTTGTTCAGATTCGGAATCGGAATTACTCCCCTGGTTATTCCCAGCTCTACAAATGATACAGCGGCAACGACGGGGCATCTGGACAATAGGAATAATGGATGATGGCAGCAACGATGTTGATGATCTGTTGTTGTTGTTGATGTTTATGTTTTTATTTTTTTTATTTTATTGTTTTATATAGTTTGTTTTTTATTGTTTTGTTTGTGATTATTTGTATGTGCTTTATTAGTGTTTGTTTTGTTTAACAAATAATTTTTTAACACAATTCACTTTGTTTTTTATTTTTAATTTAAATAAAATGTTTTTTAAAGCACTTTTTTTTTATTATATATTGAAATCACTTCACATTCCACTATTAACTATTCTTTTCACAGTCCCTGCTCGGGCGCTAAAATGTTATGTCTTAATAGTTTTTAAGACAACTTAAATTAAATAATTTATAATTCAAAAAATAATGGACACGGTGAAAAGAAAGAGTACGAATAAAAACGACCGATGGCTTGATGGTATACTTTGCAAGTGCTTATTTATTTATTTTTATGTTTAAAAAAAGCCTACTTTTTCTAAATATATAAGCTTTCAGCAAACCCCGTTACTTTTAATATTATAAGCAACAGGGTTTCCTACTATAACTTAAATCTAAACTAAGGTACATATTCCAAGGTAATTATTATTAAAATTCAAATTATGTATTATTATTATAATTATTACTATTATTAAAAAAAAAATAAAAACAAAAAAAATAAAATTCAAATTTTAAATAAAAAAATATAAAAATAAAAGTGGCCAAACAAACTATTTGTTGGATTTAAATTTACAACCGATGAAAAATATGGAAATCAAATTAATAAATTTCGTTCATTAATTGACGATTTAAAGTATGTTGATATCAATTTCCCAGATGAATTATTGTCAATATTTTTACTGTGCAGTTTACCACCGAAATTAAAAAAATTATTGTAGCTATTGAAAGTAGAAACGTATTGTTCAACATTGAACACTTAAAAAATAATATTCTGGAAGAGGAACTAAAGAGAAGTGATAACGTTTGGGTTGGTAAGGAGCAAGTATGTGTATCAATTCCTGTATAAATAATCAAGAAATCAATGAATCGATTTTGGATAGTGGTGCATCGCCACATGTTAGTGGAAATAAAGACGCATTCACAGTTAATGGAATCGGTGAAGTAAAGGTAAAATTTTTTAATAAATGCTATATTTTAATGGATGCTTTGTTCATATCAGATAAGGAATCAAATTTTTTTTCAATAAGCAAGATGGCAGAGAAAGGATATTCACTAACTTTTGCAAAAAATAAGGTCCAAGTTTTCAAGAATGAAATATTTCAATTAAAGACTGCTGAATCTAATGGTATTTATAAAATAAAATCAAGTTTAACAGATCATTTAATGCTTAATGAAGAAAGCTCCAGCAAAAATTTATGGCACAAGCGTTTTAGACATCTAAATGTTAATGACCTCAAAAAAGTGGAAAGAAATGAAATGTTTCGGGGATTAAAAGGTAACATACCAAATAATTTTAATTGCATTATTTGTTCAACATGTAAAATATCGGAAAATATCGGACAAATTGGAACAACGGTTTCATAAAGTTGTTACATACCGATATATGTATGTGGTCCAATGAGAATTAGATTTCAAGGTGGCGCAGTATATTTTATAACCTTTATAGATGATTATTCCCGTTGCATCTGAATTTTTATTTCAAAAAATAAATGTGATGCTTTCGAGGCATTCAAAGAATACATGTAAATGGCAGAAAAACAAACCGGATACAAATTGAAACGTTTGAGAAGCATAGTGGTTGTGAGTATGTTAATAATAAACAATTTGATGATTTTTTGAAGAAAAATGGTATGGCACACGATACCACGGTATGCTACACACCACAACAAAACTGAGTTTCAGAATGATCAAATAAAACGTTAATGGAAATGGCTCGATGAATGCTTGAAGATTCTAAGTTACCAAAATCACTGTTGGCTGAAGCTATAAATACAAATGTCTACATCAGAAATCGAGCACCAACTACGGTATTGTAAAATTGTACTCCTTACGAGAGATGGACTGGAAGAAAGCCTTGTGTATCTTATTTTAAAACTTTTGGATGCAAGGCTATGGTACTAAATAAGAAACCAGGTCGGTCAAAGATAGAGCTAAAAGGTAACGTTTTTTCATTTGTTGGTTATCAACCTAACACAAAAGGTTATCGTTTATTTGATGTCAAAACTAAAACATTAATTATAGAGAGAAACGTAAAATTTTTTTAAAAAAATTTTGTTAAAAACACTAGTAACGAAAATATTATTGATTTTTATGATTTTATTGATTACTCTTCAAATCATTGTTCAAGATTCAAATCATGATGATGATAATGAAAATCATATAAATAATGAGGATTCAAATAAAAATACCAACAGAGAAGAAGATTTACAAATGTACGAAGCATTATCTGATAGTGAAGAAGTTTTATAATTCTATGGTTTTGACGAATCTGAAGGAAATCGAACTTTCGGAGAAGTTCTAAACGCAAATGGTAAGCGTAAGAGAGGCATTCCAAGTATACTAAGAACTGGAAATCCTGGTCGACCCCGTAAAATATATAGGTTGGATAACGAAGAACTAAATATAATTAAAAGTTTTAATTTTGATCGTACAAGTGTAAAACGGGCAATAAATAGTAAAGAGCCCGATAAGTGACAAGAAGCTACGAATAAAGAATACAACTCATTAATAAAAAATGGTACATGGGAGTTAGTTGAAAAACCTACAGACAAAAATGTGATAGGTATTAAATGGATTTTTACAAAGAAGCGATTAGCTGATGATCTTAAAATTCATTTTAAAATTGTTATTGTCTTGGAATGGAAATTGAAAGAAATGATTAGTTAGAAATGGAGATATAAAAGTTACCCAAAAGCATTTTGTTAAGGAATTACTAAAACAATGTAATATGCAAAAGTGCAAACCAGCCAAAACTGCATTTCCTGCAGGAATGGTATTAAGTAAATGTGAAGAAGAAAATTGTGAAAAAATGATAGATGTTAAAAATGATCAATCATTTATTGGAAGTTTGATGTATTTAGCAACGATTTCTAGGCCGGATATTTCTCATACAGTTTCGAACATAGCTCAGTTTAGCTCTTACCAGCACAATGAACACTTTATAGCAGCGAAACATGTTCTACGTTATTTGAAATCAAAACAGTTATTATTAAATTTTTCGAAACATGGAAATGGTTTTGTATGCTATTCTGATGCAGATTGGGGCTCAAAAGTTATTAACCGAAAATCTTATAGTGTTTTTTTTTTTCTATTTTTTGCAGGTGGTCCGATATCTTGGGAATCCAAAAAACAGAACATAGTGGCATTAAGCTCAATGAAAGCAGAATACATTGCGATTTGAAGAACTAATTAAATAGTCAACAATTTTATATTGCAATAACCAAGGAGCTCAATATCTAACAAAAAGCCAAATGACTATGAAAATGAGAAAGCATATTGGAATTATATAAAAGAAAAATACGAAAAAATTAGATTAAAGAAAAATACAATGCACAGGAAATATGTCTGGAGCATGTTCCAATAGAAAATAATGTAGCTGATATTTTGGCAAAATGTTTACCAAACCAGAGTTATCTGAAATTTTGTAATATTTTAAATATGAAATAAAAAGGCTGTTAATTTTTAATTGTAATTTCAGTATTAATTTTACAATTTATTATTAATAAAGTAATTTACATTGAGGCGGTGTTTGTTGGAAAATACTTTGTTCAAATCTACTTCAGTTTCAATGTTATATTTTTTAGTTTGAGAAATTTGTTTTATTTTTTTATTTATTTCTTATTATTGAATAAATTCTAACATTTTTTTCGTTTCGTTAATGCTTTCAAATATCCCAAATTTTGACTTTTGTCATACGTGTTTTAGAGGTCTTCCTTGTACAATTCTTTTTGAAAACTTCAGAATTTATTTTTTGATACATGTTTATCTTATTCTGTAATAATTCAGCTTGACCTGAATAACAGTTAAAAAAATTTACTTTATAACTAAAAAACTGCAAAAAATGCCTTTTTGTCAAAATCCGCAAATCGCAAGTACAGCTTATTCATACAATCCATATTGACCTAATTCTTAATTCTTTTAAATTTATTTTCTGTGATGTTATCTTTTTTGAAATTTGTTTAACTAAATTTTTTAAACATGCATATATTCCCTATATAAACGCACACTACAAACTTCAGGTGCGATGCGGCATGGGTTAACGAAATGCGCTCAAAATTCAAAAGTCTGTAAATTTTGGTACAGACTATTGGACACATACGCTAAAAGCCACGATTACAGGAATCAAAAGGAATAAAAAAGTTTGTTATTTTCAAACACTTCTTTTGTCTTTTTTTTTACTTTAAGTACCACATAGAACTATTACAATTCTTGAATAATTTCTTATTTTGCTCCCTCAAGTGTAGTCAACCTAAATGCATCAACATTGAATTAAAAAAATCAAAACTAAAAAATATATTTGAAGTTAGTTTATTAAAGGTAAACGAAAAAAGAGAATTGCTGATATATGTTTTCAAATTACTCAAATCATAGCCAATATTAAGAAGAATTTACATACTGTATTGTAAATTTTTCAGTTACTTCTTCTCGTACAAGAGTATTTCGTCCAATTTTGATTTAGTTTCACAAGCATAAAAATGATTATACCTACATGCAATATATTAGGTAAGGAGGGTATTATGCGTTTGTGTTGATGTTTGTAACAATCAAAAATACTGGTCTAAGACCCACCTTAATTTATACAAATCGATTTAGAATCACTTTCTGAGTCGATTTATCGATGTCCGTCCGTCCACGTAAACCTTGTAATGAAACTACAAGTCGCATTTTTTTAAATTTAATGAAATTTGGAACACAGGTTTTTATAGTCCAAGGGCAAAACCAATTAGTTATGATCGGTCTATTATTTCAAACCTTAAATATAGCTTTATTTTAATAAAATTGGGCAAATATAAGTTTTAAATAATAATTCCGTATGACAAATTTCATGAAGATCGGTAAACAATTCACTATAGCTCCCACATAAACTACTCTTCAGAAAATTACTTTAACTAGCATAAAACCCATACAAATGATAGTATCGGTTCCGGGAATCAGCCTAAAGTGCTTAAATAACATAATAAAATGCATACATATGTTTAATAGAAATATACACTACGCTTAATACAAGCATTGGTCCTCAGTTAGGGTATCATACAGTCGAACTTGACCAACTATACATTTCTCAATTACCCGGTAATTATACATTATACTTACAATCTATTAGATTTTTAAGCAGCCGCAACAAAAAAAAATAGAATAAATTTTAGTGATTTTCTTTGAATTTTTCATGTTACATACAATCTTAAACTTTGACGATAATAACTCAAAAACTTAACATTTTTAACCAATATTTTACATATTGTCACCTAAAATGCAAAAGACCGGAAACACACGTATTCTTTTCTTATATCAGAAGCAAAAAAATTATGAAAATGCAAAAGGCTGTAGTCACAATTTCTAGTTTTTCGCTTTAAAATTAAGCGATTAAGTAAAAATGTTTAATTGTTTACTTGAAGCAAAAAGAGATAAACCATAAACCTATCTTCGAAACAAATTTTCCTTAAATGGAACAAATTCTACAACTGTTTCGTTTATGAAGTTGGTGTTATAACTTTTCGACTTTTGTTAATATTAATTTAATTTTTGAGGATTTTTGTATAGATATAGTTTGGGTCAGTACATTATAATCTAGTAAAAAACTAATATTTGATTTTTCAGTGGTTACGACATTTTGCATTTTAGGTCACAATGTGATCTAGTTGATATGTTTTTTTTTTTTTTTTTTTTAATAAAATTAAAAAAAAAATACTAAAATTCTGACATTGACTAGCCATTTTTGGCCAAGATCGTGGCCCGTAACTCAAAAATTCAATATGGTTTTTTTTATTGAATTATGATACGGATACAAAATACATTCATAAAAAAAATTTCATATTATTTTCTAAAATTATTTTAATATTAACAGAAATAAAAATTCGTAACAATGTATTCAACTCTAACTGCTTCTGTTTTAAGGATCTTTGGACATTTTCACTACATTGTGTACATAATTTTTTTTAACAAAAAATTAAAAATGTTGTTAAGGCCTTTTGCTTTTGCTATTATTATTTTTTTTTTTTTTTGCTTCTCCTGTAAAAAAAAACCAAAGTGTTATTACTGCGTTTTGCATTTTGCATATACATAGAAGATCTGAAATATTCATTTAAATAATTGTTACATCTGTTTTCAGTCGCGGAATATTAAGATTTTGCTAATGTTTTTTGTTATATTTTCTTTATTCAAACGTATAATTTTATATATATATATTTCGGACTTTTTTAAAACATATTTGGTTTTAATATATCATTGAAATGATCTATCCTAATACTATTGAAAATTATACGTAATTAACCCTTTAACAGCAAGAAGGTCAATTTTATATACTTAGTTCCCAAAAGGTTAAATTAGCAATTTTTGCAAATAATTAATGAATTTATGAAAAATATAATAATTTCTTCTAAAACGAATTCAAAAGATTTAGTCACTATTTTACACGAATTTATAGTTTTTATGATAAATGCATGCTTTTGGTGACATTTATGTTTTTAAATAACCATTTATTTGACATTAAAATTAACTTAACCAATTATGGACAGAAAATCCCAAAATACTACTTGTGCAACTAAAGGGTTAAATGAAAACAGATATCAATAGTATTGAATGAGACCTTTCCAATAATGCCCATACAATGTAAATGTCTAAAATATTCAAACTTTAATAAAATAGTATTTAAAATAAAATCATAAAAAATTTTACTAAAATATTAATTTCGCGAGAATGAAAACTAATTTTAATTTTTTTAATCGTTATGTATTGAATGTCATTTATCTATCATATGTTGTAATTTTTTTGACAAAAAGTTTAAAAATTATGTACACTGTTGATTGAAAACTATATTTTTGGAGGTATTTTAAAAATGGTCGAGCGCACGTGAAAGAAATAAATAGACCGTAAAATTTTGGGGATTAGTTTAAAACATATAAATCTTTAATTTTAGATGGGTAAATTTTCAAAATTTTTTGTCTCCATATAAATTAAGGCACTTTAACGTACATTAAGGGTTATAACTATTTTTGGAACTCAAAATAGCTCTACCTTATAGCCAACTTTGCCCTGATAACAAAAACTAGTTTTTCAAAGCAAATTGGACAATTTGGCGATTTGTAAAAGCTTTTCAACTCTTTATACCCACCATCAAAAATGATGGAAGATTTATTAGGTTTGTCATTCCGTGTGTTACATGTCGAAATAATCATCTATATATATATATATATATATATATATATATATATATATATATATATATATATATACATATATATATATTGGGTCCTAGCAAAAATCTAAGACAATCTAACGATGTCCGTCTGTCCGTCTGTCTGTAGAAAGAAAGATAGGGCTCGGAGCAGACGTTCTAGGGAAACGAAATTTGGCTCAAGTATTTGTCTTATATAATGTTTGTTTGATATTGAAAATGAGCAAAATCGATTCACAAATGAAAAATTTATGGACTAAATACTGGAAAAACAAGGTGTCTGTTGTACCTCCAGTTTATATTTTTCGGTCGACATCTTTTATAAAAAAGCATGTACATCAACGAAATTTTGCATAAATAATTAAAGGACCACTTTACCGCCCACCTCCCATAATGAGAAATTGTAAAAAGTTGCATATATATATATAGATTCGTCCAAGCCGAATATAACATTCATACTTGTTTCTTTTCAATTTTTATTTTTATATATTTTATACACGTTTAAAATATTTAAATGTTAAAACTTAGGAATATTGTATCGATAAAAAATACTTCTTTTTATGTCCTTTTTCACTTAAAAACAAAAAACATTGCGATGTGATTAATTATTTGGAAGAGCATTACTTAAAGTTGCCCATAGACACATACTGCAGAGAGATACTGCCGATGAACCCTGCTATAAGTGTGCTTGACGATTGTGCTTTTTTGTTTTGTTTTTTTTTTTTTTTTCTTTTAATTTGAAATGTAAAATTTTAAATTTTATAATTGACAAAAATTCATTCAACACAAATGTCTGCAGTATGAGTTAATTTTAAAATAAAAACGATTTCGATTTTTCATACTTCAATGTCGGTGTGACGCGCACATTTTCAAGCTCTCTCAATTTTACTAATACATGCTTACTGCAAGAGCTTATGGCGTATGTGTCTATGGGAGCTTAAGACTTGTGGTTTTCGACTTTATTGTAAACATTTTACTAATAATTAATTTGTAGCACTTTTGCATATAATCTGTGACAAATTGGTTCGAAATGATTTTTTTTTTTTTAATAATTTAAATGAAAAATAATAATAACAAATTAACTACCTTGTCTATAACTTTTATATTTATATTGCGCTTTAAAAGTGATTGCACAGGCAAATGATTGTATATCAAAGACGATGCAGCAAAGCGGCCAAAATTTATGTATTTTGGTGGAAATTGTAATATTTTTGCTCCCAAAGCTATTATATATATTAATATAAAAACTTCACCGCGTACTTTTTAGACGGTCGCGAAAAAATAATATCATACTTCTTTGTACCTGTCAATTCTTTACAAGGCTATTTGGATAATTGTAAATATTGCAAAAAGTTATAACCCTAATATACGTATATACATATATGAAATCTTAAATTTTATGCTAAATAAATACAGCCAAAGCCCTCTATAACAAATACTGGCATTAGCGAATTCGGAATATAACGAATTAGTTCATTTTTAACATTAACTATCTTATAAACGATTTTTAACGCTCTGTATAAAAAATGTGCATATTACAAAAGAGAATCCAAAACAAAAAAGTGATTGACGTTATAATACCGTTATTTTTCAATGTGTGAAAAAGTTAAGATTGTGTGAAAATATGGAAAAAAAATTCTTTAAGTGAAAAAATACAAATTCTAGAAGAGTGCAAATGTGGCTTATCGTTGAAAACCATTTCTAATAAAAATGGATTATCAAAATCATCCATATGCACTGAGAAGAAACTGGAGCGGAAATCATCTCGATTCCTTCGACAGGATGAGTATCCTAAAATGGAAGAAAGGCTATATGAGTAGTTCATTAATCAAAGGAAAAACTATATTCCTGTGAATGGTATAGCATTGAAAACAAAAACCATAGAAATACAAAACAAATTTTATACTGGTGGCTTTCATGCCAGTGATGGCTGGTTATCCAGGTATAAAAACGGGTACGGAATACGACTTAAGGAATCTGGTGAAAAATTGTCATCAAGAGAAAATTTAGTAGACCCTTTTAAAAGAAAGTTGCAAAAAATTATTCAAGATGAGGACTTATCTCAGAATTAAATTTTTAATACAGACGAGACGGGAGTGTTTTGAAAAATGCTACCAGACAAAACATTTGTCCATGCTGAATAGGTAACTGCTACTGGTAGAAAATTATCAAAAGATATAATAACAGCTCTTCTCTATGCAAATGCCTCAGAGAGAAAAATGGTGAAACCACTGCTTATTGGAAAAGCAAAAAAACCCCGATCGTTTCGAAATAGAAATTTGCCAATAAATTATCTACATTCGAAAAACTCGTGGATGAATTTGAGAATTTTCAAAATTTAGTTTTTCCAAATGTTCGTTCCAGAGGTGAGTATAGATGTATAGCACTTTAAGCAGTTTATCATTAAAAACTTTTTCATGTTAAGTCATTTTTGAGATCGAACAATTTGCCTGTAAAAGCTTTGTTAATTCTCGATAATGCCCCATGTCATTCTCCAGCGGAAGAACTTATCAAAGAAACAGAAAATGAAAATATATGGCCAATGAATCAAAATGCGATTCTGCTAATGGAATTACGCTATAGGAATAGCCTTTCAATGTTAGTAACACCTGAAGCAGAGAACATCGTATATCGAATCCTCTACGATGCGGCGTGCATGATTGGTCAAACGCTGAATAATGTTAATCAGGGTGCCTTAGCTAAATGTTGGAAAAAATTTTAGTTTTTGAAAATTTTGAGTTCAGTGAGGAAGATGATATCTCTCTCTCTTAAGACTAATGGAAGGAGATGAAATAGTGTATATCAGACATGGAGTCAGGCTATTGAATATAGTTTTTTCAAATGTAAGGAAATTGCAATACATGCCTTCATGTTTTAAATATCTTAATGTACTTTTTGTTTAAGGTTCCTTTTCCAATGGAAGATTTAAACACGTGGAATCAGAGTGACATAAATGATTTCAATTTAGAAGAAGACTGTAGAGTAATTACGAAATTTCGAAACCAAAATAAAACACTCTGAAGCAATTAAATGCCTAGAAAAGTGTATCCAATGGAGTTAGCAAAATAATATTGAAATTCCAAAATCCCTAGTATTTAGAGAAATGCAGGAAGAAGCCGTCCACAAGAGTCTTCACTTTGTTCCAAAAGAAACTTCTATACTTTTTCTGTATAATTTTATATTAAATGTAATGAATTAAATGCCATTTAAGATTTAAATAAAATTTATATAATTTATCTTCGCGATACAACGAATTTTTCTGTATACCGAAAATGTCGGACAAAATATTATTCGCTATACCGTGCTTTGACTGTAATTATATATTTCTCGTAATAGCTAATTATTAACAATTAAAATCAAATCATTAAAAACTATTTTGTAAAAATTAACACTAAGATGGACTTGGGTTTGTGATAATAGCAGGTGACTGGACATTGTTTGTAGATCGCATAGTAGGATTTGATGAATTATCGCATTGGGAATTCACTGAAAAATAATTGTTGGTGGGAGGAAAAAATTTTGGGAATAACAAATTGTTTGCAAGACAAAATGCTGATGCATAGTAGGGTGGAAATATTGCTGGAATAGCGGCAGTAGGTGACGGAGTTGCATTGGTCTGTATTCCCAAGTTAGCACCACTAACAACATTTGTCAAGTAAACATCATTTTCATATACTCCTTGTCGTTGAGCAATCTTTAAACGAGATGTTAACTGTTTTTTCCATTTTGTCCGCCTATTTTGAAACCATGTCTTTATTTGTACCTCCGTTAAGTTCAATGATTTCGAAAGTTCCATTCGTTTACTGACGCTCAAATATTTGTCTTGTTTAAATTCATTTTCTAGTCTTTCTAGTTGCTTTGCACTGTAAGCCTGTCGAGGCTTACGATCTATTCCTTGCTTTCGGAATCGTTTTGCTGTAAAATTTAAAATAAAGCTGTGTACATAAATTCTACTCCTAATAAATAAAAAAAATATGTAAAAATTACCGTGGAATCCTATTAAATGAGGATGATGCAGGTGATTGTAATGTGTTCCAATAATAGGTTTTGCAGGCACACCAATCCAGTTGCCATAAATGACAGGAGCTGAATTTAGCCCTCCATAATTGATTAACGGATGTAAACGCTTTATATTTTTATCGTAAGTCGGTATTGAAGCAGCACTATTGTTTAAAATATTTCCAAATTCAAAATTTGCTAAAAATAGAATAATATTAAAACAACGCTAGTTAGGTATTTTTTCATTAAACTTATAAATATTAGGTGGTTTTACACGAACATAAATTCAATAGATAGACTTAAACATATAATGTATTAAAGTGTGTATAAACTTCATAAATAGTTATAGCCACAACTGCCCAGAAAAAAGGAGTAAGAACTTGCTCCTTAACATTTTCAACGTTTCAAACATATAACTACTTAAGTGTATCTATATTTTTGGTACTTTTATTAAAGTTATTAATAATTTCTTTAAGAAAAGTAAATCTATAAAAATAAATTTTTCATCAAAACAAAAAAAAAATATAATTTCTAAGAATTCTAAAATTTTATTCGCTTAGTATTTTATTAACTTAGCAAAGCGAAAATAATATTTTTATAAAACAAGTTAGAGTGATATATTCGGCTGTGCCGAATCTTATATACCCTTCACCCGTGTTGAGATGTGTTATATGAAAGTGAAATACCTCATATTGGTTCCCAGCAAAATAACGCAAGTGCTTCCAAAAAATAACTTTTGCATCACTTCAACTAAATACATATTTAATAATAAAGTTAATAAAAATTACTTCCAAAAAAATGAAAATAAATGTATTTTTAGCAGGAAATAGGTAAATAATTTCTAAGAAAATAAAAATTTCACAAATTTAATAGTATTTTTGTTATTTATTAAGAAAGATATAACAATATATTTATTAAAAAATAGTATGAATGTACATAGTTTTAAGAGAAGCATCTCAAAAGGAGGCATAATAGAAAAACATCCTACCAATGACAACCATAGATTTAAATAAGAAATTCTGCAGCTCTTTTTCACTACTAATTACTTCCTTCCAATAACAACACAATGCTAAAATCATAACTTTTTGAGCTCTTTTTCAGTTCTTTTTTTACTGAGATGTAATTACAAATATATTTACCTATACCATATCTATGTAAACACTAAAAAATTTAAATAATTTGCATTTTTATATAAAGTCGAAATAGAATGAATATTTTATAAGTCCTTATATCCTTATGTACATTATAAAAATGAGTAATAAATTTGTTTCTTTATTTACTTGTTGGTGTATCCCTCACGTCTGAATCGATTCAAGAAATTTGACAAACAGTATCAGTGCCAGAGGTGGTTATAGGCTTTGCTAGATCTCTTTTGAAAGTCACACCCACATTTACGCCAACTTCTAAAAAATCTATTTTTTTCAATTTTACACGTTATTAATGAAGCTATTTACATGAAATTTGACGCACTGATAGTGATTACACTGTAAACTGTGCCCATATTTTACGCCTAGTTTTTTAAAACTCCCAAACGGATCAACCACTTAGCTTAAAATCGGAGCAGAGGGTGTAGTACCTCCCATATAAAGCAAATACTCATTGTGGCATATCCAGGACACCATTATATCATATCACATTGATGAAATGAAAATCGGACGGAATGGTGTAGGGGGACAGGTAGACCACCACAAAGAAAATATAATTTTTATCACCTGAAGGACCATTACAGTCTTAACAAATTTAAATGTAATTTTTTAATTAATTTTTGTATCAAATTTCGAATAGGTTGAACAAGTCCACGGGGAGTAGTAGCTACCATATAGAGTAAATATTAGTTATCGTATCAAATAGGGCAGCGCACCGGTAAAAGCTATTAAATAACAAATTTAATACTTTGGAATTTTACAAAAGTTCACACATATTTAAGGAAGATATGTATAATCAATTCGGTTTTTATAAATGTAAGACATTAAATTTAAAAAGGGTATGGCGGAAAATTTATAGACCGATTTGACTGATTTAAAAAACCGAAATTAAAAAAAAAATATTTGCGATAGACTTATGGAAGAATGGGTTCCATAGCTTATATGTGAGCTTCAATAAATCTAATTGGCCTATAACTCGGTTAATACTGGATCTACTTAGTTCATTTTTGCAACATATTTTTTTAATTTCCTATTTTTCTGTGATAGAACGAGGTTTCTAGCTTACATAAGTGCTTCAAATAGTTAAAGAAAACCAAGTATGCCTTTATTTATTATTGTTGTTTTTCAGTACTCATGAAAACAACAACTATAAGGGAAGCAGACATTAAATAAATAAAAAGATTTGGATATTTATAAACCGATTTGGGTGAATCAAAAACCGAAATTCAAGAAAAATATTTGTGATCGATTTTTATAAGAACCAAGTCCGTTTAGGACTTTGTATCGGTCAAAAATGCATTTTGGCCGATTACTCTGTAACTAATGTACCGACTGAGTTCATATCTCCAGCAGAAAAATTCAGAAAAAATTTCCCGAATTTGTTTGGCAAAAACGAAGTCCCTAGCTTATATAAGGGCTTCAGAAAATGAAAAACTGGTTTCTTTATCGGGAGGCTTCACAAATGCCATTTAAACCAATTTTACCGAAAAACCGAAAAAACCTCAAAAAATGTTTTTTGCACATATCTCCGATATTTAGGAATCGATCTTGGTAAATTTCAATGGAAAGATTTTCTAAAGAAATTCTTTTTGTTCTCCGACGAAAATTGTGGAAATTACAAACGGAATGACAAACTTATATATACCCTTTATACCTGTGGTGAAGGGTATAAAAATGTATGTACATATAAACATTATCTATAGGATAAGATCACTTCTTTTGCAGGTATTTAAGCGCTAAGTACGTCCTGTAGAGAGGGGACAAAAATAAATTAAATGGTAATAATTCTGGATATTCTAAATCAAGGGTTCCCACAAAAACTCACCTCGTGGACTCTTTCAGGATTTCAAGAAATGAGTAAAAAATGTTTGCCTGGCCGCCAAGAAAAAAAAATTGGTATATGCAATAATTCCCATTGTTTTTTTTTTTTTTTTTTTTGATAACAAAGCTTCCCAACCACTAACTGGTCGCGCAACATGAAGCCTAACAAGGTCGTGATGGAAAATAATTAAGTTGTTTCTGGTTGCATATTCTGGTCTTTTTCCGTTCAAAGCTCCTTTCATACTGATCAGTTGTGTTAAGCACAGGCCTCATGTAATTGTTTCACCCTGTTTTAGCAGATCATAATATTAAATATTAACCACTAAATACAGGGCGCCTTATTTATTTGGCTTGGTGTCAATTTTCCTAGTTGACCGGGCTTTCGATTATCATAGTGGTTCCCGTTTTCATCGCTCGTAACAGTTCGTTGGTTTTCGATAAATTCAACCACACACGAAAAGTTATTTTAAAAAAAAAAACATCTTCTCTAGCTCCTATTCCTCGAGAAATACTAGACAATACACACAAGGCAATAGACAAGAACTTAGTGACTTGATTAGATATTTATTACCTCAATTGATTCTTTAATCGGCTTCGATCTCTTGTTCTTCCTCTTATTTCGACAAGGAAAACAACAACATGTTCTAAACTACTGGTTTACCGATCTTGATGAAACTTGAAACGTTACATAGCGTGCGACCTACAAAATGAAATGAAAATTAATGTGCAGTTTCCAAACTGATGGTCCGATTTCGTGGCGATAAAGGCCTAATTGTGTCAAATCCACAGAGTTCCAAAGTCGGGCATCTCGGATTTAAAACGATCCGAATTCCTTATATTTGAACCGATTTGAAGAATTTGCATATCAATGGAATCTTCCAGTCGAGTTTACGATATATTTTCTTCAGACCATAACCCGATTTTAAGTTTTTTTTTTCTTGAGAAATAATGTTAATATTTAGACTGAAATAAAATTTAAACGAATAAATATGTATATCCTGCTGGAATTTTGGTATAATACGAACAAGCTTCTCTTAAAATCAGAGAAGTAAAAAACTCCCACTTTTTGGTACCAAAGTACCAATCCGGGAAAAACAAAAATTTACGTTTTTCATTAAAATGATCACCCTATCGATGTAAAAGGAGTGTCTCGAAAATACTTTTTCTTGTATTTAACAAACATTTTTTTGTAGCTTTGTCGTTTGAGAATATAACAAATAAGTTTAAAAAACTTCTTCAAAAATGGCTAATGAGGAGACCCCCTCCAGTTTTACTTTACACGTATTTATGTTAAGATTTCTTCTGAAAACGTTAAAAAATGGTAAAAATGGTATAAGAGCAAAAAACCAAATTACGCCCGCAAATTTAAAAAGCAAACAAACGAGGCCATTTTTTTAAGGAGTCTTCTCATATGATGTTCTACATTTTTTTAATTTCTTTTTCTACAGTATTAATTTTTAGGTATTTGTGAATATCACTGTCTCCAATATGCCGCGGAACATTGAAAATGGACCTTTTTATAGCATCTTTTAGGATCTTTTTAGCGCATCCGCATATTTGGATTCCCTAACTCCAAGCTTTTTCGAATTTGCTTGTACAGCATTAATTTGTTATAAAAAGACGATTTTGATTTTTTTCCCAAATGAACTAATTAATTTTTCTAAATTTGATTCCCAGTTCATTCTTTTTTGTTTGGTATTGAAAATGAGCAAAATCGGCTCATAAAGAAAAAAGTTATGGACTAAACACTAGGAAAACAGAGTATCCGTCGTAATTCCAGTTTATACTTTTCGAGCGATATCTTTTACAAAAAAGCCTGTACATCAAGGAAATTTTGTACAAATAGTTGAAAGATCAATGTAAACTGGGAAATCATAACTCGGCGTAGTCCGCGCACTTCACCGCCCACCTCCCATATAAGGTGAAACATCAACGAAATTTTATACAAATTGTATAAAGACCAATGTTAACTTGGAAACAAAAAAATTGGCGTGGTCCGCCCTCCTGACATATAAGAAGAAATTTAAAAAAATGTAGATGATGGGTATATAAATTCGGCCAAGCCAAATATAACATTCGCACTTGTTCTTCTTTTCATGTCCTTTCAAATGAAGTTTAGCGTCTAAAGTCATTCTAAAATATTCCGCTATGTTTGCGTATGGTACCTTCATGGAATCATCAATATGATATTTATAATAATTAGTGCTGCTTGTAGTTTATTTGTTGCAGTTTACAAACGTCATGATAACGGTGTCATCTACGACTATATCTACAATACAATCTTCATGTAAAGGTAAATCATAAGTGTATAATAAATATATTATTGTTCCTAGTATACCTTGCGGACACCAGAGTCTATTGAAAATAAAGCAGAAAATTTACCATCATATTTAACCCTAAAAATCTACCTATTAGGTATGATTCTAGCAGTAGTTCTTTGTGTCACACACTATCCAACGCTTTTGAAACATCTAGAAATACTATTGAACAAATTTCTCTGTTTTCTAACTCCAATTCAATTGAGTGTATTCGAGAGTAGAAATCTTTAAGTATTATCTGTGGAATTGATTTGTAAATGTGTATTTATCTTTATCTATGTAAATTTATATAGAGTCCAATCTGTATGTTTGTCTATTAGTATAGGTTGTACTTTTGCTGGGATATTAAAGGAAATCAAAATTTAGATCAAAGCCTTCTTTAATCTCCAGATTTAACTTTGAAATTTTTATAATTATAAAGACATCAATTACACTGTGCGACAAATGGTAGGGGTCAGTGATCGGGAAGGGTTCAAACTACCGGGGAAAGTTATATCGGTAAAAAAGAAGTTATACGTGTCCCGGCGTTCATCGATTTTTATAACCTATGTATCTATGTAATAACCTAATAATTACGTGTAATAATTTTTAATTTTACGTGTTAATAATTATAATAAATAATATATAATAAATATTATCCAAATTCATTGAAACATAAAATCAATATTCTTGTCAAAATCAGATACCTTTACTTAATTGTGAATAAAAGCGAAACGCGTCCATCGATTTTCATGATCTATGTCTCATTTTGTTTTGAAAGTAATAGGACTTGACACTTTTTGTACCGTTTTGGATTTTTTATGAATTAAAAATAAAAACATTCAATTTTTTAGGCAAAAAATAGTTCTTTTTATCATACATTTATTTATAACTGCGAAACTGTTGCTTATGTAGCGAAACGTTGTATGAACAGATTAAAGGAATTGTAGTTCCTAATTTTAAATTTGTTTCAGTAAAATCGGACTGGTGGTTCTCGAGATATGTCAAAAAAGACCACCAAAGATCACAATTTCCCCTATATGATAGTTACTAACTTCAAATCGATATATCTCGATTCCTAGACGTGACCCAGCGAAACGCCGGGACACGTATAACTTCTTTTTTACCGATATAACATTTCCCGTTGGTTTCATCCCATCCCGATTTTGACTGTCGCATAGTGTTATTTTTCTTTCGATCCGCTGGTCAATATCTTGCAGTGCCTCTAGATATAATTTCACATCCCGTATTCTTCCTTTAGTTGTTATCAATTTGGAACCTCATTATATATGTTTAGAGCAGAGAACCAAGACGACCGGCTCAGCCGTTTAAGCCGGCATGTGAGCTGGCACAAGGTAAGTCGCCGATGTAATCGGCTTCGCCAAAGATATAAACTCTTTTTTATATTTTATTCTTTGTAGCTTTTGGACTTGAGAGGCAATTTTAAGTTGCATTTTATTTTTTCTGTCAAAATATATTCAAGCATATATATCTTTCGATGTAATCCTTGTAACACACACTTTACTTTTTTCTATTTTATAAATTAAAACTGCCACCGATACACATATTTACCGACTAAATCAGTTTTTCTTTTTGTTATTTTTTATTTTTTTGCTTCCAAATTTTCTAAGAAAAAACAAGATACGAATAAAAATTTACTGAGACCTGTAAATCTCATCAGTATTAAACGGAGCTATTATTTTTGATTATATATAATTCCTATTATTAATTTATGTTATTTAAAAAAAATTCAAGCCGTCATATAAGCCGCTGCCGTCGACCAAAATATGCCGTACATTCGCCACCGACAATTTTACTTCGGCTTGGTTCTCTCCTTCAGATTTAAACAGTCGTATTCAAAAAATAAAAAAACTAACACAGTTTTACTAATCAGGGATGGAAAAGTTTATAATACTATAGTATCATATTCTTTCGATACTATTTAATATGCCATTTACACCAAACAAAAACTAATAGTTTTTGGCTTTATTTAGTTTTTGAATAAAAAACTACGCAAATTTGTTTGGTTTTTCCATACAAATCGAAAACCATTTTTAACTACAAAAATAAAATATCAAATTTATAGAAATTATTTGTTTTGTTTATGAAATTGCTACAATAAATACTGTATTTTGGAGATATATAATTTTCGAATAGAAACCTATGTTTTTCTTAACACCTTTACAATTGGTGTTTAAAAGTAATAATTAAATTGTAATGAATACTATCTCTGATTAAATGCTGGTTCTTTGAGTTCCAAAAAAAATAAAATAAAATAAAAATAGACACGTAATTAGGCTAATTCAAATAAGTTTATAGGACAAGCAAACCACTTTATAGAAACACTTGAGTTGTAGGCTTAACTTAAACTATAAAATAAATGTACAATCATTACTAAAAACTACAAGTTTCTATGCTCTTTAAATCATATTGAAGTGAAAATGTTCCGAACAACGATTAATAAGAGATGAAACTAATTGTAAAAAACCGAAGTCGATTGTCAAAAAACTAACTCATGCAACAACAAAATACATGTAATCAAATACAATTTGTTGCTAAAAAAATAAAAACACATTTTTTTCAATTGTCAATCGAGAGTTTCGCCTCTACATGTACTCTCTCGCTGGTTCCGAATGTCAAAAACATCTGATAATGAATTATATCTTAACAAAACTAAAGTTAAAGTGCTCAATTTTAAGGAATTAATATTGTACGACTTTTTTCTTTGTAAGTTTATTTCAATAACATTTTTATTAAGATCTTAAAATTTTACTATAATTAATAATATATAATTAACCTGAATAAAATCATTTAATGATTTAATATCATAATTAATCCTTCGTTTTAGATATACAAATTACATTTTTTGAGTTTTACACTAAATAAAAAACTGTCGAAAATTTTAATTTTAGTACTCTGAGGGTGATAAAAGTACTATTTGAAATTTATTTTGATACCGAAAAATATTTTTAATTTTCCATCCCTGTTACTAACCATTGTTAAGCAAAATTCCTTAAAATTGTATTCAAAAACGATAATTCGATTATTATACCTGTGGTAAACCAGTATTAACTTTAAATATTTTAATGTATGTTCGACAATACTTTAAGGCTACTTTAAGATTATTTCTGTTACATTTTTCAAGAAAAAAAATAATAAATTCATTCGTATATTTTTGACAAAAATGCCATATTTTTAAATGTCCGGATGTTAAGATTCGCTCAAAAATTCAAAAAGTGTGAATATAGCTATTCAGAAACGTATTGAATGAATTCCGGGACAGAATAATATTATCTGTAATTATTCTTAAATTATGTACATATATATTTTATCTATTTTTTAAATTACATTTTTAAACTATTTGGTATTAAAGTCATAAACAGAAACAGGAAAAAGTATATTCTGGGTGCTTTGGGATTAAAATACCAACATTCCAACTACCTCACAGTGGGGTCAAACGCAAATTTTTTGGTAATAAATCTGAATCTCCTAAACTACTGGTCGGATCAACTTGAAATGTATGGAAGAGTTGTAGAGGTGGACCTAAGCTTTCAGAAAAATCATCTTGTAGTCACCCTGTTATAACACGAGATAAGCTACAGGGTGTCAAAGTTGACTACCTCGAGTATGTAAAAGTTAAAAAAATCGTAACTTGTACAAATGAAGTCCGATTTTAAAGATTTTTATATTTCTGGAAAGTGCTTGGCAAGATAAAGAAAAAATAAGCTTACTCATCTAAGTTATCTCTTACAGTTAAAAAGATATTTACGCTTGAATTTTGAATTTTTGATTTTTTGGCTCGACTTTCTTTCGTTTTTCGGGAATAAGTCCGGAGATATATGAGGCAAACATTTTTTAAAAATATTCTGTAATTTGTTACATATTTCAAAATAATATGCTGAAAGAATTTTTGGATTATCTCAATTCGTCTAGACGTGAAAAATATTCAAAGTCAGCACTCTGAAATTGGCATGAAAAATGGCTATTTTTTTACAAAAATATAGTACAATTCATTCACTTTTTTCTCAAAGTTCCGTTAATAAAAAAAATTTTTCCTTATTAATTTCAAAAGATAAGGCTTCATAAATGGTTAATAAAGAAATTTTGAATTGATTTAAGTTTGCACCCTACATCCAGCATTGGCCGAATATTGTCAATGTTAAAAAATAGTTTCATATTTATCGATTAATAAAAAAAATGTCACGCGAGCTTTTTTAAATTTGGTACCCATATTTTTTATAGAAATAGATTTAGAATGATTTAACACTAAACTGCTTCCCGCCCGGCCAAAAACGAATGCAGGAGTGGAGATTTTATGTTAAAAGTCAGTTTTTTTAACGACTATTTTTAAAAGCATATTAAAAGCATATTAGCATAATATTTTTAATATTATTTCTTATGTAATGTATAAAACACAAATCAAGCTTTCATTCCTAAAAAAATCAATAAAATAGCTCCAATAACATATTTTTGGTAATTTTTCAAAAATAAATTTTTTTTCCAAAAATAGGTGAAAATCCAAAAAAATTTAATTTTTTTAATACAACTCCACTAATTTTGCAAATACTTTAAAAATGTTAAAAGAATATAAAAATAGACTTATTTACCAATTCAACGATATATAAAATGTTGATATAGGTCATTTAATAATAGTAATATAATGGCCTCAAAACTACCAAGTCACGTCAAAAGTTGCAAAATTCACTATTTTGTTCCGTATTTCCATATGTGTGTATACGTAACATTTTAGTTTTCTAATGTATTATGTAGGTATATATTTATTATTATAAAGTAGTAAATTCTTTATTTGAGTAATGTTTATTTAATTTGTTCTACAGATTTACATACTTATTATACATAAATCCCGTATATTTATTTTATTAAGAATATATTATCGAAGATATTATTAGAGATTTTCTTGAAAATAATCAGAAACATCAAACGTTAGCAAATTTTTAACTTCCTTAGCTTCGGAATCCTCTTTTTCCATTTCAAGAGTGATTTTTGGTAGCCATCGTGTTCTTATAGAATATATAACTGTATCTGATGATATTAATAAATATTCTATTAAGTCCATATTTTGCGCTATTTTCGAACATTTTCGGGTATTGAAGAGTCGGAAATGTTTAACATCTTTATTTCGGACTTCCTGTGCTTCCTCTGTTAGCTCTTCCAATGGCAAAATACTATTTTCTATTATTTCTTTACCATGAGCCAATACTTTGTGAATTGTTGGAGTCATTGATTTCCAGGGGTATGTAATGTTAAGTAGTTCTTTAGTTTCGTAAGCAAAAATTTTAAATTTGTCCGCATTAATTTGTTTTTTCTATTAATGGCTGCCAATATAATCTTAAAACGCTTCAAAATATTTAAGTCAATGCCTGTGATTAAAAATGTGAGTTCCGGATTTTCAAAAAAACGTCTTGCTGTATTTCCATCATTTGAGCTTCCATAGCCATGTAGAGGTTTATCAATTATTAATCCGAGTTGTTCTTTGAATTCTAATTGAATTCTTTTCTTCTCCTCTTTTCGTAATTCGTGAAGTTCCAAATTGTTTTTTACTGTAGCATTTTCCTGCCCGGGAATATTTCTGTACTTCATATCATATGCAAGATGTAAGCAGAACTCCAAAAATCTTATCCTTGCGTGGAGTGGTGATATTCAAAATTTTAAAGAATTTTTATTAACAAGGACTTCAGAATTATCCTGAAATTGTGAACTTATTTTTCCACATATATTACATTTCCATGTAGATGTTGTATCTGTTATAGCGTTTGCAACTTTTCCATCAATCATCGTTAATTGTTGTTGAAATGTAACTTTAATAGTTCTGTTTGATACTTTTACATATATTGGGGGCAATGCTTTAATTTCTTCTTCCAATTGGTTGACAATGCTGTTTATTGTAACCGTGGTTTCTTTTGTGTAATCGAAAAGGATTGGACGGCACAAAAATTTGGAACCTGGAGTTAAATTTATCCATATATCATCAAAAAGCGAGTCATTTCTTGTCGATGAGGAAGGCTTATTTAAGCGCATTCGAAGTGGTACCAGAGACGCTATAAACAGCGAGGAATAATTATTTCCAGAATTACTTCCATCCAGTTGTTTGTATTCCGAAAATCCTGATGTTCCATCGCAGCCCCTTTTGAATATTAAAATAAGTTCAGAGTCTTTGCATTTTTCAATGTTATCATTGCTGAAGGTAGATATAATTCTAGAGGCAGTATTTTCAAGTAATTGCAATATATTAACTTTAGCACTTTTAACAGAAGCATTAACCGGGTGCTCCATAGGCTGTAAAATATTACTTTTCGCTTCTCTCACTGATTTGCTACTGGGAAAGATATCATATCCTTTTTCGCTAACAGATTTCCTCAAAATCTCGTATTGGTTTCTTGATAATCCTAAATTTAATATTAGAGCTAAAGCATCTTCAGAGGTAAAGGACGATGTTGATTTCGGTGTCACTATGCTTTCGATTATCCGATGTAATCGATTGGGAGAAGCTGTTGGTAACACATCTATAACTTTTTCTACTTCCTTTGGTTGCGTACGTGTTACTAAAGCTTTAAATGTATCTTTTATTTCGACATTCGTATGTGAATTTAGAATAGATTCCTGTTTGGTCCTTTTTGTTCTTAGCTGAACTTCATCGTAACTTTTTTTTGGTCGACCCTTTTTCTGCTTTCCGATGAAAATTGGTATTTCTCCCTCCAACCACTCTTCAATTTTCTTCTTGAACTTTGGTATTGACCAATCTGAAGCTTGCATCTTTTTTTCGTATGATTTATAAAAAATTTCGAGCTTTAAACTGTCTTCTGCAGTAAGAGTTAAACCAAAAGATACTACTGTATCAATGAGTTTTCTTATTTTTTCTGGACGATTTATAATATCAGATAGATTATTCCAGATTACTTTGCAAATAGAAAAGTATTTTAATTTAATCTCAATAATGGCAAATTCGCTAATAAATCTGCATATTTATAAGGATACTTATATATAGATAAAGAATATTTATATCAGGTAAATGGTGACAGGCAAAAATGAATTAAAAAATTTAAATTTTTGCTCAAAACCCCCAATTTCATTCAGTTTATTTTTATGACCTGTAGTGTTAAACAGGTACGTCAAAAAATGTACCTCTGCGATTGTAAAAAAATCATTTTTGTTATAATACATTAATTAAGCAGCTAGGTAAATTATTTAAAAACTTAAAAAAATGTAATAAAAAACGAAGGAAAATATACTTATTTATGTACTTAGGTAATTTTAAAAACCTTTTCAGTAGAAAAAAATTATGAACACTTTAAATAAATTCATTAATAAATATTATTATCTCGTAACAAAAATAAGCAATGCAGTTGAGTGTTACGTATACACACATATGGAAATACGGAACAAAATAGTGAATTTTGCAACTTTTGACGTGACTTGGTAGTTTTGAGGCCATTATATTACTATTACTAAATGACCTATATCAACATTTTATATATCGTTGAATTGGTAAATAAGTCTGTTTTTATATTCCTTTAACATTTTTAAAGTATTTGCAAAATTAGTGGAGTTGTATTAAAAAAATTAAATTTTTTTGGATTTTCACCTATTTTTGAAAAAAAAAATTATTTTTGAAAAATTACCAAAAATAGGTTATTGGAGCTATTTTATTGATTTTTTTTAGGAACGAAAGCTTGATTTGTGTTTTATACATTACATAAGAAATAATATTAAAAATATTATGCTAATATGCTTTTAATATGCTTTTAAAAATAGTCCTTAAAAAAACTGACTTTTAACATAAAATCTCCACTCCTGCATTCGTTTTTGGCCGGGCGGGAAGCAGTTTAGTGTTAAATCATTCTAAATCTATTTCTATAAAAAATATGGGTACCAAATTTAAAAAAGCTCGCGTGACATTTTTTTTATTAATCGATAAAAATGAAACTATTTTTTAACATTGACAATATTCGGCCAATGCTGGATGTAGGGTGCAAACTTAAATCAATTCAAAATTTCTTTATTAACCATTTATGAAGCCTTATCTTTTGAAATTAATAAGGAAAAAATTTTTTTATTAACGGAACTTTGAGAAAAAAGTGAATGAATTGTACTATATTTTTGTAAAAAAATAGCCATTTTTCATGCCAATTTCAGAGTGCTGACTTTGAATATTTTTCACGTCTAGACGAATTGAGATAATCCAAAAATTCTTTCAGCATATTATTTTGAAATATGTAACAAATTACAGAATATTTTTAAAAAATGTTTGCCTCATATATCTCCGGACTTATTCCCGAAAAACGAAAGAAAGTCGAGCCAAAAAATCAAAAATTCAAAATTCAAGCGTAAATATCTTTTTAACTGTAAGAGATAACTTAGATGAGTAAGCTTATTTTTTCTTTATCTTGCCAAGCACTTTCCAGAAATATAAAAATCTTTAAAATCGGACTTCATTTGTACAAGTTACGATTTTTTTTTAACTTTTACAAACTCGAGGTAGTCAACTTTGACACCCTGTAGCTTATCTCGTGTTATCACAGGGTGACTACAAGATGATTTTTCTGAAAGCTTAGGTCCTCCTCTACAACTCTTCCATACATTTCAATTTGATCCGACCAGTAGTTCAGGAGATTCAGATTTATTACCAAAAAATTTGCGTTTGACCCCACTGTGTACCTGCATGTTATGCATTTAAAGAATAAGATTGAAATTGTTAAATTTTAATAAAATCTCAACAAAAATAATGTAAACAAAACAAAATTTGAAATGGTGATGTTTTTTTTATCATAGCATATTCGTTATTCGGATACTTATAATTACAACCAACAAAAATTTTATAAAAGTATTTCATTTATGCATAAATATATTTACATAAGCTAAATAACAATTTTTTCCGAAATAACAAAAACAAAAACTTATTTCATCAAAATCGTAATAGAACATCAAAAATAATAGAATAAAAAAACAGTTTACAAATAATTTATTCTAGCTACTAGCAACACTGACAATAAGAATAAGAGAGAAACAAAAAATCGAATTTTGGTAAATTTAAACAATGCAGATAGGGATCTCTCAAACAGTTTTCCAGCAGAAAGTCCAATTATAAAAGTTCGAATTTTGCAAAACTTGATATTGCATTCAATGACTAACAAAGTGCTGAACTTAACCACTTAACGTAAAACTTAATTTTTTGGTATGCCATTTGTTGAACTAGGTGAGCGCCTCCAAAACCAAATTTTCATCAAACATTTTATTTATTTTTTTTTTTTTTTTAACTACTGGAATATAGCATCAATTTAAAATACAGAAATTATATGTTAATATTTTTAGTATATATTCCCTTATGTATTAATTTATTGATACCTTAAAATACAGAATCATATATTTTTAATATCCGTTTATTAATTAGACAATGATAAATGTTCATTTTAAAAAAATATTTTTTTTTTAACTAAAAAAATTATTTAAATTTAAAGTTTCAAGATGTATAGCTTGGAGAACATAATTTCATATTCAGATTATAGCTCGTATTCAGAGTACTATAAATATAAAAAAATTATTCTTCCCTGGCCTGTCCTGTTGAACAATATTTTTAATTTTCTAACTTAGCTACACAAAAAATATATAATTTTTAATGTAATTTGTACACATACGCACATATTTCTATACAAAATTATTTCTAAAGTTAATTGGTCGACATTGGATTTTAATTTTAGACTACATAATAATGTCAAAAACAACTATGACACTAATATCGTGTAAATGATAATTCAAATTTGTATAGTTAGCACTCTTAAAAGTTGCAGCACAAGATTTTTATAAGACTTTTCTATAGTGCAACAAGTTGCTATAATTTACAGCCAAATTTGATCTCTATACTAGCTCTATACTACATAAAATTTATGTATTCCAAAAATGATTTTCAATGGGGAGCCTTATGTGAATTCTAATTTGGACAGATAATCACAAAATTAGGTATCATAATTTTCACTTAATAGAAACAGTAAAAACGTATATCAGGAAAACATTTTTATCGCAATTTCCACGGAATTCGCTTGAGTCCTCCTTGAATGTGTCAAATTACATTAAGGTATCTTATAAATTGTAAACTATAGTTTGTTTGATCACAATGTTCACATTTATAACGTTTTGGGCGGACGGGCTGCCAAATTAAACGTTTGAAGGCGAATAAATAACATTGCTTTTGAGCCTTATAAGCCATAAAACTCCACATCTCACAATGATACAAGCTATAATTAAAAAAAAATTGTATATTTTTACTTTTTATTTCGGTTTTTCAAATGTGACATAACGTTTGCAACATTTTTAAAATACTGAAATCTTTCTCTTTTCATCGATACTAATATTTTGTTATAAAATCTTACAGTTTAGTTAATGCTGCCCCAATGTCCAATGTGATCATTTTATTTTTTTAAATTAAAAAAAAAAAATATTTAATAATAATTGCAACAAATTTTAAATTTTAGTAGAAATTTATATATGTAGAGAAAAAAGGTTTTTTCTAATTATGGAAGAATTATCTTAACTAAAAGAATTTCAACAATACTCGCTAAAATCTAATGTTTGTCAATTGTTCTATAGAACTTAACAAAAAGTTAAGTGCTACTTTATTCCTTTATTATGAATATTAGCCCTAATAAATAATGCCAATGTGCTAAAATCACAAGGGGTACATTTAGTATATCTTCATTAAAAAAAATTAAATGTATTTCTGGTTTTAATTGCGAACAATAGTCAAGTAGATTTTAGAATAAATATAGTCACATTGATGTTTCAAACATTATTATAAGCACAAATTAACTTTCAATAAACTGAATTCGGAAGAAATTATTGAATCTAAATGCTGGAATATTAAATTATATTTCTTAATCAAATAAAATCTAAATTTGACTCGGCAGAAAATGTTTCCTAAAAGGTTTATTTTTTTGGAATATTTTCCAATATTTTTCCAAGTTTAACAAACCAATGTTTACTTTTTAACCGACTTATTTTATATATTTTATATATTATATATATATTGGGATAAATGCTATATAAGCTGCTTGTATTTAACTTATTTTCACTATCACATTATTCTGCTGCTACGTAGAACCTATTAGGTCTATAATTTTTATCACTGGTAGGTAGCAAAGAACGAATTTCAGTCTTCTATCGATTTTGATAGATTCTATCGAAAATTTTGGTAGGATGAAAATGTTTTCAGTGGCAACATTAGACACGATTTTCTTGATAAGACTTTAAGAGCTAAATTGTGTATTATCTATTATGTGTTTTAAACATAAATTAAAAACTTTTTTTGAAAATTTCCGCCACTACCACCTCTTGTATTGTTGCTAAGATGTATAGTATTGTAAAGAGAATAGTTTCTAAATTTAACGAAAGATTGTTTTATGAAACGGGTTTCACTGATCATACGTGTGCCTATTTTTTCCTTTTCTATAACGACCTCAAGTTCAGTTTTATGTTATTGTATAACATTTGCATTCCATTCCATAATTTTAATTGAATTATTCCTTATTTGGGATTAACATTCTAGATTCAAAAGTTTTGAGTCTTCAAGATTTTTAATTTGGTTAAAATAAGCAGTAATATACCATTATTTTTGTTTTTTGAACCGTTAGATTTCAAAAATTCGGCAAAAGTTCTTTTATTCCTTTCATCAATATTCTCGCTTATTTCCTCAATAGTGCTACTTGGCTGTTGCATATTACCTTTTTTCCTAATGTATTTTTCCTAATTTTTTGAAGCTCTTTTGCTTTATAACTTGCTGGATGTTCTTCGACACAATTTCAACATTTGGATTTTTTCTCTTTCACATTCCAACTGACTTTTGAGCATTTGTTTTTTTTATGACTAAGGGTTTGGCACTTTTTGTATTGGGATATTTGTTATAGTGATTCAATTTTGACTACTGTATTTAATATATATTTTATGTTATGAATTTTATTTATATCTTCAGACTCTTCGAATGTTAATAAAAACATATCTAACGGTTCCTTAGTTCGGAATTTAATTTATTTTGGGCATTAATTATCTTTAATTTTTTTTTTTTTTTTTGAAGGTCACTAATTACTTCAATGGAAAGTTGTTAGCTATAACTCTTATGGGTCTATTTTGTTTGTCCTCGTAGAAATGCCTAAAGCACTGTTACATTTAATCATTACTGTTAAATGTATTTAGTTTATACTTGTTGTTCAAAAGTTTAACTGTGAAATCTTTATTTAATTTTGATTTTATTAATTTGATGCTATCAGCAGGGCAACCAATAATATGCTCTAAAAAAGTGGTTTATGCTCATAAAAATGCTCTTAAAAATTGAATATATGTACTTAAAATTAAAAAATATGCTCTTACAATATTTTTAAAATATTAACTATCCGTGCTAAAAAATTTTATTTGCACTTAAAAATATTCAAAGCTAATACATTGCATCAGGAAATTACAAAATTGCAATCAACTTATAGGATGAAAATATTAAAGAATCGGAATTAAAAAACGTATGCGGCAGTAAAACGAACATTGTCACTAATAGCAAATTATATATAAAAAAAATAATATTTTTTTGCTCTGTTTGTGAGGAAAGGTGTTATATTATAAACAGTTTTAAACTTTAAAGAACTAACCAACTTTGCTTAACCCACACTCTTGTTTATAGATTATGTTTAGGTTTCAACGAAACCAAAATGGATAAGATACCACGAATGCTGATGAAGTGTGTAGCGGCACAGAAAATACGTATTCCATTCTGCTGGTGTCTAATTATGGTCCACAAACTCTGCTTTGGTATATGATTATCTGATTATTTTAGTGTTGGAAAATAATAAAAATTTAAATAAGTAATGTATTCTGTTGTTTTAAATAGAAATACATGATCGATCAGATAACCTGACAATTGAACTATAGTGAACAATCTTTTTATATATTTCATCGAAATTACCTATTTCACTTATCATTTTTTTATTTTGGTTGCGGTTTGCTTTGTATTTGCATTTTCTTTACCATTATTCACAATGTCATTTTCTATTTAATTTGTTGTTATTGCCAAGATTCAGCTTTGCGTTTCTTATTAGTGCTTTTAATTCGTTTAAACTAAAAGAGCGTTCTTTGAAGAGGTTTACAAGGATTATCTATGTTTACAATCAAACCATAACGATTTATGTTCTTAACTACATACCCAAGGTGACCAACTTTGGAGGTCCGGCCTAACCTGCTAGGGATCTGTGCTTTTCCAAATCAACTTGAAAACACTTCAGATCTGACCATGTGAAATTTTGTTCAGATATCTTTGATCACTTGTTACCGAATTTTAAAAAAAAAGTGTTTCTGACCACTGTGCGTGACTACATATTGTGCGATGATGACAAATAATTTCGATCTAACTTTCTGTAATTTTAGTCTTTTAATATATATATATATATATATATATATATATATATATATATATATCTACAATAATAGTTTTATTTTTTGTCTTCTCTGTTTAGAAAAATATTACAAATGCCAAAGAGTTTTATTATGTATGTAATTATTTTAAGTACACTGGTTGTTTTGATTTCAGTGCAATATATACATATTAATACCTATTTAGTATCAATTACATTAAGTTATAAATAGGGTTTGTATTTGTCTTAAACAGTTTAGTGTAAAATTTTACTAATTTACATTAAGTAACACGTCAAAAGTACATAAGTAATTCACCAACTAGCTTAGCATCAACTTCAATCTCATTGCATTTAACACTTTCAAGACAATAAGTTTGGGTTTGTCTCAATTAACATTGTACACATCAGATTAAAATGTTTACACTTGTGAAACAAAAAAACAAAAACTGAACATTTTTAAACGTGTGAAAATTAAAAATAAATATACAGGTGCGTATTCAGCCAAAGTGATAGGGGAGATGTTCAATTTAATTATTTTATTTTTATTATTTTGTTTAGCGACTTTCTTCATCCTTCTATTTCATTAAAATTCAATGCGTAACTTTGTTTACTTACATTTATAAATATATATATATATATATATATTCAGTGGTTACGGCCTTTTTTTACGGCTATTTGTTTAACGCTCCAAAGGCCGCCAGTGTTGCATTCATCAAAAAAAAGTGTATACCAAAAATTGGACCAGTCTGAGAATATTTTGGGGTCGCTATAATTTGTGCTTTTTCCATACAATATTATATGAAGTTAAGAATGTGGTACTAAATTACAGGTTTTTACATTAAAAACATTAAAACATTTTTACTATTATAAATTTTATATATGCATACATAAAAAAACAAAAAAACTTGAGTTGAATACAAATATTATTCATTTCATGAAAGAGCGCCCAAAAATAATGATTCGATCTTCAAATTTTTTTAATATTAAGCACACACATACCCTATGCAGCCATTTCAATATCTTAATTTTTATTATTATTTCTTTTTTTCAATTTTAAAAAACTCGCGATTTTATTTACGATGTTCATTTTTTGAAAAGTCAAGAAAAAATTTAAGAAGTGTGTAATTTTAAACAACAATATCTCTATAAGATGTAAACGAATATTAATGACTTAAATTACATATAAAAGATTAATATGGCCTCTTTAAACACAATAATTTTAAAATAATATTATCGCTCAAAAATGTGTTAGTAATGGAAAGGCAATTTTAGGATGCATTTTTGAAAAATGTCTTTCCTTTCAATTTTTGCCTACCTTTGATATTATAACAATTATAATGTATACTAAAAATTGAAAGATAAATTGTTCTAGGATAGATGGTCCACTATTTAAACAAATTTTTAGAAAATATTCTAACATATTTTTTCACACAAGAATACATTTTCTTTATCATTTTTGTGCTTTTTATTTTTTGTAAGTGTATTTTATAATTAATTTTAGGCATCACCAATGAAACCACAAATATGCATTTGCATGTTTTTTCCTGTACGTTGAACGAAACAATGGATAAAATATTTATCTGTATCGGAACAAATAAAGCATTTTTCATCGATTTGTAAGTACAAGTTATTGCATATTTCACCCTTAATGGCATAGTTTTGCATATAGTGATTTGCAGGGCAAATCTTAGTGATATTTCATCTTTTTAGAGCATATTTTGACATTTTAAAGATCCAAAAATATTTATTTATTTTTATTTTATTAATTTAAAATTAATTTTAATAGGTGTCGCCTAAGTTCATTAAAAATCGTTGTAGAGCTTCACTTGTGGGAAGAAATCCTGAAGACTTGCACACAGTTAATGTTGTAAAAATATTTTTTGCTTTTGAATGAAAGCTATATATGCAAATTTACATATAATAATTTTAATAATTTCTGAGCTAATGTTAATGTTTAGAATTGGATGGGTAAGCAAATGGAAGATCAATAAATTTTGTATGTGATACAATAAAAAATATGGGGAATTTAAAGGGTTTCCAATACAATTGATAGATAAATTTTAGCTCTGCATTGTTTTACAACATTAAAATTTTAACAAAACACTCTGTTTAAATGAAAAAAAAATAAGTTTTGCTTGAAATAGAAAAAAAAGGTTTTGGTTTTAAGAGCATATTTTTGCGTTTTCGTAGCATATTTAAGGCGCATTTGTTAGAGCATATGTATTTGCTTACTACTGAATAAGAAAAATCAAAAAATTTAAAAAGCAAAATTAAATATTGTATAAAAAAAAACTATTGCACTTGTTTCTAAAATATATTAAAAATAGTAGATTATCTTGTCCCAGAACAACTAATATTGCAATCTGTAACAAAGATATTTTTGTCAGAAATGCACTGTAAAACTTTAATTGTATTTTTAAATAAACATTTTACCTCAATTGGTTTCAACTGGCTTTCACTAAAACCATGAACCATATCATAAATTTTATAAAAAGTTAAATCGTGAATAAAGTCGCAAATTTTTCAAAAATATAAAAATAACGATGAGAAAAACTCCACAGGTTATATGCGTAACAATTTTTATAAAATCTGATGACCCTTTTTAAAAAAATAGCCATTTTTATAAATCTCTTGGATTGAATGATATATTTTAATTTTTGAATTTTAATAATATAGATTAATTTAATACTTTCAAGCGATTTTCAAGTTATTAAGAACTTTCTATGAGTATTAGGGGTATAACATTTTTTCGACAAAAAATGTACACAATTTCATTAAATATATTTATTAGGCCTTTGATTTTGGGATAGCATATTTTTTAAGGTTTTTAAAGTTAGATAAGTGCATGTTTTATGGTATAAAAAAGGGCTGCGTTTTTAATTAGAAAACAAAGCAAATGTGACTTATAACTATTTGCATGTAAAAAAAGCTCGATTTATTTTTAAGGAAAATAAACCAACGTTTTTGAAAAACTTTGCTCTATCAAAAAGTCCTATTTGTATTTTTCCAATTTTTTTTATTGAGTGACCTAAAATTTAGATTCTAAATGATTTATTAACGATTACGTAAATTAGCTTAACAAAAAAATGTCAGAATTTTGTTTGACAGTTTGACAATACAAAAACTAGTCAGGCCAGTGGAGTGTTTTACTCATTGCTGATTGATTTAAACTCAGTGCAAACATAGTATACATAACGTGACCAGGATTTTGAAGAAAATTTTATAAAAAATGCGGGGTTTTGAAAGGTTTTGATGCGGTTCGCTAGCCCTTTTGATGCGGTAACTAATATTTACTTTATATTGTGGCAATAAATTTTACATGTAAATTATTTCTACAACCTTTTAAGACTCACTGAAATACTCCTTTAGATATGCGAAAATAATTATTTGCTTTGTATGGGAAAGTAGTTCCCGCAAAGTTAAGGGCTCTCACTATAATGGTTCTTTAGATATGCCATTAGAAATATTTGCTTTGTATGGTGGGAACTGAGCCGATCGCAGTATAAAATATCATGTTTAAAATTTGGGGCACACAGAATGGTGCTGAGAGAATCTTAAAAAAAATTGGTTCAGTCGTTTGTGAGTTTTAAAAAAGTGGGCGTAAAATATGGGCATAGAATCCCATTAAGATATAACACAATCTATAACATCGCCTACTGCAAGCACTATCTATATGTCAAATTTCATTAAATCGCTTCATTTATAATGTGCAAAGTTGAAAAAGTTGCCTTTTTTTAAAGTAGGCGTAAAATGTCTAATATACCTTATAGTACCGGCACTGGTACTATCTGTATGTCAATCTTCGTAAAAATCGGTTCAGCCGTTTAGATGAAGCTCAGACATCGTAGAACATATTAATCTAAAACTACAACTATATTTAATATCATTTTAGAAGAAGTGTTTAAATACTTGTAAAATTTAATTATTTTGTTGTTAAATTTAAACAAAGTAAACAGTTAAGATTCTATTGAAATATAGGATCATGAATTATTATCAAATATATTTTAAGCACTAATCTACAAAACTTTCAATTGGCACAAAAATATGACTACAATTCCGTAAGTAAGCTAGTGCTATCGATGGGCAATTTTCCAGTAAAAGAGTAAATATTAAAAATCTATCTAAAATTGGTTTAATTTATGATAGGAGTCTATATTCAATCGATTTATTGTTTAATATCCATAAATAATGTCATTTTTATATGTAATTTGTGCTACTTCCATAACAAAGTTTAAAGCTAAATATCGCGAATTCGACAAACGGCTACATATCACTATTGAATTCAGCGTACTCAAATTAACTTTACCAGTAGGGTGCCTAGCTTGTTTAAATTTGAGACTAGCGCAGTGTAATTCGCACGGACGATTTTAAATTTAAGGACGAAGCTTGTAATAATTAAAATCAGTTCATTAATTTACCTAGTCCCATACAAATGGTTCCCGGATAAATAAGATAGTGAATAATAGCCAATATCCAAAATACTAGGTCTTGTAGAGCATTGAAAGGTATAAAGGAATGTGATATTATTTTTTCGCGATCATTAAAAGTGTTCACACACCAAACGAGGTGAAATTTTTATATTGATATTATTGTTTTGGGATGAAAAATATTAAAAATTACAACGAATTACATAAGTTTTGGCCGCTTTGCGTCAATAAAATAGTTTTCCTGTACAATCACCATTAAAATTTATAAAGAAAGTAATTATTTTAATTTTTGTTAATTTTTAACTGTATTTTTTTCCAATTATTAAGAGTTTCGACATTTTATGATGCAAATTGAAATAAAAAATCATTTCGAACTTCACAGAATATGTGCTAAAAATGCGACAAATTAGTTAATAGTAAAATTTGTATATGTATTTAATTCGATAATGGATGTCCTAAGTCATTTTCTTCTAAATGATTGACCATATTTAATTTCAGAAACTCTTCTTACAAATAAATAAAATTATAATACCCCAGGTTTAATATTTTATTATACAAATCATCCCATGGTGGGGCTGGTATTCTGATTAGAAATAGAATTAGACATTATGCTCTAGAGGAATTTTCAAGAGACTATATGCAAGCAATAACTATTCGCCGCGAATGTTTGACGGAAAATTTAACAGTCACTTCCATATATTGTTCCCACTCTTCCTGATAATTAAGAAAAGATTTGAACATTTTTTAACACACTGGAAGATTGTGTTCTGGCGTGCGGTAATTATAATGCGAAGCATACTTACTGGGATTCGAGAATTATGAATCCCAAAGGTAGAAAGCTATACAAAGTTCTAATTGATAGTAAAAATGATTTGGATTTTATATCCCCTGGCCAACCAACATATTTTCCTACTGATTCTAAAAAAATTCCTAATCTAATACATTTTTGCATAATAAGAAAATTGAAATGCTTATCACTAAAAACTGAAGTATCAAACGATCTATCTTCTGACCATTCTCCCGTAATAGTCACTTACTATGGCAAAAGCAACATACGAAAAATCCTTCAAAGAATATATGTTTTAAAGGTCATAGGTTAAAATTATAAAAAATACATCAGTAGTGATATCCTCACAAATCCTTACTTACAGTGTGAGGAAGATATAGATGAATGCACCAATGACTTTACGTCCTTAATTGTTTCGGCCTTGGACCATCTAAGTGTCAAATCCCTTCAGAAACTAACAGAAATATTTCTAATTAAAATATTGAAAAACTTCTTTACGAAAAAAGAAAACGCAGAAGAGATTGGCAACAAAATAGATCTCCTGCAGCAAAGCAGAGGCTTTAGTTACAAGCAAAAAAGTACATACTTGGGGTCGACATATAGAAGCCAAGAGGCTACATACGAGATCAAAGCTTCTAATATGCACTGACTAATCAACTATCATTCAAAATTAAGCTTTGACTGTAAAGTCATCCTGTATAAAAGCATTTTAAAAGCAATTTGGACATATGGAATCCAATTATGGGGAACAGCGAGTAATACCAACATATACAGAGAGTCAAAAATTCTTAGGACCATAACAGGAGCACCATGGAATATAAGAAACGAAAATATCCACAAGAATGTAGAAATATCATAGGTAAAAGACGAATTTAAAAAAATTCGTGAAAAATATGTCTTGAAACTACAACTTGACTCTAATACACTGGCAAGACTACCTAACAGAACGCAAATATCAAGAAGTCTTCGTAGAACCGATCCACCAATTCATTAAGTTGAGACTTATGAAAACTGACATTTTAGTTTAATTTTAGTTATAAGATTTAATCACTTATTCTCCGAATTGCTTTAAAAAACTGTTTTTTATTATCAGGACGATATTGCCTAAGGGTAATGCTGTGGTATTTTAAGCTCTAAAATAGTTATAACTCTAATGTACATTAGGGGTATAACTTTTTGCAATTTTTGCGAATGTCAAAATTCACAGGGCATAGAGTTATAGGGCATAAAAAATATTAAGTAACGCGTTAAAAATAATATTGTTTTTAAAATTCATAATATTTGTTTTTACAATTTTTTAATTTTTATTCATTAAATATAATGGTAAATGAATGTTTTTGTCAACATTAATATTAAAATGCATTTAAATTAATTTTCCATTATATTTGGCGGTTAAAAATTTAGATTTTTGTAAACCTTCTGAATTAAGCAAAAGCAAAAAAATTAGGGAATTAATTAAGAATCCTTTTGTATTGAGCAGAATATTTAGTATGGTGCCAATTTTTATTACCAGTATGAAAAAGTATAAAATATTTTAATGTTAAAAAAATCAATAAAAAAAAAATCAAATGGTTTTAGAAATTGCTTTCGGTGCGGAAGGTTTTTTTAATCAAAATAACTTTTAAAAACGCTTTTTAGTATCAGCACAACATGAGCTGTGAAAGAGTTTTTTGTTTGTAAAAAAGTTATACTCTTAGCATACATACACCTTAAAAATGCTAATATAGAAATAAAATGTGCGATGATTATTTAATATTTATCGGCCTATAATTGGCCATATCTCTCATATCGGTCCATAATTGAAAACAGATTCCATATAAGATCCTCCCCAGAAAATGTAATTGTTTATTAGAAGCTTTTAAAGGATTAAATATTTAAAGGACATTTCTTGCAATATTTATTTAGATTATTTGAACTAAAAGTTATCCGTTATAATACCCCATTCATTTGATATCCATATCGCCCTGTAATAGCAATTATAGAGAGCAAAATAAAAAATTAGCCTTGCACATCCTTCAAAATTTTTAAGTCCTTTAAAAAGGAAAATCTAACACGAAATGAAAAGCTGAAAACGCAGTTAAACTATATTTTCTATATTTTCACATGTGTATAAATAGAACTTTAGATCGAGACGTTTCTTTAGTGTTGTGAAAGCGTATATAAATTTGTTTTACAACACAGAATAAATATAAGAAAACGTTAACAAAAAGCATATGCTATGAAATATAAAAATTAACACAAATTTCTTTTCTATTGCTCATTTTCCGGTTCTGGCGAGAAAGAGAACCTTAAAGTCATTCAGGAAAAATAAGAACCGTCTCGGTTTCGGCTTCAGTTTAACTGTTTATAAAGTTGGTTAGCCCTTGCTATCCTTTGTGAATTATTCTCTTGCTTTAACATAAGGTTCCAAGAATCTAATTTTTAGTATCGTTTATTATTCCCAGGCCAAAAAATTGTTTTTCTTTCTTATACTCTACAGACTATATACATTATTAACTTACATTTTCTTATTTAAACACTTTGTTGTAAAGAAATAATAATTCGAATGCTTTTGTGTTTACGAATAAAAGCTCGTCATTGATCGTTCGTTAACGAATGTCATCATTAGAAATTTCGATACGTTTTATTGGATATCGAAGAAGAGAATCTCAAATGTAAAAAAAAAAAATCGCACATTCGAATAAGTACCATTTTAAATTTTTTTTTAAGAAACACCAACAAATTTTCACAAACGAAAACTCGTTTATTTAAATATTTTCGTATTTTGGACTAAAAACTTAAACATGTTTTTACATTTTTTTATTTATACAAAATATTAGAAAATATGTATTCAAATAAAGTTATATATGAATAATTAGTAAAATTATCAAATTTTAATAAAGTATTCTTAAAAAATTTTTGTTGAAATAATTTTATCAAAATGAACGTGAAAAATTGCAATTTATAAATGTTAAAATTTTTTTACATATGTAATTTTTACATTTTACACTATGCGTAACAGCACATCTACACGTAACCAGAGTTGTCAACTATTTGTAACGAAAACGTGCAGGAAAAAATTCAAAACGCGCTAAATTGAACGAAATCCTTTAATTTTGTTTAAATTTAGCGCTTTTTAGCTCATTTTTAAATTAAAATCTGATTTTAATTAAGAGTAACAAATTAAACATTACAAGATCATATTTTTTATTATATTTTTTTAATATTTTAACTTCGGCAGAAATAGTCAATTATATTTCAAACCAAATTTTAAATTGGTGTTTTTATTACAGAAGTAAGCAGTAAAATTTTATGTACATTTAAAATTCCTGAATTATAACAAATTTTTTTTCAAGAATTTAAATTCATGAAACTGTTCTCCGGTATCTCCGGTTTGATTTTTTTAATTTCAATGAAAAACCTTTGATTCCTAATAAATAAATTCAATTCCTAAAATAAATAGAAACGTGTTTGGAAGAATCTGGATAATTGCTAATAAAACCTTTATTCGTTGGGATTGGGAAAACGAAATGAGCACTTTAAACAAAAGAATTCTGAAGGTATATTTTGGCATTTTGAAATGAAATGAAAAGATCATTTTAGTTTTTGGTGAACTCGAAAATTAATAAAAGTAATAACGGTATTCTATGGTAGAAAATACTTTTTCTCTGGTGAGAAAAATTCTTATTTCTGTTGTGTGAAATAAAAACTTTATAAAATATTGACAAATTAAAAATAAAGAAAAGTAGTAACAAACACATAGCACTTTTCGTCAGCGCACCGACGATATACTTTAAGCAAAAATTCTACTAGCCTTATGAGCAAGTACAATTTTGTTGAGCTCATACCTGTCTAAAATTTACTAAAAAGAATAATTTTCTACCGTTTCGCACAGGCAAAATATTACTATTTTTTTTATTAGTTAATTAGGACATGTTCCTAATCAACATATTACTAAAGCAAAACCATCAATTTAGCGCCTTTTTTGAAAAAAGTGATAAAATAAAAATTCCGACTTTTGGGTTGTTAAAAAGCGCTAAATCTAGCGCGAAAAGCACTGAATTGACAACGCTACACGTAACAGAATATGTAAATATTTTTCAAAATCGCACTCTGAGAGACTTATCTCACGTGTAGATCAGGACTGCCAGAATTGTGATTTTGACCCCAAATTTGGGGAATTTTTGTTGCAGAAAATTATGAAAATTTTGGTTTAGAGATTGGGGATATTAAAAATATATTGGGAATTTTTTTTCGGAGAAATTATATAATAACTGTATCTTTTGCTTAATATATTTGAGCAAAATTCTAATTTTATTATTTTATTAATTTTAACGATTATACACATACTTATTCAAGCAGACCTTGATATTCTTACGATCCCTACAAGCAAAGCATTAGCAGACTGCGTATTTTCGGTTGAGCGTTAAGAAAAGCCAAACTTCGAGATAGCATGCGTACGAACTTCAGGAGGCATCTTAACTCGATAATATCCAGTGTACCTGATTGAGTCAGCTGTTATTTTTGATCTTGAATAGTTGCAGTTTTTTCTTTTCTTGTTTAAATAAGTGTTGAATAACAATTTAAATGTAATAAAAATTTGGAGGATATATTAATGACAATATCAGAAAGTTGATTATGAATTTTCACTCTTTCAGAAAAAGATTAATTAACGAAATTTTGCCATAAAAAATGTGGATTTGAGCAACAGAAAAAATAATATTATTGAAAGAAAAAATATTCATGACTCCTCTAGGCGAAGTTGAAATTTGGATAGCAACTCCTATGTAAATGCCTTTATTGATTCTATTTGCTTATTTTTTATATATATTGTGCTAAGTTTGAAATAAAATATAACTTCAAAAATTAAATCAGCTTTTAATTTTAAATTTGGAATAAAATGGAAATGAAACAAAATACAAAACTATCGTTTTTGAACTATTGTCAATGATAATAATCAATATTGATATCGAACTATTGGCAATGATAATAATCAGTATCGAATAATTTTTGATTATTTTTTTTTAATTTTTGAAATTATCGAAAACAAATTACAAACAAACATTTTTACTTTACGCTATTGATATCGCTAGATAACTGAACCTTCGAGAACATAAGATTTGCTGTCACAAAGTTAGCTACAGTTCGTTAGCGTTTATCAGTGAAATTTTCGAAGGTTAGTGAGGTAAATAAAAACCAACAATTTTTTACTTCGAGTCTACAATAAATCGAATTCACTAATGTTTATTATATATGCAGTTTAACAGTTGTAACAACCAAAAATAATAATCATCTGTTTAACTGAGGTCACCTTATATAGATTCGCTTTGATTTTGACGTTTATCTTATAAAAATTTGTCTAGTTTAAAGTTTAAAATAGCAAAAAAATTGAGTTTATCAATATAAAACAGTATTTTATTAAAAATATACTTTAATTGACAAATTACAAACAAACATTTTTACTTTACGATATTGATATCGCTAGAGATTCACTATTAACACGATAACTGAACTTTCGAGAACATAAGTCACAAAGTTAGCGACGGTTCGTTATCTTTTATCAGCGAAATTTTCGAAGGTTAGTGAGGTAAATAAAAAGCAAAAATTTTTTACTTCGAGTCTACAATAAATCGAATTCACTAATGTTTATTATATATGCAGTTTAACAGTTGTAACAACTAAAAATAATAATCATCTGTTTAACTGAGGTCACCTTGTATAGATTCGCTTTGATTTTGACGTTTGTCTTATAAAAATTTGTCTAGTTTAAAGTTTAAAATAGCAAAAAAATTCGTTTTATCAATACAAAACAGTATTTTATTGAAAATATACTTTAATTGATAAACATGTCCCAAAAAGCGATCCATAAATTCACCGAAAAAAGATTTAAAATTGATAAAAAAAAAAACTGAAATATCATCTTGAGGGAAAAAAGCAACCAGTAAATAATATTGATAAAACATTGTAAATTTTAAGTTCGTTTTGACTAAAAAAAATTATTACTTGGATTAAATAGCGTTGTCTTTTGTTATACAATTTCTTTCATTTTGTTGTTACTATGTCAATACGTTTTTTACTATTCTATGCACATATCATAGTGTAATAAGAAAGTGAACTCGTAAGCCCATGTGATTTACAATTTTTTCATGTACATACTGCTGTCAAATTGTTTTTGTATTCGTATGTAATATTTTTTGCTGCGTTTATTTACTTTTCTTCATCATTTTCTCATTTTTATTCATAGCATTTTGGCATTATATGTAGTAGTTTTGCACCAACAAAATACAAGCAATTGTTGTTTTTGTTGATGTGCGGTCCCTTTATAATTACATTATGTACATACAAATGTATAAAAAAAACATATGCACGAATGTTAATGCCAAAGATCATGTCAAAACAAGACGAATGTAAAATTTTACGTATCTATTTTTCAACGTTTTGGCATGAAAAGTACGTACTTATATGTTCACTTTTTCCTTCAGAAGATTGGTAAGTATACATTATTATAAAAAAATTCAGTATTAACTTGAAATCAAATAACCTCAGGAATACTACAATACTGACAAAAGGGGAAAATTCAAGTCTGAAAAAAATAATACTTGCTTCCGTGAGGTATTTGGCAAAATTAAGTGTTTCTTAATACATAAAAATACAAATACATACATATATATATTTCTTTAATTTTAGAGATCCAGAAAAGGATTCTGGAAACAATTACATAATTCAAAGTGGAAATACTAGTAATGAAGAAGTGGATTTGCACTGGAGAAAATAGATTACAACAAATGAAATAATCAAATTCTTTAACCTGGAGTTTTCTAAAAAGTCAGATTCATTCAGACAAAAAATATTTAATGTTATAGATGATTTTAAATTTAAAAATATAGTAAGAAATATTTGATATTATATTTAATGTTAAAAAGTACTTTAAATTTAGAAATATAAAACATTTTATTATTTGATGTATTCAACATTTTACATTATATTTTAAAAATTAATAATTAATGTTCCTTAAATGTACAAAATAGTTCTTTCTATAGTATATTATTATATAGTTCTAGTTATATTATATTTTAATATTATATATTTGTATATAATACGTCTTTTAAGAAATAAAAAATAAAATACATTTCGGACATTTTTCTCATTTCTGGTTGTGGATAAAATTAAATGATAAAACTTTTAATTGAAAATAAATAAAAATCCAACGAAAAAATTTTTTAATTAGTATATTTTTTTATTCAACAAAAATCATGATTAGTTTGACCATAAAACATTGTTGAAAACTAAAATAAATGTTCAACAAATTTCTTAGTCGATAGATATTTTTAAAGGTAATTAAATAAAATATGAAAATTTATCCAAATTCTTTTTTCATTGCGTATTTTCCGATTCTGATGAGAAAGAAAACCTCAAATTCTTTCAGAAAAAATACGAAAGTACTCAAAATAAGAAAACGTTTTTTTTTTTTGTATCCAATAACACTTTTACAATGTATTCTTCTACCAGCAGAAATACAAAAATTGTAAAAAACTATAAAAAAGTTCAACAAAAGACTATAAACTAACCTAATACAAAACTAACCTAACACAAGGCACGGTGTAAAAAGTTACTTGACTCCGCTGTTAAGTATTTCTAAAAATAGAAAACAAACAGAAGAAACAAATCAAATAACAACAACATTGTTCATTGCTACTTAATAAGTGGCTAAACAACAACAATTATACATTGCTTGATTTACTACCTAAGTGGTAGCTTTAAGCACATAAACAATAATAATTGAAAAAGGAGAAAGCAAAATAATTGTAAGAAGCTTTATCGTATACCATTCGTCTTACTCAATAACATATAGGGAAAATAAGTTACGGATTCCATTTCCCGAAAAATTCTAAGTTAAATAGTTGATGTTTACAGAGAATACCAAGGTGAAGAGTGCTGATTACAGTCGTAGCGGACTAGAAAATGCATTCCATTCTGCAGGATGTTCAATAAAACTTTTACAATGTATTCTTCTACAATTATTCAATGAACTTAAGCCGAAATACAAAAGTTCTAAAAAAATATTAAAACTGAAATTTTCTTACATAATATGTGCATACATTTTCATTTTACAATTTATTATTTGAAAACTTTTTTTCCAAGAAAATGTTAATCCGAATGCTTCTTTGCCAAGGAGTAAGATTGCGTTTGAAAGATCGCTCGGTATCGAATGCCATCATTAGATATTTCTATACGTTTTAATCGATATCGAATAAGAGAATACCAAAAGAACAAAATTTGCGAGAATTATCTCCCTGATATTCATCTGTTCAATATATCGTATTTTCTTCAATTTCAAAAAGTCTTTCAAATTAAAAATGTAGTAGTTTTCTAATGAACTAAAAAAAATAGAATTACAATAAAAACATTTTTAACTTCGTTTTTAAGAACAAAGTTACTTCTTGTAAGTATCGCTTTTTAGGTGGAAATTTTACAAATCCAAACTTTTAAATGGAATGTTTTTATATCCTAATGAATAAAATTTGAGTTTCTTCCATGTCAAAAACACATATTGCGTTACAATAAAATAAATTCGCACACTTGTAAACAATCAAGTTCATATGAATAAGTTAAAAAAAATAGTATTTTTTTTTTTTTTTTTAATTTTTCAACGTTGATTTAAACTTGAAATTGGCATTTTTTAAGATAAAAATCGGCAATTTTTTTACTTTCGAAACATAATGTCGTCAAAATGATAAATCATCAAATCTAACAGCAGTGGTTACAGTATGTTACATAATAACTACACTTACAAACATTAGCAGATGATAATTGATTTGTTTGAGATTTTTCAATTGATGCTGTGTTGTTGCTGATAGTTGACGTCCTATCTGATTGATAATTATGTAACTTATTCGATCTACCCAATATGCTGTCTATGCTAAAGGGGCAATTTCTATCAGACTTTGATATTTTTTTTGAACAAGATATATTTCGATCTGTTTTATTATAAGTTGTCTCATTAACATCACTACAATTTAATTCTGAATCACAAAAACTTTCTATTTCATCGTCGGATGTTACAAGTTCCGTTTCTACACCGGCTGAATGGTCACGACTCATGATTATCTTATTGCAATTATTTTTATCTTTTTTCTTTAAATTTTATAGGTTAGCTAAGTAATCGGTTCTTAATCACTTGTTAAATACTACTGAAGCAGTTAAGATTAAGTTGTTACATTAAACCACTTATTTTTTTTTTTTTTAGAACATGGCATTATTTCCCACTTGTTGTTTTTGTGTATGTGCTTATATTTGCAATACATACTATAGTCACATCTTACTTTTCCAGACTCCGCCCAAAAACACGAGAAAGAAAAAACAGTACATATTGACAAAATTAACACACTTATACTGATAATACATAATTACCCATCTCCATCTATTCGAACGACTTGAGAGTAAAAGAGAAAACAGTAGTCCAGCAGGGATGATGTGAATTCACCAATTGAACAAACTTTCAATTCACACATCAATCTAATGCTAGTGAGTATAAATGATGTTCGTTTACATACATATGATACTTTCACACGCATTAGTTCCATGTATTAAAATACCAGGTGACCACCAGTATTGTTCGATTAAATGTTTACAAATGTACAAATTAAGTTGTTATGATGTTTTCAAATTCAATTAGGACAGGAAAAGGTGTTAATATACTATTTCGATAATGATTTACTCCAATTAGGGTTTACTTTTCTGATTAGCCGTTTTTAAATATATTTCATTATTTTTACATTAATTATCATATGAGGAGCAGCAGAAGAGAATTAATTTTTTCGGACCCTTACAGAACAGCATGAACCTGGAAATAGCAAGAAACGGTCGGCTTGCCATAACAAAAATTGAACCACATCAAATCTTAAGGATGTGTGAGATTAAAGGACTTTTAAATATGAAAAAGTACATTTTGTTAAAAAAGTGTGGAAAAGTATATCATATCTTAGTGTTTTAATGGAAATATTTTGACAGAATTTAATAATCACACAAAAATACTGTTCGGAAAAAATTATGGACTAAAAACATTTCTATAAGAAAAAAAGTACGTTCTGCGGAAAGTAAATTTTTTATAGAAAAACATAAACAAAAATATCCTAACATAATTCTTTCTGGTAGACTTCAATTCATAAATAACAAAAAACAATTTTTGAAAAAGTCCAAAAAAGAACTTTTAGTTCTGCGGTTCCTCATATATAGTTTTCCTTCAACTTCATTAATTATCGGAATGTTCAATAATTTTCTAAAAATAATAATAGTAATAAGACACGTTGTACAGTATTGGCGCAAAAATATATATCGTCACTATGGTTCGAAATTAGAGTTGTGCCACTATGAACTAAATCGCTCATTCAAGTGATTCAGTGATACAAATGGTAGAAGTTTTTACAATAAGTACAAAAACAGCACGCATTTTGTTTAGGTTTACTCGCGGCCTCACCTAACATAAAACATTAAAGGTCCAATCAGTTAAATTTGCGACACAACATAAAATAAAGAAAAGTATCGTGGAACATTTTGTGTGAACAACCTTGTTCTTTGATTATTTTGCAAAGAAGATAACGTACATGGTTATCAAAAAGTCACTCAGCTACGTAAAAATCCATTTTCTATTCATTTTCTGCGATACGCAACCTAAATTTTTTATGTCAATAGCTACTTACACACATCTGCATAAAGTTGATTGCGATACGATGATTTCTTGTTCATTGGTTTGATCTTAACATTAACATCATACTAATAGAAAATGTAGACCGTTCAACTTGATATTAACGATAATTTTTTCGTTGTTTAAACATTGTTTTTAAAACAAATGTTAAAAAAAAAAACATATTTACATCAATCCTCTCACAATGTTTCTTTTTTTATTTTATTAGCAAACATTTTAGATCAGTTCTTTTTTGGAATTCAATAAAGAGAGGTCATGTTGACCGATAAAAAAGAATAATTGTTTTTTTTTTAAAGGTTTAACTCGATAAACCTTAACTGGCGCCCGAGCGAAGTGAATAAACCTTTTTCGGAAACAAGGCTCCGGAGTAACAAAGCGGGGAAACGGGGACATAAACGTGTCAGCCTGTCTGAAGGATTAATAAAAAGTAGCTACAGCAAATAAGAATTAAATTAAAAAGAAACTAAAATAATAATAAAGTGATTACAATAAAAAAATTAAATTGAAAAGAAACAATACTAAAAATTAAATTAAAAAGAAACTAAAATAATAGTAAAGTAGTTACAATAAATAAAAACTGAAAAGAAACAATAAGTAAAAATTAAATTAAAAATAAACTGAAATAATGAAGGAATTGACTACAATAAATAAAAATTAAAATTAGAAAGAAACTAAAAAGGAAGTTACTACAATAAATAAAAATTAAAATTATAAAAAAACTGAATATAATAAAGGAAGTGGCTACAACAAATAAAAATAAAAAGGAAAAAACCGAGGCGGAGCAACAACAGCAATTCCAAACATAAAGTAAGGTAGAATTATAATTAGTTATTTTAAGCACAAATATATTATATATAAATACAATTTTTTAACATAAAACTAAAATCCTTAAGAAAACTTTTAAGAGAAGATTTATAAAAACATAATAAAAAAAACGAAAACTAAATTCAAATTTTTGAGGAAAATAAATTAAATTTTTCTAATAATTTAGGTATTAAAATTTCTTTTGATTTATAATGGCAAATCCCAATTATTTAGTAAGACCTCCCATTTTAAATTAATTTAATAACCCGTCTGCACCTTCTAACCAAAATATGCAATTAAATATGGACGACTTAACTTCTTTGATAACTAATATAGCTTCAGAGGTGTTAAAACGCCAATGTCCGCAAATCGTAGAGGCTACCTTAAACCTTAGCACTAATTTCTGTAATATAATATACCAAGTAATTGAAGATAGACATAGGAACAATCTTAGCGATTTAGATAAAATACCCGATGTTGTTAAGTGCCTAAAAGAATTTTCAGAACAAGCGGGGGAATTCAGCTCTTGGAAAAAGAGCGTTGACCGTATATTATCTATATACGAAAATCAAAAAGGAACCCCTAAATACTACGGAATATTAAGCGTTATAAGAAATAAAATAGTAGGAAGCGCGGATATAGCATTAGAATCGTATAACACGCCGCTTGACTGGACTGAAATATCAAAGTGTTTAACAATGCACTACGTCGACAAATGTGACCTGTCGACATTAGAGTATGAAATGACTACGTTAATCCAGGGAAGTAGGACAATTCCAGAATTTTACCAGAAGGTATTCGAACACCTTTCGCTAATACTAAATAGATTAGGTCGCTTGGAAACTAGTAGCGAGTCGCTTCACATGCTTACTCAGTCTTACCGTAACAAAGCGCTAGACAAATTCATAAGGGGTCTAAACGGAGATTTACCCAAATACATTCATAAGGGGTCTAAACGGAGATTTACCCAAAGCACAAGTAAAAACACTTTTGCATGATGGGATTATAAGGCCATCTATATCACCTTATAATTCACCGGTGTGGATTGTACCGAAAAAAACCGACTCGGCGGGGAATAAAAAATACCGAATGGTAATTGACTATAGAAAACTCAATGCAGTCACCATTGCAGTTAAATATCCTATTCCTGAAATAAATGAGGTAATATCTAATCTTGGTAATAGTAAATTTTTTTCGGTACTTGATTTAAAATGTGGTTTTCACCAGATTCCACTAAAAGAAAAACCGCATTTTCTATAAATAACGGTAAATATGAATTTAAACGTTTGCCATTTGGCTTGAAAAACGCTCCATCCAATTTTCAGCGTGCTCTTGATGATGTGTACATTGATAATATTATAATATTTAGCAAAACGAAAGAAGAGCATTTCCAGCACTCGCGCAAAAGTAGACGCCATTGCCAATTTCCCTGAACCGAGGACTCTAAAAGAACTCCGTAGTTTTCTAGGAATGTCAGATTATGCAAAAATTGCAAAACCCCTGACATCCCTTTTAAGGGGGGAAGGAGGTAGAGTCTACAAAAATAAATCGTCAAATATTCAAATATCCTGAAACGATGAAGCAAAGGAATCTTTTGGAAAAATAAAAACCTCTCTTATATCAGAAGATGTCGTTTTGGCTTACCCAGATTTTGGGAAGGATTTCGAATTGGTAACTGACGCATCCAATTTCGCAATTGGAGCGGTCTTGTTACAAAACGATAAGCCAATCGCATTTATATCTAGAACTTTAAGTAAAGCGGAAGAACATTACGCCGCAAACAAAAAGGAAATGTTGGCCATTATTTGGACATTAAACTCACTTACAAACTATTTATCTGTAAAGGTAAAAATCTACACGGATCACCAACCTTTAACGTATGCGCTTAGTAACAAAAATAATAACAGTAAGATGAAAAGATGGAAGTCAATCCTGGAGGAGTATAATTACGAATTGTTTTACAAACCTGGTAAAACAAATGTCGTTGCAGATGCTCTGTCCAGAATACCATCACAGAAATTACCCCTGCATACATCTCATGGCTTAATAATTAGTGTAGAAGCTCCAATTAATGCTTTTAAGAACCAAATATGCCATCGCAAAACCAATAAAATCTAAGGCATCTGAAGATATACGTCAGCCACTAAGAGATATTCCTTTTTCGCTATTCCCTGAAACAATAGTCATGGATAACGAGAAATCCTTTTATCATCAAGTTTATGATAGAAAATGAGTTGGGAATACAAATTTACCGGACGGCTCTGTACACAAGTTGCTCTAACGGTCAAGTCGAACGTTTTCATTCTAATCTGCAGGAGATTATGCGTTGCCTTCAAAATGAAATGCGTTGCCTTCAAGAATTATTAGAAAGGTCGGTAAAAGAATATAACTCCTCAGTTCATTCCGTCACAAGCAAAAGACCTATGGAAATCTTTTTCGGAAGAAGAGTGAGTACTGACCCAGAATAGTTGAAAAAAGATAGAGAGGAAACAATAAAAAAGCTCTTCGAGAAGCAAACTACACACCTTGCATATGCAGAAGGAGAGGAAATTTTTGTGAAAATAAATAGGAGACTAGCGAATAAACTATCTATAAAAAAGAAATAGTGGCAGAAAACTATAATACGACAGTAAAAACTAAGTCAGGAAGAATTGTTCACAAGAATAATATTAATGATGGGGTCCAAAAAATAAAAAAAGTATATACAAATTCCTTTTCAAATAACTTTTTTACTTTGAACCTTTTTTTGCAGGACGGGAAATGTTAAATTTTGACGTTTGTAATGGCAGTGACTGCACAGCACCTCGACGTACAAAACTTAACCAACAACAATGGTTACCTACCTATCAAGACAGGGGAATTAAAGACAATTGAACACTACAATAAAGTATTACATTTTATAAACTTAACGACGTACGAAGAAACGGTAACTCTACTTTCAGACAACATAAGTACACTAAAAGACATTACATTCGAAGACGAACAACTTTTGAACACACTAAACAAAAACTTTATTTTATTAAAAGCAAAAATAGATAATTTACATATTCACTCCAAATCAAACCGATGACTTATTAACGTGCTAGGAAAGGGTCTAAAATATATTGCAGGTTCCATGGACAGTAATGACGAACTAGAAATAAGAGACGCCATAAACAGTATACATGACAATGAAAAAACGATCAAGAGTACGGTAGGTAAATTGACGCATATAAATAACTTTATGACTGAACAAATTACCAATATTACGAAACACATAAACAACAAGCAATTCCTAATTAGTAGATATATTAATGAATTTAAAAGTGAGACTAAAAATAGATTCAAAACGTTGGAAGATGAAGCTCAATTTATCGAACAGACATACAGTCTAAATAATGACATAGTACTTCTAACAAATTATATTAACGACATAGGACAAATTATATTTTCTTGTAAACTTGGTATTATTCCCACAGAACTAAGTTTTGTAACGAACCTACCCATAAGGCCATATTCTCTAGGGGCCATGCTACCTTCAATACCGGCCCTGCTCAGGGAAAATGGGGTGGATCTTGCCCCTCTCGAATATGTACGGATGTCACATATATATTTAAAATTAGGTAGCTAACAAACCAAATCGACAAAAAAAAAATAATAATAAAACCAAACACAAATAAACTATAAGAATAATAAAAAAATTAGAGAACCCAGTTGAAGAGGTATAGGTGTAAAACCCTCTTCCAAATTCTATACCCTCCCATCCTTGCTATCTATGTTAATCATTCCCAAATAGCCCTAGTATGACCTACATATCAATGTTACTTAACCTTTCGTGAAAATAAAATGAAAACAAATCTAATACATTATAATATCCTCAATAAATTTTATATTTTTCTCAACATTCATTTTCACAAATTTCAAGATAATCATTAAAAATAATTATAAAACAAATTATAAATAAAATAAAAAAATAATAATAAAATATTCATTTAGACAATATAAACTCTTAATAAAAAAAATTCAACACTTATTTTGTATCATGAAACCAAAAAAATATAACCAAAAAAAAAAAAAAAAAAAATTCCAAATTTAAAATGTGTATATAAATTATTTTAATACTTTATGTTATTAACATTTTTGTTTTTTTATGTATTTTGTTTTTATATGTTATTTACATGTAATTCTTTTATGTTAAAATTTTTGTATGAAAACGCTAATCATTAATGTTATTAACAGACAATTTATATGTTATGAAATTTTATTAGATGTTATTTTTCTTTTTCTTTCTATGTTATAACCATTAAACTGTTAAATTGTCATTATGTTTTTAACAAAAAAAAAAAATAAGGAATTTGAAAATTTAAAATTTGTTTTTGTGTTAAATGTGAGAATGAAAATAACAAAATATATAAATAACTTTATAATTGACTCACCAAATAATCTCCCACGATGACTTCAGGCCTGATGTCGATGGAATTTGAGTTCTTTTGTTTTATATTTATTATTTTATAGGAAAATTTTCATTCTGTTATGCGTTATGTTAAGTTGTATTGTTTCAATGTTAGGGCTAAAACATTTATGAGTGTGTATTATAAGAATGTTATTGTAACATGAAGATGTGTTATTTTATAGTGTTAATGAGATTTGTGTATGTTAGTAAGAATGTTTTGTTATGTTATTTGTTCATTATAAAAATTTGAATTTTTAAATTTTGACTTTATATGACAAAAGAAGAATAATATGAAAATTAATTAAAAATTATTGATGGAAAACATGAATACTATTAGAAAATTAGTTAATATTAGAAACGAATTATTGATTAAGATAAAAAAAAATATGAAATTAGGTAATATTAAAAAAAAATTTGTTTTAAGATAAAAAAAAATTATTGAAATTGATGAAAATAACTGTCTAGCACACTATGGCAATCTTTTAAGGTTAACTATTTGTCTTCTTCTTTTCTCCTTCTGCTCGAAATATCAAATTGTATAATGCTCTAATGAATGTCAGGTAACAAAAACCAGGTGAAAATTTCAAACAAATGTGCAGTCTAAAATGACTACTTATCCTGTACCAAAACGTTTTTGTATTAATATGTATATGCTGGGGTTTCAATAAAATATATCGATGTGGAAGAACTCGTATGCAAAATCCAATATGATACGTTACAGATGAAATATTATGTTTGTCCTTAAAAGAAATAACTGCCACTTTATAGTTGCTCAAAATGTAATTGACAAGCTCAGGAAGTGCAATATGTTCTGATCCCAATATTCCTGTTTCCAATTGGAATACAGGGTTTAAACGAATTCTCACAATGAGACCTTAAAACAAAGAGGAAATATGGTTCAAATCAATATCAAAATGTGTGTTAAATATTCTCCTTCATTACCACAAAATGTTCCGTAAAATGTGTTGACAAACTCTAAAAGAATCTCCATAAATTTTCGAAAGAAAATTCCAAATGGTAAAATAAAATAATTTATTCCGTCGCACAAATAAAAAACACACAATGTAAATTCAATTAAACTATTCGAATTATTACACAACAATGAGAAAATTTTTCAAATGTATGAAAAACTTTTAAAATTTCAAATTAATAAATTTCAAATCTAATGGGATCAAAGAAAAAATAAAAAAAATTAAATTTGAAATCAAAAAAAGAAAATTATTTAAAAAGTAATAGAAATGAGAACGATTCCTCACAGTTTGATTAGCGATTTTGACAGTTATGCCAATACAAAGGTGGCAGTACTTTTCCAACATAATAACATAATCCTTATCCTATTCATACCCCAATTTTCCTCTAACATTTCAACCAGAATAAAATTTGAACCCTTGCCAGATATTTTAAACAAATCAGTAACATTAAATCCATCAGAAATATTAGCAGATAGCCATGATAAAATTTATGATGTAAATGTAAAAGACAATTTAGAAAAAAAAAAAATTATTCCATTAGATAATAAGCTTATTGAAAACATATTACGATTCAAAGAAGCTCAATGTAATTTAGAAATTTCAGAAAAATCTGAAGTAGTAGAGATAGTTCAAGGAATAATCATATTTAAAAACTTTAAAGGGAATATATATGATTGTAGTAAATTAAAAGTAATGCCAAAAGGAACATTCCTTATTATATTCGAAAATTGTAAAATTAATGTTTTAAATAAAACTTATACAAATGTTAACTTAAAATTGTATGAAACACTTGTTTTACAAAAATTTAATAACAAAAATGTAACAGAACAAGACTTAAAAATTTAAAACTTACACTTAAAACAAATGAAATATTAAGACAACATTAGAATATTAGTTGATAAGAATAAAAAAATGCATGTATCTGGTCTAAGTTCATATATATTGATTATAATTTCTATTATTACCACAACAATAACTTTTGCTTGTATCATTAAGTATAGACAAAAATTATACATAATATCCGAATCAAAAGTTAATACAGGTTATGTTCAAAACATAATCTGGGCCATTTCTTCAAATTACAACAACATAATGAAACACTCGATTGAGGACAATCGATTTAAGGGGGAAGAGTTAACTCCAATAAAGTTTAACAAGTAAAAAAAAAATTGTAAAATTCCAATTTCAATTAATTTAGTTGCAAACGCTTGTACTGCATTTCTTTGCGAACACACTTTGAGAGGTCATGTTGACCGAAAAAAAAGAATAATTGTGTTTTTTTTTAAAGGTTTAATTTGATAAATACTAAATTATAAAAAAAATTTGAGCAAAAAATCCCTTGATAAAACATTGAAATTTGAGCAGAAAATTTCGACATGATGTTTTAACATCATCTCTAATAAAGGCTACCAGTTATGTGACAGGCAGAATAAGAGAAACTGCTTTTGAACAGATTCTATTCGGTCTATGTACATAATAATTTGAGGATCCCAGACAATAGACCCATACTCCAAAATTGGTCTTACTATTGATGTATATAATTCTTTCGTAACATTGGGATCTGTAAACTCTTTATACCATCGTTTAATATAAGTAAGCACACCACGGGCTTCATTTATCGTCAAATGCTTGCAGAAATCTAACTTAGGATCAAGTAGAATACCAAGATCCAGAAAATCTTCAACCTGGAGGGGTATCAACTAGAGTTAGTTTTAAGTTTAGCTATATTTGGTTATATTTACACCATGCGTAAAAGCTATTTAAATCATGCTGCAAATACGCCCCATCTGAAGATAATTTGTAGCTGAGAAACATCTTAACATCATCAGCGTACATTAAATGCTTCATTACAAGCGGCAAATCGTTTATGAAAAGCGAAAATAGCAAAGGTCCTAGGTGACTTCCTTGGGGGACACCGGAGCTAACAAAAATTTCTTTGGAGATGGTATTATCAAAAAGAACACACTGTGTCCTGCAGGTTAGATACGACCGTAACCAGCACAAAGCGTTGCTAGTAAATCCAAATATATTCATCTTAGTGAGAAGTAGGTTATAGTTGATTTTATCAAAAGCTTTGCTGAAGTCAGTATAAATAACGTCCATAAGTTGGCCATCCTTAAAAGCTCGATTTATTAGAGTTGTTATTTGTAAAATATTTGTTACTGCAGAACAACCTTTCCTAAAACCATGCTGGTATAGTGATAGCATTGAGGATACACTGTGGCTGAGAGAGTCTGTTGAGCATTTTTCAAAAAGTTTAGGAATCGCACTCAATTTTGCAATGCCTCTATAATTCGTTATGTCCGACTTGTTTCCTGATTTAAATATCGGTATGATAAAGGATTTCCTCCAAAATTGGGGAAAATATCCGTATTTTAATGACACATTAAATATAATAGCCAAAGGAGTGGCCAAGGCATGAGCACAATATTTTAAAACGCAAGCAGGGATGCCATCAGGTCCACTATTCAATGATGATTTTATTGTTTTTAAAGATAAAACAACCTGAGAAGTATTAATAGAAGAAAATGATATTGCCTGATGTTCCATCAGAAAAAACGGGTATTTAGTTGATGTATCGTACTATTGCTTGGAATATGTTGCAAAAAAATCGGCAAACATATTGCTTTTGATCAAATTAATATTAGATTCATTAATTAAATACTTCATAACTCTTGGGTAGCCAGTAGATTTTCTTTTCGAATTTACAAAATTATAAAATTATTTTGGGTCACGTTTAAAGTTCCTTTTCATTTTCTCAAGGTAATTTATATACAGTCTGCTGTTGAGAAGATTTTTTATAGCATTTGTTTTTTATATTTTTTAATCTTGATAGATGCGGAGAATTCCACGGTGGACCTGAATGTTTAATCACGAAAAGTTTTGGCACACATTCCTCAAAAAAATTATGCATAGTAGTATAAAATGTATTAATCATAGAGTCAATTGAAGCTGGGGTACCATTCGGAATGGATAACAGTTCAAGCCAATTAGTGTTTGTTCAAAAATAGTTCAGGTCATCGTAATTTGTTTTCTTAAAACATAACTTCTTATCGTTTGTATCATCCTGATTACAAAAGGCATTAGACAAAATATTATGACTAACTTCAAGAGTAGGGTTGTAGCGATCCTTTGGTCTCGTAACTGGTAATGTTCGAGTAATGGTGCAGTTAGTGGGTTCGTTCACAAAAACCAAATCTAGATAGTTTCCATATTCATTACTAATCCCATTTTTTTTGGAAAAGACATAAATCAGATAAATTATTGAGAAACTCTTCAATAAAGGCATCAGATTTTATTGGTGCATAACTGTATGATTCTGGTAAAAATTTCCAAATTACAGCTGACAAGTTAAAATCGCCAAAAACGTAAACGAAGTCATCTGGTTGAGCTTTAGACACAACAGACTTTATGGATTCAAAATGTTGTATATAAGTTAGTTGATCAGATTTTGGGGGAATGTAGGAACATGTTAAAAATATATGTGAGCTATTCAGTTTTATTCGAACACAGATAAACTCAATATCGGGATAATGTTCAAATTTTAACTCATCAGATTGCAAAATATTTAAAACAGCAATTAAAACGCCTCCACCAGTAGTTAAATTTTCTCTGTCACATCTAAATATATTAAAATCTTTGCAAAGAATTTCAGTATTTAAAGTGTTTCTATTTAGCCAGGTTTCAGTGAGGACAACTCTATTGTGATTTATATTAAAACTTTCAATATAGAGGTTAGCCAGTTTAGTGTTTTTACCACGAACATTTTGATAGATAATATCTAAGGGTTTTCCAGTTTTCCTGCAAAGTTTTTTTTAGCTTGTTGACTCATGTGATGAAAGTCGTGCAACGTTGTTTGTTCTACGATTTTCTCTATATACAAATTCGCGAACGGGTGCATTATTTGGCCAGAAACAGGGATCAAAAACTCGATCGAAAATATCATTCTTCACTATAATTTTAAAAGACGCAATACTTCTGGGTTCGGAATAAGAAAACTTGTGAATTATAATACCAGTATTTGAGGGCAATTTTGATTTTAAGTAATATTCCATATCATCGCTGGTTGTGTCAGAGGCGAAATGGGATACAAATACGGTCTTCTTTGGAGGTATAACGCGCAATTCTCTAGGCATAGATTGAGATTCAGCGTTACTTATGACTTCGGACGTTTGGGTGTTTGGATCTATGGAGGTTTCTGATGTTTGGTTGTTTTGATTGTTTTGTTCTATTTGTGTAATTTTATTAGAAATATTTACAGACACAGACGATGCATATGTCGGAAAGGGAGTAACTGACACATTATTTATATTATTGGATGCTGTGGGAGCTAAAAGCTGAACATTTAGTGCCTTATTATTGTTCCTAGCAGACTTCCGACGTTTCGGTGAAGATTGTGCCGGAGATTTATGGTTGTCCAGGGAAGAGAACTCATCAAATAATTTTTCATAGTTAGAAAGACGATCAGATAAATTTAAAATTTCCAGAAAAGTTGATTTTGTTGCTTGGAAAAACTTATAAAAATCAACTCCAATTTTTTTACAGTGGGTACAGCACCAATTAACCCCTTCAGACTTAGAAATTGCTTCAGCAGCTAAAACAGGAATTCCACCACACTTGAAATGGATTAAACCATTACACAGCCATCAAGCTAACATTCTTTCATCATCATTGACAATAGAACATTTTTTATTCATACACTCCATTTTATAAAATATTGCAATAATATTGATGTACTAAAAATTTAAAAATAACGGTAAAACTAATTGGCAATCTTACTTGAACTATTTGTACAAAATTTCGTTGCTTTTTCTCGTTATATGGAGGGTGGGTGGTAAAGTGGATGAACCGCGCCCATTTTTGGCTTCCGAGTTTATATCGATCCCCGATCTATCTATAAAAAATTTCGCTGTCGTACATGCTTTTGTTTAAGAGATATCAGCAGAAAAGTATAAACTGAAGTTATAATGCACACCCTGTATTTCTAGTATTTCTCCCATAACTTTTTTGATTATTAATCGATTTTGCCAATTTTCGATACTAATCAAACCTTATATAATATAAATTTTTTAGCCAAATTTTATTCCACTAGGTTTTATGTAATAATTTTGTTTCGTCTGAATATCTGTACAAAAATAATTGACTGTATATCACCAAAATCGCAAAAAAAAAACTTTTCGCCCAAATCTGCAAAATTCAAATTTATAAAATATATAATTGTTCTTTTTATTTTTACTTCTTGTAGTGATGCACAGTGTCCCATTCAAAAATAAAATGGAATTTTTTTATTTACTTTCCATTTATTTACTGAATCTGCCATTAGTAGGCGTCACAGTAAGTATTTACATCTTAAAAAAATCTTTTTCTCATTTCTTATGTAACACAGTGCACGCGTCATTGTCCTAAGAATTTTCGAATGGGCCTTCTGGCTGTATTGGATGTTATAAGCTTTAATGCGGTTTTATACAGGATGACTTTATTGTGAAGGCTTAGTCCTAATTGACTGTTTATTAACCAGTGAAGACTAGAAGCTTTTAACTTTATATGAAGTCTCTTGGTTTTTATATGGCGACGCTAAGTAATTCCCCTATCCAAATGAATACCGAGGCATGTGATATGATTTGACTGTGGTATACTTATACCATCAATGATTCTGCAATTTCCGAAGGGCTGTTCCGATTTTAATCAAATTTCACAAAGTGATAGTAGAGGTGTAGGCGAGTTTAAGTTTGGACGATATAAGCATAACAGGGGCGGGTCCACAGAGTCCCAAAGTAATGCATCTCGGGTATTAAAAATATTAAAAACGGCTCTGATGCGATTGAAAAGATTGTTATATAAGTAGATTCTGCTAGTCAAGATCTAAAAAAACATCGTCGTATGTGTAGTTTATCTCTTTCTGTTTAAGATATATTGGGCTTCAAATACTAAAATTTTAACGTTTTGACTTACCTTGGTGAAGTTTTTTCGCTATATTTTTAACACAACAAAATTGTGTTAAAAAATTTTAAAATTCTTCACGGAATCAAAAGTTATATGCAATTGAATTGAGCCGATCTTTCGCCGTTCTTTGCCAAAAAAGGTAGTTACATTCTTTCTAGTTATAAACAATTTTTCTTAAGTACCATATATAGAATTTATATTTTATAAGAGATAACTTTATAGAAAATTGTGTGAAGGAAAAAATGGACTTTTTACAGTAAAATGGTCACCCTGTAGTTATTAGAGGCGTGCCTAATTAAATATTTTCTGAGTGTTTAGTGAACACATGTAGGTATGTAATGAAGAAGTTTTTTGTTTTTAATTTCAGCTTTGACATTTTGCAACTCCACAAATAAATAAAAAAAATTAAAATTAACGAAATTCTGGGCTAGTGGGCAGACTGTTAACCCAAACGCACACGGATTTGCTTTAAATCATTTACGTTAAGACATAAAAAAATATATGGTCCAGAGGAAAACCTTTATGAGAAAAATCACAAAATAATAATACTTTTTTTAAATTTTATATTTTAAAATAATATAACTTTTTATCTGAACAACAAGGTATATGATTCTTGCACGAAAATTATTTAGAATTTTGTACAGAAGACAGAGATTATTTTGGAAAAATTTTAGGACTCAAATTGAGCCTGTCAAGTTAAAAAAAACATGTTCAAAAATAGGTCCAAATTTTACTTCTCTCTATATCTCTTAAAGTAAAAGAGATATCCTAAACATGTAAGGGTATTTTTTGTAGAGAATTATAACTATCTATGCGATGATAATTAATGCGATCTTAAAAGAGTGTGTTGAGCAAAATAAACTTTGTAAAAACCAATACAATTACAAACAGTGAAGTAAACTATAATTATTTTGTTACAAGAAATAACTATAATACTACATTTAGTAGGTATTACATTTAGTGTCGGCAAAAAAAACCAACTACTGTAGAAAGGAAAGTAAGAAAAGAATAAAATCTTGGTTTGTTTGTTGGGCTTTGTTTAAGGTTTATAAAGTCTACACTCTAATATACCTTTAGTTTTTCTAAAGTAATTTTAAAAGGTTTCCAGAGGAGCTGGCTAAAGGACCCGGAGAAATGTGCATAGAAACTACATTCGACCGATGATTCGACTTTTTGTGGAAACCGGTTTTCGAATAATTGGAATTTTGAAAAAACCTATCAATGTTTTCGAAATTCCGCAAAAAACCGGTTAACCGGTTCCTTTTAAGAAGTAAGTATTTCCTATATAAACTATATTTCTATAAAAACTCAACAAATCTTATAATATTAAAGTTAAAATTTATAAAATATAATTATTTTATGAAACAAATTTAATTAAAGCAAAAAAATAATCATCAAAAATGAAACTTATATACTACTATGTACTACTATGACTTATTATGAAAAAAGCATGTCTCAATTTTTCTGAAATCAATTTCAAATGTAGATCTCTTTCAAATACTACTCCTTAAAAAATGTAATTAGCTATTATTACAGATATTGAATTAATAAAATACCTACAATATTTAAATTGTTTGTCAGAATGTTACAACAAAGTTAATATTTGTTTAAACTTGTAGACACAGTTGTCAGATTTGAAGACTTATAGTCATTTTGATAATTTTTGGTTCCTAAAATTTCCTGTTAAGGACTTGATGGTTTTTGTCACAAATTTATCGATTTTTTTCTAAAAGAAAATTCAGAACTATTTCCAGCGTTTTTTACATGTTTTTCTTTAAAAGTAAATTAGTTGATACATAAATATTAATAATTAAAATAAAATCTTCTTGAATTTGATAATGTAAGTGGTTCAATTATAGAATAAATTTAAAGGAACCAATATATAATCTTATTGATACTTTTATTATAAAATGTGAATAAACACTTTATAAAGGACCAAAATCCTTTTGCAATTTTTATAAAAACTCTTAATTTCATAATCAAGCATTCAATAATTATATTTTTTTATTGTAACTACTTACCTCATATTAAAAAGTCATTTTAGAAAGTCGTTACTGAGATGTCATTACAAAAGCTAATTACTTTCAAGCTATTCAATAACTCATTGATTTTAATGTAACAATAGGAACTAGTTACATTTAAGGATACAAATAACTAATTAAATGTCAGAATATAAAAAAGCAGTTTTTCTTTCTTTTGTTTTTACTTTAAAAATAAAAATAAAATCTTATAAACTTGAATTACAGATTTCAAAACTTAAGAACAACATATCTTTTTTTTTTGCATACCAATTAAAGTTTTTAAGTTACAATTTACATATGTATATTTATATATATGTATATATTTATATATATGTATATATATATATATATATATATATATATATATATATATTCTATCAAATTTATCTGGCACATATGCTTATAGAGTTAATTTCAATTTAACCTTAAAATTTATTTTAAAACATAACAAGAAATTAACTTTATGAATATTAATCAATTAATAAATTTTTCCTAAATTTCTATTGAAATATTAATATTTATTGCATAGATTTTTTGAAATAAAATGTTATTTATAAAACCGCTTTTTTGTGTAAAACAAAACGACATTCGAAAAATTAACATTTAAAAAAAACCGACAGCTCTTAAACTGAAAAAACGGTTGGAAAATCGAGTCCCCTAGCAAATAAATTTTTAATTTATTCAAAGTAACCATCGCAATTATTAGCACAATCAGTTTGAATTTAAATTTGAAAGTGCTCTGCATAAAACCAACAAAAATTCTGTTTTTCATTTTATACAACAAAAATGCATCATGGCGTTTTTTTTTCATTTTATTTTTGTTTACTCCTTACCTACTAATGTAGAAACCATCTACTATAGAAAGGAAAATAAGAAAAGAATAAAATCATGGTTTTTGTGTTGGGCTTTGTTTAAGCTTTGATATTTTAGTGTAGAACTTTTAATTCTCATTGAGTTTATAAAGTTTACACTCTAATATATCTAGTTTTTCTAAACTAATAAGACAGTTTTTCTAATGAACTGGCGTAAGCAAGAACATAGGAGCTGGTTTCCCCCAAACAAATAAATTGTGAATTTATGAAAGTAACGATCGCGATTATTAGCACAATATAAAACTTATTAATATTTTGTTATTCGCAACTAAATTATTTTGAAATATTGTGAGCATTTTTGTTATATTCTTAAATAATTTTTTTAATGAAAATCTTTTTCGGGAACTTTATTTTTTTGTTAAATATTGGTTTTTGGGTAAAAGTCTATTTAGCAGTGTTGCCATTTTAAAACTTTTTGCTAGATTTAGCAGAGTGGATGGGCAAATTGCATATTTATTTAAAAAAATTGCTAAATGCATTTTAGCATAATAGACCTAATTTCAGAAGTTCTTTAGGATACATATTTTTTATTTTTTAATTTTATTATTTGGTTTCTAAATCTCAAGAGAGACAATATATGCACGCAAAGCAAAAACATGGTTACAACAATATTATGTTCTCTGTTTTTTCCTAATACTTTTTAAGAAAAATTAAATTAACTAATTTATAATATAATGGACACGGTGAAAAAATAAAAGAAAGCGTACGAATAAAACACGACCGATGGCTTGATGGTATACTTTGCAAGTAGCTATTTATTTACTTTTATGTTTTAAAAAAGCCTACTTTTCTAAATACATAAGGTTTTCAGCAAACCCCGTTACTTTTAACATTATAAGCAACAGGGTTTCCTACTATAACTTAAATCTAAACTATTGTACATATTATAAGGTAGGTATTATTAATTCAGTTATTATTATTATTATTATTATTATTATTATTAAAATTCAAATTATTTATTATTAAAAAAGGAAAAACAAAAAAAAATAAAATTAAAATTCACAATTTCTAATAAAATCAAAAATCAAAAGTGGCCAAACATTCCGGCCCCAGTGAAGGACTGAAGTCTTCACTCATCACGTAGTGGAGCCAGTTTGTGGATTGGACGTCTAAATACGCCTCTTGTGGTCTTGACCTCCGCCACCCTGACCTTGCCGTCTTCGCCTTCGACGACGCTGACGACTCTCCCGGTCAGCTAATTCTGCGCCAGGTAATTGTCTTCGTGGATTATTACCACTTGACCGACTCTGAGGTTGGGCTTGGCCTCGTGCCATTTGGCTTTGCCCTGAAGACCCAGGATGTAGTCTCGTGACCAGGCTAGCCAGAATGTCTGCTTGAGACCGCAAGGCAGACGCCAACGCTTCCATAACTTCACCTCTTTTCCTCTCACGTCTTCTGCGGATTCTGGCGGCAGCGAACGCAGACCCTCTCCTAACAACAGGTGCGTTGGAGTTAGCGCTTCCCCGTCGATCGGGTCTGGAGACAGCGGTGCCAGCGGACGGCTGTTGAGCACCGCTTCTACTTCTGCGAGCATGTTTGCCATCTCTTCTTGGGTTAGCGACGCGTTGCCTACGACTAGCAAAAGTAGGAACTTCGCCTGCTTGACTGCGGCTTCCCAAAGTCCTCCGAAGTTGGGCGCCCGGGGTGGAATGAAGCTAAACCTCACCCTGGATGACGCTGCGTACGACCTTGCGACTCCTGTCGAACGCTTCTTGAAGTTCTTTCAAGACTTTGTTGTCGCAAAACACCGTCTGTGGAAGTCCTCTCCTGGCAGCGAACCTTTTAAAAGAAAGAAGAAAGGAATCAGTAGATAGATCCGATACTAGTTCTAAATGTACCGCCTTAGAAGTGAAATACACAAAAACCGCTATATACATTTTTAATGGGGGTCTACCACGAATTCTTAACGAAACGTTAACGGGACCACAAAAGTCTACACCGACAGTTAAAAACGGTCGTGTAGCTCTCACTCTATTAGTGGGACAATTTCCCATTATTTGTACACACTTGCGAACTATTTTGCTGCACTCTTCTTTCGCATTAATGAGCCAAATGTTCTCTCGCGAAAGAGCTATTAAAGCTTTTGTACCAGCATGACAATTATCAAGATGAAGATTCCGCAAATATAGTGTGACAAAGCTGTTTCTTTTCGGTAATAAAAGTGGGAATTTGGTATTATAGTCCAAATTTGCATTTAGCAATCTCCCACCTACCCTTATTAGTGAAAATGATCTACTTTCTTCGACAAACGAATGAATAAATGGCTTTAATTTTTGTATATTTGACAGTAAGACTTGAGATTTTTGCATTTTAGCTATCTCCTCAGAAAAGTTATATTTCTGGACAGTTTCTATAAGTCGATAAAATGACCATTTAAATTCCTTGGCTGTGGGTATAGAAGTTTTCTCAATTTTTCGCTTTTGCAGAATATCAACAAATCTGAATACGAAAGCAGTTACTCGTAGTAACTTCTTATATGAAGAATTTTTTTCTATCAGATCGAGCAAACAGTTTTGCTGACCCTCTACTGCCAGAACAATATTAGTTTTCTCTTTTCTAGTGTTTGTTGGTTATCCGTTAACTCAAAATGTTCGTTAACAGGCCATTTTGAACTATCGCTTAACAAAAACGAAGGTCCTTCAAACCAAATAGGATTTTCTAATTCACTGACATCACATCCTCTTGACACAATGTCAGTTGGATTTTGTTTATTTGGCACATGACGCCATATAACTTCATCCGAATACTCTTGTATCTCAGCAACTCGATTAGAAACGAAAGTTGCGAGTGAGGATGGATGAGTTTTTATCCAGTGCAAAGTAATTTCTGAATCTGTCCAGAAATTAATACTCTCGATTTCAAAGCTTATCATAACCTTAATTCGAGTCCACAACTTAGCTAGCAGGTGTGCAGCGCATAACTCAAGTCGCGGAAGAGATTTAGTGGAGCAACTTTAGATTTAGCTGTAAGTAGCCTTGAAACAATTTTATTTGAATCAGAACATCTAACATAAATGCAACAACTATACGCTAGAATAGAAGCATCAGCAAATCCATGAATTTGGATTTTTGCTGTCGAAGTTGTTTGGTCGAATCTTGGGATTGTAATTGAATCAATTTCCATTAAATTAGATTTGAAATTTTCCCATGACGTATTTAGTGTCATAGGAATTGATTCATCCCAGTCAAGTTTTTGTATCCAAAGCTCTTGTAGTAACATTTTAGCTTTTGTAACTAGTGGGCATAAAAGTCCGAGGGGATCAATCAAACGCGACGAAACTGATAAAATGTTTCTTTTAGTCGCTTTCAAATTTTGAAAATTGTCTTCCAAATGAAACTTAAATAAATCATTCTTCGGAACCCAATGTATACCAAGAGCTTTAGCTGAATCGGAATCACTATGAAGTAATTTTTCATTTTCCAATGAACTTATAAAGTCAGGATGATTCGAGAACCATTTTGTCAGTTTAAAACCAGCTGAACTTAAAATTTCAGTGACCTGGTTGCGAATTATATTTAGGTCTTGGTAGCATTCAGCTCCAGTTAACAAATCATCCACGTAGAAATCACTGCGAACAACTTTTGAACCGATAGGTAAAGTCTCTTTGAATAAGTCGCTTAAATGAATCAAACATCTGATGGCTAAAAATGGCGCAGATGCCGTGCCATACGTTACAGTGTTCAATCGAAACACTTTTAAATTTTCAGATGGATTCTGCCTCCAAAGGATTAATTGATAATTTCTATCATTTTCGCCAATTAAAACTTGACGATACATCTTTTCAATATCGGCAGTGATTGCATATTTATGTAATCGAAAACGGATCAATGTCGAATATAATTCCTCTTGTATTGTAGGACCAACCATTAACAAATCGTTAAGTGATACCTGTGAAGAAGTTCGAAAAGAAGTTGTACTCTGAGGTCGCAAAACACATTGGTGTGGAATACAATAGTGAGGAACATCTGGTATATTATCCAATATTGTCATATAACCTAAGTCAAAATACTCCTTCATGAAATCATGATACATTTCTTTCATAACAGTATCTTCGGAAATTTTTCGTTCCAGTGACAGAAATCGTCTTTTAGCGGTTTCGAAAGATGAACCTAAAGCTTTTGTATCAGATTTGAAAGGCAAAGAGACTTCAAATCGTCCTGACGTTAAACGCGGTAATGAATTTCTAAAGATATCCTCACATTTTTGCTGTTCCTCAGATTATATTTTTGTTGATTCTTTCGGAATTTCTTCGAATTCCCAGAATTTTCTAACAATTGAATGAATATTGCTCTCGTTTTCTATTGAAGTACTTAAATGACAAACTTGGTTGTAATTCGAGCCCTTTGATTGATTGATTGTACTTTCCAGTAACAATCGAACCAAGTGAAGTTTTCTGTAAAATAGGGAGGCTCGGACTAGACTCTATTTGTCCTACACAAATTAAATCAAAAAATACTTCTGCACCTATAAGTAAATCTATTTTCTGAAGTTTATGAAAGCTAGGATCAGCTAATTCAATATTTTTAAGAACTTTAAAGCTAGTTGTACTTATCATCTTATCAGGTTGTACATTCGTTATAGAACTCAATACCCAAAACTTTGAAGTAAAGTGAGTAGAGTTTACCTTCGACGTGACAGTTAAATTTACACAAGATTTCGAAAATGAATTTGTTTGACTAATACCATTTAAATTCAATCTGCCTCCTTCTTTTTTTTTAATCGTAGTAGCTGTGCAAGTTCCTCAGTTATCAAGTTTGGTTGAGAACCGGAATCTAAAAGAGCTCTGGCAAATATAAAATCACCAGAACTATTTCTTACTTTGACTACAGCCGTCGCTAACATAATTCTTTCATCCGCAGATGAATAATTCACGGAAGCATGAGAAGTTGACGGCTGTTCAGAGTAGCTGCCAAATTGATTATTATTGTTGCTAGAACTTGTCTTGTATCTGTGTAGTAGTGAATTGTGAGATCCACTACAAATTCTGCACTTAGATGATGTACATCTGGCTACTGAATGACCCTTTTTTAAACAATTTATACATGCTGGCACAGATTTTATAAAATCAAATCTTTGAATTACAGGCTCAGCAGTAAAAGAAGGGCAATTATTAATTACATGTTGATTTGATTTACAAAACAAACATTTATCAGCAGATTGATTAGACTTTGTAACATTTAATGATGTTTTATTATTTTTCTTAGTAGAATTATTTTCAGCTTTATTCTTATTAAACCTCGGCCTTGAACTTGAAAACTCATCAGCAGCAATATGCTGATATCGTTTGTTCAAGACGGCTTCGCAGTCAGACCATAGTGGCAGCTTTTCGAAGTCTAGCTGTTCTTGCCATTTGGATTTTGTGACTGGATTTACCTTTGACATCACTAAATGTATTAAAATATCATTTGTTATTTTCTTATCGTCGCCTATAGATAAAAGCGAATCATATATTGCTGAAACAGTATCAATCATGCTTCGCAAAGCAGAAGCCGAAGGTTTTGTGATCTCTGGAAGATCAAAAAGTTTGGCGATATTATCAAAAAATATCAAGCACTCATTATCATATACTTCTTTAAACTGGCTAATGCTTTGGGGTAATTATCTTCTGAAATCTGAAAAGCTTTGACTGTACCCAAAGCTTCGTCGTACAAGCATGATATCAAATGATTAAATTTTTCTATGTCTGTCAACGTCGGATCATTGTGGACCAAGTTCTCGAATAAGCTCATGAAATTTTTGTAACCGGAGTATTTTCCGCTGAATTTAGGGAGCTTCATATTTGGAAGTCTTGACTGATGTGACTGAACAGTAAAAGATGTTTCAGGAACACTTGTTTTTCTATTTTTAGCCAAAAGACTCAAAAACAACGATTTTGTGGTCATACAAATATCTTCAAGAATAAAGCACAAAAGCAAATAGTGATAAATAATAATTTAATTATTTTATAAAAAATATTATTTATTTTAAATATATTATAAAATAAATTTTTTAGCAAACGATTACCGACGACAAAACAAGAGATAATTTATTAAGTTGTTTCTCGATATAAATAAGAATTTATACGTGTGCGTGTGTGTGTGTTTATTTATTATAAACAAAAGAGCTAACACTCGCGATCGTTTCACTTTTAAGGGTGGTTTTTTGTTTATATACAATATTAAATAAATAAAATATTTCAAAGAGAAGTGTAAAGAATATTTTTTGTGTACGACTTGCAAAGAGTGATAAATTTTTGAGTAGTTTACAAAAATCTCTTAAATTTGATTAAATTACAAGTTTAAGGTTTTTACACAAATATTTTTTACACTTGTTACCTGTTGTTCAGATAAACAAATAATGCAGCGGCAACGACGGGGCATCTGGAACTGGCAATAATTAATGATGGCAGCAACGAAGATGATGATGACCTATTGTTGTTGTTGATGTTTTTATATTTATATTTTTAATTGTTTTTATGTAGTTTGTATTTAAGATTAATTTGTGTGTTTTGTTAGTGATTGTTTGTTTAATAAAATATTTTTTTTTTTTTTAACACAATTCACTTTTTGTTTTTTATTTTTAATTTAAATAAAATGTTTTTTAAAGCAATTTTTTTTCTCACTTCACTTGTCCCTGCTCGGGCGCCAAAATGTTTTTTCCTAATAGTTTTTAAGAAAAATTAAATTAACTAATTTATAATTTAAAAAAATAATGGACACGGTGAAAAAATAAAAGAAAGCGTACGAATAAAACACGACCGATGGCTTGATGGTATACTTTGCAAGTAGCTATTTATTTATTTTTATGTTTTAAAAAAGCCTACTTTTTTAAATACATAAGGTTTTAAGCAAACCCCGTTACTTTTAACATTATAAGCAACAGGGTTTCCTACTATAACTTAAATCTAAACTATTGTACATATTACAAGGTAGGTATTATTAATTCAATTATTATTATTATTATTATTATTAAAATTCAAATTCAAATTATTTATTATTAAAAAAGGAAAAACAAAAAAAAAAATAAAATTAAAATTCACAATTTCTAATAAAATCAAAAATAAAAAGTGGCCAAACATTCTCATTGTTAATTTTCATTAATTTTAATAATACTGTATTCATGATAAGAATGTTTTTGTTTAATATTTATATTCAATAAAAATTTTAATACAATTTTCATATAAAATCTTACGTTTTTGAATATTTTTATCAGAAAAAAATTTTTAATATGAAAAAATACCATTATTCCTACAACGATGTTTTTCCTTGTTCCTAAACCATATCTTGTTTTTATTATTCCATTATTATGCCAATATCAATAGAATGTTAAATGATTATGGTTGAAAAATACATAACTTTTTTGATTTTGAATATATTTTGTTTTTTTTTTTTGTTTAGTGTTTGTTTTCCAACTTCCTAATAATTTTCATTTAGTTTACGAATAAATATAAGTAGGCAAGGTTTTGTTATATTTGGTGTGATTCAAGCTATATAAGACTACTGTTAGTTAATAAAAAATATTTTGTATTATCTTGCACAACATATGTAAATAAAACAAATAAAATTTATTAATGAACTAATACTGATTGATCATAATATAATTAATATCAAACATGTTATAAGTAATATTGAATATGTTATACAATTTTTTATAGTAAATAGTATCATGAAGCTCAATCATAATATGAGAAAATTAGAGCCTAATTTTATAAAACTGGATCATAACATTTTAAAATATTTGAATACAAATTGCAAAAACTCGGATCATAGGAGGAAAAGTTAATTTTATTTTATGTTCATATTTTTTATTATTTATGACAATATAGTCTAATCATAATATGTTGCTCTTCGATTATGGTTCCAGCAATCATATTTTTCCTCTACGTGTGCATAAAAATATTTACAAAGCTATGGTATTGATCCATTAAAAATAGCCAGAGCATGTCAAACTCGTTGTATATCCATAGAGACCACAATAAAAATAAGACGCATTTCGTATTGTATATACACACGAAGCTTTATCAAAATTGAAAAATATTTTTGTTATCATATTATCATAAATTTTAAACAGAGCATTGCAATAAAAAGCGACCGTTTTAAATGATTGATTATCCCATGTACAATTACACATAATGTCGAAAACCTAGACGATTTCCTACTTCCTCAGCTTTGGAAATTCGTTTGAAAATCTTATTAAAGAAAAAAATAATCTGAAACTAATTTCTGAAAATGAAGAACTTATGATACGTTCTGCATGTATGCAAAAAAAAAAAAAAAATATATATATATATATATATATATATATATATATATATATATATATATATTGTTACGAAATTGTACTTGAATTCAAATATAACGGTTTTAACGGCTGGTTTAAATCTTTCTCAATGCTTCTAGACATTTCCGTTTATGTTAACGGCAGTTAACATATCTGTAAAAATTATTAACATAGTTCTAAACATACAAATTGAATAAAAAGCTTTCACCATTGTTTTTAAGTATGGCAACACTAAATGTTTAAGCTGCTAACATTAACATCGAAAGCTCTAGTTTGTCCGTTAAGAACATTGTAGAAAGAAATAGAGCTTTCAAGAAGCATCTAGTAGGTAATACAGTGAGTCTAATTGGAAGCGTCGTTAAGTAAAGACAAATTAACTGCCTTGGCTGTATAATCTTGTACATTATTAAAGTGTGTTGTATAAAGTGTGTAATTTAAGTGTGTGTTTATACTAGAACGCAATTGACTATTTAAACTGTTATTGTTGTACATTTTTGAATAAAATAAAGAGTCGTTACAACTTTTAAACTACTAAACTGTTGTTATTTGCAATCAAAGTACAGGTTTATTTAAAGGAAATAAACCACCGTTTTTAAAAGGTAAAAACGTAACAATATATATATATATATATATATATATATATATATATATATATATATATATATATATATATATATTTAATGCACTTACTAAACATACTTAATATAAAATTTTAAAAGAGACTAAACCTCTTATTTTTCACTTTTAGGAGAAATTAAAATAAATGATAAAGATATTGAATTAGTAAGATGTATACATACAATGGGAAAATTAACGTAATGGGGACATTAACATGAACTCAGCACTATTGTGGACGCAAAGTTATAATTTCAAAAAGTCTGTGAATGAAACCCCTTTCGAAAACTTGTCTAAATTTGTAATATCTTTATTAGTTTTACCCTACTTTAATATTAAAGTCGAACTTTTATTTAGCTTTATCGGTATTGCTAAAAACAAATCGCGAAACAAATTGCGAATGGGGATTTTAAGTAGTATTTTATACATTAGAGAATGGGTAAAATTATAAAATTTGCTCGAAAATAAAGTCATCAGAAAAATATGAGAAGATCGTCACAAGTGATGTATTATGTAAAGTGAATGTATTATGTTTATATTATTAATATAACAATAAAATATATTAATTTTTCATTGAAAAATAAATTTGAATTGTTGGAAATATTGTGTTTCAGTATTTAGATACAAAATTCAAGACCAATAGATTAATGTTTGAAAGTTAAACAATTTTGCATATAATACTACTTTGGTTTTAAAAAGGCGAATTTAATCTTTATTTTTTAAATCCGAAAATAACATAATTTAATAATAAAAAATTAGGTATTAAATAATTTCATCTGTCAATTTATTTCTGCCATTGAACTTAAATTTTACACTTGTTAGTGATAGATGGTGAAGAACTAAATTTTCCCTATCCCTGCAAAATATATTGCTTAGAGGCTGGTCTAATACTTTTTGTGTATCATATACATATATTCAATATTTATGGATCTGTTTAAACAACATTATATATCTTATCAAACAAAATGTAAAATATCGCAAATATTTAACAAAAATCAAATAAAACTTGTAAGATGTTTGAAACGAAATATGTCATATGAGAATAACACTAGAGTTATTTACAAAAAGTTAAAACAAATCAATTTCGAAAAGAGGGTCTTGCCAAAACAATGTTTATTGTAAATATTGTAAAATAAAATGAGAACTACACGCAGAAAAAAATATAGTTGTAGTGATCATAATCTAAGAGCAACATATTATGATTGGAACATATGATCAGAATGAAAAATATAAATGATTATAAGTAATAATTATTATGATTCCACTTTTTTATATTGTATCCGATTTTATGCTTTGTTTTTTCATGTTATGATTATAGTTTTACATATAATTGAACAATCATATTATATTATTCTACCACATTGTCATATTTTGATTCCACTTTTTTCATATTATTAGCTCATGTTATCATATAGTTATCATATTATTATTCTATCTTATCATACATTAATAAAAATTATTATTATTATTTTTATAAAATTTTAATTGAAAAATTTTATATATATATGTAATATTTACATATTACTTACATTCATTTGTACCACCATATGTGGTTCAAATGCTTGATTCACACCGAGTATAGCCAAACCTTGTCTATTTATATTTATTCATATATGAGAATTAAATTGAAGTTAAGGAAAGTATTATACTTATTTGTAATATTTGTAACATTTTATTGTTATAGGAATAATAATATTAATATGCTTTAAAAACAGAATATGGTTTAAGAACAAGGAAAAAGACTGCAAATATTTAATGGTTGTAGAAGTAATAATATGTTTCATATTAACAAAATTTTGTTTCTGGTAAAAATATTTAAAAACATATAATTTTTGCATTCAATCATATTAAAATTCTTATTGACTGTAAACATTAAATGACAAAATTGAATCAAAATCATTGTTATCATGAACACAGAGTTTTTAAAGTAACAATGAGAACATAATTTTGTTTGTTGTTGATTTATGCTGTTCCTTTAGTGTTACTTTATAGATTTGTGACTAATCACTTTAACATGCGCATGTCATATAAGGAAGTCAATTTCCACCTCCACTACTACGTGGTGCCACTTTTTGCACACACAATCATTTTACTGGTTACAATAAATCAGTAAAAAATGTTTGCTTTCTTATTTTTCGAATTCTTCATACCTACCATAGCACAATAGTTCCAAAACGCTTTTTTTTGGAAATAGTTCTGTAACTTGTGAACCGTTGGAAATATCTCAATAAATGTTTACATTTGGCCTCGGTTTTTAGGTTTTTTAACTTAGCAGGCTCCAAATTTTTTTAAATACTCATTGGAAAATTTTAAATAATATTGCTGGAAGAATCATATAAATATATATTCGTCCGTAAGAAAATACTTTTTATGTGTTTAGTCAACATATTGAGGTATTTAATTAACATAATTTTTGTTTAATCCCAGCTTTGCGATTTGAGAATTTTACAAACAAATTTAAAAAATTTTGGAAAATTGGCAAAACTTGGATAGGGCTTGTGGGGAGACCGTTGCTCCAAGCGCCTTCAAATTTAGTTTACACCCATCTACATTAAGATTCCTTTTAAAAAAGTTAAAAAGATTACATGGACCTGAACAAAAAACAAATTTTATAAGTAAACAAAATATTGCCACCTTTTGTGAAAAAAAACCAAAAAATATGAAATTTTTTTTTTAAGTTCCAACTTCAAATTAATATAACTTTTTACCGAATCTATATATTATATATAAAAGAGATAACCTACACATGTAAGCATTTTTTTGTAGGGATTTATAAGGACTATCTATAAGTATTATTTTTTTTTGTCAATTCATTAATAAATTTTTGCCGATTAAAAAAAAATGCATACCCGAGATGACAAACTTTGGAGGTCTACCCACTCCCCTCTCCTCCTTCAAATCATCTTGGAAGTACCTCGCCTCTGGCCAGGCGAAGTTTCATTAAGATGTTTACAATGGTTCACAAGTTAAAGAATTATTTCCGAAAAAAACGTTTTGAAACCACTGTGCGTAGTGCATGTAAAGTGGTACATTCCATCGTGCTCATTGATGAATTATGGAAGTGTGCCAAGTAGCTAGATACTAGTAAAATTTACCGTAGAAAAAGGTTAATTACCACTAAATAACCTATTGAGATACGCTAGATATCAACAACAATATCTTCCCTTTTAAATTCACAGTATTATTTTGTATTACATGCTCTTACATTACAACGATAATATGAAACAAAACGAAATATGAGATAATGAAAATATTTATAACAAAAGTATTAAATTTAAAAGTTCGAAACAAAATCAACTTGTTCTTTCGGAGTACTTACTGTTTATGAGTGATTAAGTAAAAAGCAATAATGGTAGAAAAAAGATAACAAATGAAAACTGTGGTTTACTGTCATTGAGGCCCTACTAGATAGTTTATTAGCTATGTGACTAGTTACTTTAACATGGGCACTTCCTAGGAGGAAGTCAATTGCCACCTCCACAACTACGAGATGGCGATTTTTTACACACACAATCACCAGCACGACTAATGAATGGTCAGTAAAATACCAATCGCCACCTCCACGACTACGGAGTAGCTTTTTTTCGCACACACAATCACTATACGATTACTAAGTGGCACGTTTGGGCACACACAATAATTTTACTGGTTACATTGTTATTAACAATTTTTTGCTTTTTTTTTTCGAGATCTTCTCGTTTACCATAGGTTTGGCAAAGTGGCTATATACTAATGAATCTTACTGTCTATAAGGGGATCAAATGCCACCAAACAAACTGCTGGGTCCATTGACAGTGTTGCGAAAAATGAAACAAAAACTGGTTTTCATTATAAAATCAATATATGTTTATGTATGAATGTTAATCCCTTGATGTCTAAATTATTTTTTATCGGTGTTTGGACTTTTTTGTAACCATGTACTCATAGATAGAGTGTTCTGAATCACCTAATGAAATTGTGTACCTAATTTTAATAATTTTTTGCTTTCACTCCATTTTTGTAGGAACTCTTTTTAAAATTATTATCAATCATCCACTTATAATAAGTATTATATAAATTTTGTCCCAAAGTACGTCTAACACATCTAGTAACTTGATAATTTTAATTTGTTTTTTTATTTAGTAGCATTTAACCCGCTACTTCGTTAGCGGACTTTTGGGACTCTTATATTGACCAGATATAAACTTAGTAGCTTTATGTATTTAGGTAAAGTAAATTGTATTGCAAAAATGAAAAAACCGAAACGCTAACTGTAACCCCTAACTCGCATGTAAACTGTTATAGAATTCAGAAAATTAATAACATACATATTAATTCACAATTAACTAAGGAATATCCAAGGAGTGGGATATCGTACCACTTCGTAACCTTTTATGAGTACTCATTAAATAACATAGCGTAACAAAAAACTATCGAAGTATTTATAAACAAGGTAGATTACTATATTTGGCTTATATACCCCTCACCCATGTTGGCATGTCATATGAAAAATTAATATACATATTTTAAAATTAATGCAGCAATATCAATACCAAATGCAAACAATATTAATTAAAAAACGGTATTTTGAAAATTTATAGACCGATTAAATTGATTTAATAATTAAAAAAAATATATATTTGTCACAGATCTGTGCAAAACGAAGTCTCTAGTTTATAGAAGAGATTCAAAAAATTAAAAAAAAACAAATATGATATAGCTTATTGTTGTTGTTTTTCAGCGCCCATAAAAGCAACAACTAAGTACTGCGCAGGAAAAAATCCGTGAGCACTTTTAGGCTTATAACTTTTATTATACGTGAAAAGAGTTAGTACCATTAACTTGCTTGCATTTGCTACTATTCTCAGAAACTATGTACAAAATATTGTTGTAATAGCAAAATTAGTTTTTTTTAAGTGAAAGTTTAACAAAATTCATGCAAACAAATAATTTAAATGTGTAACCAAAACACATTTCGACCACATAAAACAAGGAAGCAAATTACTGAGACTAATTATGTTCAAAAATATGAGTGCCGTCCAAAGGGTAATAAAAAGTACTTATTTTTACAATATCCTTTTTACAATATCCTGGTTATAAATTCCATATCACTAATGTTATGGGAAATGCATCAGATAAATATCGTGTAAAAAAATTGAAATTGTTGAATCAACTTTATGTCTGACAAGATATTTTTACATGTGGGGAAAAAAGCACTTTATTCGTAATAAATTACACTTTTAACAGAGAAATGTATCTAAATGTGTGCCATCAGAAAAGATTCCTTCCTGCCGCTAGATAACACAATGAATTATAATTTATTTAGCCTCATTTATTACAACAAAAAAACAACTGAGAGGTATCAAACAAATAGTACTGCTAAGTACCAAAGGAATAGAGTTTTTCACAGAAAATCCCGGTACGAGAATTCCGCCAAATTTTTATTCCCGTAACCCCTTGAAATTATGCGGGAATTCCCGCGATTTTTTGGGTATGTAAAATGTTTATATTTTCTAACTTATGTATCGTTATTTTAGTCTATATGTATGTGTTTTTACCACTGGTTTTTATTTATTTTATTTGAGTTTGTTACGAGTTTAAATTCTTTAAGGAAATATCTAAATATATTTGATAGTTTCTGAGTCCTCCATACATTTTTATATAATAGATGGAAATTAATATAATTCTATTTATGGGAATATTTTAAAAAGAAAAAACTTGATTCTGAATTGTTGTCAAAATAATATGTTGTAAAAGAACTAGTAAGAAGTAAAAAATCGACATTTGAAAAGTATATTTATTAAACGAATTGAAGATGAAATTTGCTCGCATGTAAAAAATTCTAAGAGGAATCTCCCTAAACAACAACATACATTTTTAACCACCAGTGAAAAAGTTCACATAAGACCAAGCAATTTAAAGGGTCCAATTATTCAAGACCTGAATATGATGTAAATTAATTTTTCAGCTCAGGTTTTCCTTAGCTATATTTTAATAGAGTAGCATAAAAATATCTCAAAAGCCACTGAATTAGTTTATGGTTTCCAATATTTCAAAAACCACTGAATTAGTTTATCGTTTTACGATTAATTAATTTATTTTAAATTTTTTTATCATTTATTTAACTGAGTTATCTTATAAATATTAAAAAAAAAAATTTTAATTATTTATTTTTGGCAGGAATTCCCGGAATCCCTGGAAATTTAAAAATCAATACCGATTTTCCGGGAGCGTAAAAAGTCCAGGAAGAGAAAAGCTCTACAAAGCATTGTTCAGAACTCAGTCCATATGAAATGTGTTGGATCATAGTAAAATAATATTTAAAGAACAAGTCAAGCTGAGTAAAAAATGTAATAGTATTAAAAAAGATATTACAAAAATAAAAAATAAAATAAAGCTCTTATTTAAAGTATTCCAGAAAATATAAAATATTTTATTTAAAACAATAAAATTTTCTTTTAAATTTAAAACTTGAATATAACGATCTTTAGAAAAACAAAATTTCAGGTTTCATTTTTATAAGCTGAATTGTGTGCACTATTTTTTGCGTACGCAGTCCTTATATGGAAAACAGCCATTAAATAAATAAAAAAAAAGATTTGCCAATAACTCGGTTGTTTACAGACCGATTTGGCTAATGCAAAAAACAGACATTTTAGAAAAATATTTATGGGCTATCTCCGTAGCAGTCCGTTGCTTATATAGGGGCATCGAAAAGTTCAAAAATGCGTTTTGACCGATATCTCGGATACTAATGGAACAATTGAAGTCTCTAGCTAATATAGGGTTTAAGAATAGTCAAAAATATATCGTAAACGTATTTTCGGTTTTTTGGTGATATCTCGGGTATTTATGGTAGCGTTTTTTATTAGCATTCATCTAAATTTTTAACCCCTAAATAATTAGATTTTCAAAAAGTTGTATAAGGAATCAACACGTTTTAAAAACTATTTCTATTATTTTGGTTTAGAAGATTCGTAGAGTACCAAAAAACAATTTTTACATTCCAAACGTTCAAGGATTCAAAAAGTACGAAATGATTTATATATATTATTTTTTCCCAGCGTTTGTTGGATTAAAACATACATAGGGCTGTGGATTTTAACCTATATAGAACCATATACATTTAAGTTCAAACAATTCCAAAAGTATTATTAGAAGAACGAAGAGGTACAAAATCCCCTCTTATAGATTCTCATTAACTTATGACCATAAGAAAATAAACAACAAAATAGGGGTTACCCTAAAAATTTACTTATTTTTCAAATCATACAAATTGCATAGAAACTAATTTTATAAAATTGTTAAGATATTTGAGGATTAACAAAGCTTGTGCTTTAGAAGATCTGAATTTGTTTCTTCTTACAAAAACGAGAAAAAAACCATACGATCACTATATGAAATCATGCACAACAAAAGAAAAAAGAAAAAATCCGAATGTAATAAATTTGGGATATTTAAAATTTTTTTAGATTTTTCTAAAGTTAATGGCAATTTTATAGTAAAAATATCTAAATGCAGCATTATTTGGTTTGTGTTAATATATCCCGATGCTTTAAATTAATTTTTTTATACTACAAATTATAGAACAGTATCTAATTGAGGTTTAAAAATTTAAAAAATTATCACTTTTCAGTATATGTTACTTCCGCTAAAAACGCCGTTCAGTTATGAGAAAAATAAAGAGGTAACATGCTACAACAATAAATTTGCCTTCATAAATAGGTTATGCAGTCTCTAAAATTTAATATATAGTTTGCTCAAAATCCATTGAAAACATTTAATGAAGTTACAGACTAAGCAATATAATACTGTTCACTGGAAAACTTATTCAATAAGGGTACATTTTTCTATTTCATTTTTTTTTTTTTTTTATCAGAAACATTTTATAATTTTTACATAAACAGGTTGACTATTATTAAAATTCAACATAATTAAAGCAGCAACATTCGGCACCCTGATGCACTGTCAAGATGTATATTTTAAACCACACAATTCCAAAAATTATTTTTTGCAATGACAAGATGTTATTTTGTATGTACATTTTAGATAAAAAAAAATATGCACTTTTCTTTAATCTGAGGAAATTTTTATCCTTTTAGGTTAATAGGTTTATAAGAAGTCATACATAAAGATTTATCATGTTAAATTCGGTGTTTTTGCACGGATAAAATGCGAAATATTTTTAAAAACTACTAAAGTATTTGATTAAACATAATTGCTTTAAATATTTTCAATCAATATCAAACACAAACCTTCTGAAAAATCCTTTATTTTCATGCTTCTACGCTCAATATTATAGAAAATTCCAATATTATAGAAAAATTTCCATTTGAAGAACAAAAATATACCACAAATTCCTCTTTTGTGGATTCACACTCACTTATGACCATGTATCTTTACCCAGTAAAAACTTCATTTCCAATTTTAAAAGCAATAGCTTCCCACTCCCAGCATTACTTATTAGTACTTATATAAGTATATAAAAAGTATAAGTATATATAAGTAGTTTTTAGTAAACGTAAAATGAATTTAATTTTTACGTGGTACCCAAATAAAAACTGGTGAAATTTTTAAAGATCACAAACAAAATTCAATACAATACAACACGAAAAAAGGAAGCTCTTTTTCATATTGCTTTCGCTTACAAAACACGATATGTAGCAGACAAAGTTTTTGCTGGGTAATTTCATTTTTCTATGTTAATTATGACAAAAAATTTAAGAAGTGCCATTATAAGAACGAAAAGGTACTACAAAATCTCCTGTTATGGATTCTCATTCACCTTGGATCACATATATTTAAGTTCATGTTGCTAGGTTCAATATAATAGGAAATTCAAAATGTGCCACTAGAAAAATGAAAGAGTACCAAAAGGACTCTTCAAGTTCCTTCTCATTCACTCAGGACCATATATGTATCTTTAATATCATGTTTTTTTTCTGAATATATTTAACCGTATGTAAAAAAAAGTATATATATATATTAAGACATCTTTACAAACTGTTAAGCAAAATTCTTTAAAATTATATGCAAGAACGATTGTTAGCTCAAATGTAACAAAGGTATTTTAAATATTTGAAAGTAGGGATGATCATACATTAAGCATACTTTAAGCGATATTATTATTTGTTTCCATTTCTTGTTTATGTTTTGCAAAGAATAGTCGCTTGAACCAGTCCAGTCTTTTATACATTTATTCTTCTTTAGATCGTCATGTTTAATCATTACAATAAACTTTCTAACCTAGATAAATATTTACAGGAAAAAATAAAAAAGTATACATATGTATATGTACACAAAAAATAACGAAAATATAACAAATGTTTTAGTAATGCAAATTCAATCAAAACAAATAAAATAAACTCATTATTCAAATATTTATGTTATTTATTACAGAAAATGAAGTGTTTACTATTTTAAGCTTCTTGTATTTCTCTTATTTTTACCTTTTTTACGAAGTAATAATAATATTAGAAACAATATTTTAAAAGGAATTAATTTCATGCTTAATCAATAAAAAACTTTTTTATAAATTTGAATAACCGAATGAATTAATATTCAGTAGATTACAGCTTTAACTATAAAGAGAGAAATAAGGTACAAGTGTTGCCGTTTTCAAAATTCAAAAACTTTGTATGTTAAAGCTGTATTTTTGCATACGTTTTCTTAACAAAGGTTTGTTATCCTCAAAGTGTTGTGTAACTAATGTGTACTTGAAAGCAAAATTAAGACTGCATACAGATTATCTTTGGAATTTCCATAAAATATTTTCGTATTTCTAAAATTTTTCTTTCATTTATTTTGTGTGTAAATTTTGAAACGAAAAGTTGTTTAAATATTGTGCTAGGAAAAAATTATACACAAGGATTAATTGAAACTCCATTCAAGCTTAATAATTAGTGAGATAATTTATTATTTATTTATTTTTTTATTTTATTTTTTTTTTTTGTGAAAGTTTCAACTGGAACTTTTGTCCGCCCCTGTGGAACCAGGGGTATCGTTATTTATGTAAGGAATCTGTTTGTCCACTTTTTATTTTTTGTTTTTAATAATAATAATAATAATAATAATAATAATAATAATAATAATAACTATAATAAATAATTTGAGTTTTAATAATAATAATACAAATAATTGAATTAATAATACTTAGCTTATAATATGTACCATAGTTTAGATTTAAGTTATAGTAGGAAACCCTGTTACTTATTATGTTAAAAGTAACGGGGTTTGCTGAAAACATATGTTTAAAAAAGTAGGCTTTTATAAAACGTAAAAGTAAATAAATCTTACTTGCAAAGTATACAACAAACCTTTCGGTCGTGTTCTTAAAAATTATTAAGAAAAAATATTTTGACGCCCAAGCAGGGACACTTGTGAAAAGAATTAAAAGTGAAATGATTAAAATATATAAAAAAAGAAGTATTTTAAAAACAATTTTACTTAAATTAAAAATAAAAAAGTGAACTGTGTTTAAAAAAAATTATTTTATTAAACAAAACAAACACTAACAAAGCACATAAAAGTAATCACAAACAAAACAATAAAACACAAAATAATAAAAACACACAAACTACAAAAAATAATTAAAAATATAAACATAAAAACATCAACAACAACAATAGATCATCATCACCATCATCGTTGCTGCCATCATCCATAGTTGCCCGTTCCAGATGCCCCGTCGTTGCCGCCTGCATTATTTGCAGAGCCGAAGTCAATCAGGGGAGTAATTCTTACTCTAGTTTATCTGAACAACAGGTAACAAGTGTAAAAAATATTTGTGTAAAAACCTTAAACTTATAATTTAACCAAATTTGAGAGATTTTTGTAAATTACTCAAAAATTTATCACTCTTCACACTTCTCTTTGAAATATTTTATTTGTTTAATATTTTATATAAATAAAAAACCACCCTTAAAAGTGAAACGATAGGGAGTGCAAGCTCTTTTGTTTATAATAAATAAACACACACACACGCACACGTATAAATTCTCATTTATATCGAGAAACAATTTAATAAATTATCTCTTGTTGTGCCGTCGGTATTGCAATCGTTTGCTAAAAAATTTATTTTATAATATATTTAAAATAAATACACAATATTCGTGAGTGTTAATTTTTATTTTTTATAAAATAATTAAATTATTATTTATCACTACTTTCTTTTGTGCTTTATCCTTTTATTCGTTGTTCATCAATTCCACTTGTTACTATACCACTTACATTAATTTATTAACATCAGCTGTTAACAGTGTATTGCATTTACACTAGCATCGAAAAATTTTTATTGCATATACTTATAAAATATTAAAAAGTTAGTGTGTTCATACTTTAAATAATAATTTTAAATACAATTTGTGTGAAATTTTAAAAAATAAATATCGATTTTTTCTTGGTAAACAAATAATATTAAATATATTTTATTTTACTTTAAGTGGATTTTTTCAGAAAATTAAATAAATTATTTTTAATTGGAATAAATTGAACTTTAACGATAAATTTGGATAAAGAAATAATTCAAAAAATATCCGAATATTGTGTAACCGACTAGAGAATAACTTTGAAGTTAAAATTAAATATATATATATTTTTTTAATAATTATTAATACCAAAGCAGAAAGTTATTAAATATATTTTACCAATAAATTAATTTGGTATTGTTGAATTTTGCTTTGAGGAAATTGTTTTCGATAATTAATAATGACTGGTCAAGATTCTCCTTCCAAGTCGGAAAATTTGGAGAAATTATTAACAAAGAAAGCTAAAGTTGTACAAAATATTGTGCATATTCGTCTATCCATTCGGGAAAAAACAATTTCATTTAATCTAATTGAATTAGAATGTCGTTTGGACATTCTTACAAATTATATTGAGCAAGCAATGAAGCTTCAGTATGAAGTGGATAATTCTGATCCCGATAATGATGATAGAGCTAAGCTTGATGATATTTGTGTGACCACAAAATCGTTGTTTTTGAATCGTTTGGCTAAAAATAGAAAAACAAGTGTTCCTGAAACATCTTTTACTGTTCAGTCACATCAGTCAAGACTCCCAAATATGAAGCTCCCTAAATTCAGCGGAAAATACTCCGGTTACAAAAATTTCATGAGCTTATTCGAGAACTTGGTCCACAATGATCCGACGTTGACAGACATAGAAAAATTTAATCATTTGATATCATGCTTGTACGACGAAGCTTTGGGTACAGTCAAAGCTTTTCAGATTTCAGAAGATAATTACCCCAAAGCATTAGCCAGTTTAAAGAAGTATATGATAATGAGTGCTTGATATTTTTTGATAATATCGCCAAACTTTTTGATCTTCCAGAGATCACAAAACCTTCGGCTTCTGCTTTGCGAAGCATGATTGATACTGTTTCAGCAATATATGATTCGCTTTTATCTATAGGCGACGATAAGAAAATAACAAATGATATTTTAATACATTTAGTGATGTCAAAGGTAGATCCAGTCACAAAATCCAAATGGGAAGAACAGCTAGACTTCGAAAAGCTGCCACTATGGTCTGACTGCGAAGCCGCCTTGAACAAACGATATCAGCATATTGCTGCTGATGAGTTTTCAAGTTCAAGGCCGAGGTTTAATAAGAATAAAGCTGAAAATAATTCTACTAAGAAAAATAATAAAACATCATTAAATGTTACAAAGTCTATTCAATCTGCTGATAAATGTTTGTTTTGTAAATCAAATCAACATGTAATTAATAATTGCCCTTCTTTTACTGCTGAGCCTGTAATTCAAAGATTTGATTTTATAAAATCTGTGCCAGCATGTATAAATTGTTTAAAAAAGGGTCATTCAGTAGCCAGATGTACATCATCTAAGTGCAGAATTTGTAGTGGATCTCACAATTCACTACTACACAGATACAAGACAAGTTCTAGCAACAATAATAATCAATTTGGCAGCTACTCTGAACAGCCGTCAACTTCTCATGCTTCCGTGAATTATTCATCTGCGGATGAAAGAATTATGTTAGCGACGGCTGTAGTCAAAGTAAGAAATAGTTCTGGTGATTTTATATTTGCCAGAGCTCTTTTAGATTCCGGTTCTCAACCAAACTTGATAACTGAGGAACTTGCACAGCTACTACGATTAAAAAAAAAGAAGGAGGCAGATTGAATTTAAATGGTATTAGTCAAACAAATTCATTTTCGAAATCTTGTGTAAATTTAACTGTCACGTCGAAGGTAAACTGTACTCACTTTACTTCAAAGTTTTGGGTATTGAGTTCTATAACGAATGTACAACCTGATAAGATGATAAGTACAACTAGCTTTAAAGTTCTTAAAAATATTGAATTAGCTGATCCTAGCTTTCATAAACTTCAGAAAATAGATTTACTTATAGGTGCAGAAGTATTTTTTGATTTAATTTGTGTAGGACAAATAGAGTCTAGTCCGAGCCTCCCTATTTTACAGAAAACTTCGCTTGGTTGGATTATTTCTAGAAAGTACAACCAATCAAAGGGCTCGAATAACAACCAAGTTTGTCATTTAAGTACTTCAATAGAAAACGAGAGCAATATTCATTCAATTGTTAGAAAATTCTGGGAATTCGAAGAAATTCCGAAAGAATCAACGAAAATATATTCTGAGGAACAGCGAAAATGTGAGGATATCTTTGGAAATTCAGTACGGCGTTTAACGTCAGGATGATTTGAAGTCTCTTTGCCTTTCAAATCTGATACAAAAACGTTAGGTTCATCTTTCGAAACCGCTAAAAGACGATTTCTGTCACTGGAATGAAAAAAATTCCAAAGACAATGTTATGAACGAAATGTATCATGATTTCATAAAGGAGTATTATGACAATATTGGATAATATACCAAATGTTTCTCACTATTTTATTCCACACCAATGTGTTTTGTGACCTCAGAGTACACCTACGAAACTTCGAGTAATTTTTTATGCTTCTTGTCGAACTTATTCACAGGTAACACTTAACGATTTGTTAATGGTTAGTCCTACAATACAAGAGGAATTATATTCGACATTGATCCGTTTTCGATTACATAAATATGCAATCACTGCCGATATTGAAAAAATGTATCGTCAAGTTTTAATTGGAGGTAGAAACCATCTGAAATTTAAAAGTGTTTCGATTGAACACTGTAATATATAGCAAGGCGTCTGCGCCAATTTTGTGGATGATTTGTTAACTGGAGCTGAAAGCTAAAAAGACCTAAATATAATTCGCAACCAGGTCACTGAAATTTTAAGTTCAGCTGGTTTTAAACTAACAAAATAGTTCTCGAATCAGCCTGACTTTATAAGTTCATTAGGAAATGAAAAATTACTCCATAGTGATTTCGATTCAGCTAAAGCTCTTGGTATGCATTGGGTTCCGAAGAATGATTTATTTAAGTTTCATTTGTAAGACAATTTTAAAAATTTGAAAGCGACTAAAAGTAACATTTTATCAGTTTGTTTCATTATCTTGGACTTTTATGCCCAATGCTTACAAAAGCTAAAATGTTACTATAAGAACTTTGGATACAAAAATTTGATTGGGATGAATCAATTCCTATGAAACTAAATACGTCATGGGAAAATTTCTAATCTAATTTAATGGAAATTGATTCAATTACAATCCCAAGATTCGTCCAAACAACTTCGACAGCTAAAATCCAAATTCATGGATATGCTGATGCTTCTATTCGAGCGTATGGTTGTTGCATTTATATTAGATGTTCTGATTCAAATAAAATTGTTTTAAGGCTACTTACAGCTAAATCTAAAGCTTATGATAAGCTTTGAAAACGAGAGTGTTAATTTCTGGACAGATTCAGAAATTACTTTGCACTGGATAAAAACTCATCCATCAAGTTTCGTTTCTAATCGAGTTGCTGAGATACAAGAATATTCAGATGAACCTCATCTCTCAACGCCCTTGAGCATCTTCTGGTCAGTTAACTGTGGTAACAACCTAAGGAATGGGAAGTTTATTGCTTAACATAAATTTCAGAAATACATACAAGCCAACATCAGTACTTTAAAGTTAAAGTTCCGTGGAACTTATAAATTTTCTTATCCAAACCATGGACTTAACATAAATTGTATAATATTGAAAATATTTCATTAGAACTATATTATATTAATTTTATTTCAATTTTAATTAAATTTATCTTATAAATAATTCTTTAATTTAATTTCGTTATTAGCACTTTTCGTTAATAACATTTTTCTTATCGAATCAATTTTTTATAATTTAAAAGAAAAAATGTAAATTCGATTTTTAATCTCAATGTTATCATACAGTACAATTTAACATTAAATATTTAAAATAACATTTTGTTTATAACTTTATTACAACACAACATTGAGTGTAAAATTAATTTAAATCAGAGAGCATAAGGACTAGTTTTTGGAATGTCGATTATATACATTTAGAGGTTAAGTTAAGCTTAAGCCATTAATGATGATTTTTCAATAATGTACAATAATATTTAACAATATATAATCTATATATAATCTACGTTTAAACCCAAGTTAATACTGTCATTACATATGCAGCTGAATAAGAAAATAAATTTCAACATATAAAGAAAAATAATATATTTTTTTAAATTCTTTTGTGGATTAAGTAAACAAGTTAAACCAAATTTAACTAACAAGTAAAGAACTAGCTCTAAGTGTTACAAGTCTAAAAAATAAATCAAATTCTAATTATTTTTGATTTTTATTTTATTGTTTGAAAAATAAAAATTTGCTTTGATTTTTATTTTAACATACAAATATGAAAATTACTTTTGATTTTTTTTTTTTTTTTAAATAAAAATCAAACATTGAGTTTTATGTTTTCAAATGAAAAGAAAAAATGTTTTAATATTTGTATTTTTGTTGAAATATATGCATTGAAATTTATTATCGTAGTCTAAATTGTGAACAAGCTGTATTACCGAAAAACGTTCCCGTACTCGAAACTTGGGAAAATGAGAGCTATTTTGAGAGAATAATGTTCTTCTTCCTATTGCAGGAGACAGGCCAGAATATTTTTTCGGGTAGATTATTTCAAATAATTAAAAAAATAAAAATATTCAATAAAAAATATGAATGGAAATGAATAAAATAATTATTTGCTTTTTTACTAATATGAAAATTTCATTTAAAAAAATAAAAACATTAAAATATACCAAAAAATAAAGAAGTCAAAGATTTAATTTTTAGTTAAAAATTTTAATTCTTGCAACTACAAAATATTTTTTTACATTAACTGCCTGTGAGATATCAAATCTTTCCTTTTACGTATATTGCCTTTTAGGCTATCATTTTAGAAGTATTTTACTTAGTTCCAATGAATCTTCAGATATTCCTTGAAAATCCTTTTCTGAATGGTACTAACTTGTTTTAGTATTTTTCTTTTATTGACGGAAAAAAATTTGGTAAGTGTAAAGAGTACAACTATCAAAGTTATCAATAAATAACTTCAAATTGTCAAAAAAAAAAAATTAAAATGTTTAGCTTAAAATTGAAAAAAATATTGTCAACTCTACCGGTTCATAAATGAAATCAGCGATTTTAGAATTATTATTTTGGTTTCAGCGCTTTGTTTTATGGAAATGAACTGCTAAACATTGTGTGTTTGTTTATTTTGTATTGTTTTCTTTTTCTATTTCTTTCTTTTTATACCCTTCATCACAGGGTATATATAAGTTTGTCATTCCGTTTGTAATTTCCCCAATTTTCATCGGAGGGAAAAAAGTTTATACTTTCTGGATCTTTGTAAGAAATGGTATCGATAGGACGATGTCCATCCATTTGTAGGTTTAAATGGCGTTTATGAAGCCCATCGATAACTGTCATATATAATATATACATCAGATGATCGGAAATCGATTCATAAACGGCGTAGATATGTCAAAATAAAAAAAGTTTTTTAAACCGATTTTCCATGTTCTGAAGCCTCTATATAAGCTAGGAACTTCCATTTTGCAAAGAAGATCTAGAAATTTTCTTTTCTGAATTTTTATGCGAAGAAATGAACTAAATTGGTCCAATAATAAAAGAGTTACCAGCCAAAACGCATTTTTTAGGTTTTGAACCCTTGTTTAACCTACGGATTTCGTTTTTATATCCGTATATATATATATATATATATATATATATATATAGAACGGTCATAACTATTTTTATAAAATTTCGGTTTTTTGAATTAACCATATCGGTCTATAAACAACCAGGCTATAGGTCTAAATCAGATACAATATACAACATAAACATATATAAAAAGCATTGAAATGACTTCATTGTTTTTTATTAGCTAGCAGTAGTTGTTGATTTTATATACATACACACAACCATATTTTATGTGTGTTTGGACGTTTATGTATATATATATATATATATATATATATATATATATCTACATACATAAACGTCTAAACACACATAAAAAATGATTGTGTGTATATATATAAAATCAACAACTACTGCTAGCTAATAAAAGCAATGAATGCTTTTACCGGCTGGTTTAAAGTTAAATAATGCTTCTCAACCTCTCTCAATGCTCTCAATCTTTCTCAATGCTTATCAATCTTTCTACTTATGTTAACAGCAGTTAACATATCTGTAGAAATTATTAACATAGCTGTAAACATACAACATTGAATGAAAAGCTTTCACCATTGTTTGTAAGTGTGGCAACACTAAATGTTTAAGCTGATAACATTAACATCGAAAGTTCTAGAATTCGAATATACTAGTTTGTCCGTTAAGAACATTGTAGAAATAGAGCTTTCGAGAAGCATCTAGAAGGTAATGCAGTGTATATAAATTGGCCGTGAGAACACCATGCAGTGAGACTAATTGGAAGCATCGTTAAGTAAAGACAAATTAACTGCCTTGGTTGTATATTCTTGTACATTATTAAAGCGTGTAATTTAAGTGTGTGTGTGTATTAGAACATATAGTGACTATTTAAACTTTTATTGTTCTACATTTTTAAATGAAATAAATAATTGTTACAACTTTTAAACTACTAAACTGCTTTCATTATCAATCAAAGGAAATAAATCACAGTTTTTAAAAGGTAAAAATGTAACAATATGTATATATATATATACATACATATAAATATATGTATATATTAGGGCGGGTCGATTTGTAGGGACGCAAAAAAATCGCTCAAGTCACAAGGAAAACCGTATTCTAGGGATCAAAATAAGAAACTTTGGCCAAGGAACCATATCTCTAAGAGGAATTCTGATGTTCCTTATTTTGACCCAAAACTAAAATTTTGAAGAAACCCACTTTGACCCATTTAAAGTGCCCCAATCGTGGAACCCCCCTGGGGGTGTCCCCATGCAAAAATTTCAAAAAATCGCCATTTTTGGCACTTTAAATGAAACAATCAGCGAAATGGCTTTGTTTGCATTGTTTTGGAGTTTTTTTTTTTTTTTTAATACAACTTAATAATAGAAAAGAAACTAAAAAAAATTATTGTTTGAAATCTTTTTTGCTCTCAAACGCTAGCTAGCAATTGAACATGTCGTTCCGTTCCTTTTATATGTGACGGAATGTTTAGATCATTAAACGGTGGATCATTTTGATTTAAATATTCTTTCAATGTATCGTACGGAATGAATCGCATGGTGGTTCAAATACGTTATTTATACCTAACAGCAACATATAATATCAATGAATTCGGTATAGTTACTCTACCGAATTGACTCTTTCAGATATTTTACCTAATGGAAATTCAGAGAGTACCTGTAAATATTTATACCTGTGCGATATATCTAATAGATATATATAAATGCACAGCTAATCCTTATCAACATCATAGTGAAGTTGATTACCGGTGATTACATTGAAACATGAACAATTGTGTTGTGTTCTGTGGAGTTTATCTAAAAATGATCTTGATCGTTTGGAAGTTATAGTGGAATTCATAAAAACTACATATCATGCAAAAGTCGACGTCATTGATAAATCTCAGATAGAGAGCTTTTTAAAGTTGAATGCCGTAAAAATGAAATCCTTGAATCAGCGTACTAACAAATTAAAAATTAAACATTCCGATTGGATACATACTGATATAGAAATATCGGTGTGTAAAATATCAACTAGAGGTAATACAAATTGATTATTTCCGTGTAATTTGTGCAATGAAAGTTTACATCTGGTTTTTTATAAACTCTAAGTTCCGTTGGGTCTTCAGCATCGGTTCGATAGCGTAGAATTTTCTTTGTAGCACTGTCTTGCTTTTCTTTGCTATCATCAAACAACATTGATAGCAAGATATTTTTCGAATGCGCATAATATGAATTATCTTCAATTACTTGATTGACAATACTGCTTAAAGGAGGTTATAGAAGCCGTAACCAACTAATGAACTTGAAAAATAATACACTACCGTACACGACAAAGCTGTAATACTTGATATTGAAGTACATTGGCACATATCAGTTAATTATAAATTCAACCATAATCCGTAAGTTTTCGGATGGATTTTCTGTTGTCACACATAATCGTAATAATCTGGCGGCCTTGGTGAGCCAGCGAGAATGTACAATTTTCCCTGGTTTGATGTTACCCAGATCCACTAAAACCACGCCGCTAGAAATTTCATCGGCAATGTCGTATAAATACTTCGAATCGGTGGAAAATTCAATTTTTTTGAAAATAGCAAAATAAAGTAGTCAAATAATTAAAAACGGTTGACAATTATAATAAATGAGTGACAGCAATTACTTACCGGAAGAATTTCACAAGTTTCGATTTGATTGTTCAGTTTTCCGATTGCCGATCTTGGTCCAGCGCTGGTTGATTTATCCAAAGCTTGAAACAATTGCCGAAACGGAAGTTCGTTAAAGTGTAGAAGGCAAACGAACCAATGCAATGGTCTTTTTAACAGCAATTCAAATCGTCGTATAATTCCACCGTGTGGTCCAGTGTTTGTTGGCTCACCATCAGTGCATATACCAATTAATGCATCCAGTGATATATTTTTATCGTTAAAAAAATCATTTAATTTGGTTGTTTTGTATTTAGCCGTTTCATGTAACCAATCAGTTGAGAACTCGGTTCTCTCAAAATAACAAGATGAGCTTCTTTTACCATCCTAGTATGATACTTCCCATCAATTTTATCTATCGTTACAGTATTATCTTTTCTACCATCGAATGAAAACGCTAACAAATTGGTATCGTCTAACTGTTTGCGAAGCACTTCTCGTCTGCATTTGTGTTTTTCTCTGCGAATTTTCGATTTATTCATGTTGAGAGGTTCGCCATGCCAATCTTTCATTTCGAAATCTTCGAAAAGAGCGGTTCCCAATACTGATGCTACTCTATTAGGCACATCAAATCTGTCACACATCAAGTCAAAGTTAAAACAATAGTATCTTTGTGTGTATTGTGAACCATTGCTTCTATCCATATCTTCTTCAACCGATGTCACTACGTATGTTGAATCATCGGGATGTATTATTGGCATTGATGACATAACCGTTGCTCCTTGCTCTTCATTTTCCATCACAAACTCTTTGAGGCGTTCTGGAACCAATCCGCATGTACATACAGATACCTTCAAATCGCATTTACATTTTCCAATGTAAACAATTTTTTTGAGAGATTTTACAAACTCTGGAAATGGGTTATATTATCTTTACTTGCCTTCGGCTTGATATTTGGTGAGCAATCTATTAAATTTAATCAATACACTATTTTTCGGCATTATTTCCATACCAAGTTTTTCCCAAATTCCAATCAACTTATTTGCTACTTGAGTAGTGAATGATTTATAGGAAAACTTTTTTTGATCTTTAGCACGTTCGCTCAAGCAAAAATAATATCTCAAGATATCCAGCTCGGTCGGTAAATTAAGATCAGTCAAATCAGAACATGCACCAAAAAGAGTAACATCATGCTTGGATATATGACTTATTGAATTTTCGATACTTTTTGATGTTCTTGTTGCTTCATCTTGCAGTGTAGAGGATGGTGGATTCATTTCGCTGAAAAAATAAAAAAACAATACTTAAAATTAAATATAGCTTAAACCAAAGACCATAATCAAAAGTTTTAAGAATTTTTTAGTTGGCACTCACCATGGAAAAATATTCAAAACACCAGCACAGCACAACAAAATATGTCATAAAATATATTAAATATATATTTTAAATGTGTTAGAATGTTTAAATTTTTTTAATATTAAATAGACAGCAATAAAGTAAACACACGATCTTTCCTTTTTAAGGTCTTAAAATGAACTCATCTTTATTTACAAACTTAAACATTAAGTAACCTAAATTAAAATTATCTTATTACTAAACTCTGTCTACCTGCATTCCATGTGGTGTGCACATAGTTTAACTATATACTACACATTGTGTAGTATATACTTAAACTACTAATGGTTTTTTAATCTTAATTGTGGGAAATTCCTCTTAAATACGCTTATCATTAATTGTAGGAAAATCCATGTGTGTTTTATATCTAACAGCACACCACACACATTCTTACAAAATTGTAAGAAAATCCAAGTGTGTTTCAAACAATAATTTTTTTAGTTACTTTTCTATTTTTAAGTTGTTATATATGTATATATATATATATATATATATATATATATATAAATTTGGTACTTGTCAGAAGCTATCAGTGTTGTTTTTCTAAGGAAGCAGCTGTTGCTATGATAGTTTAATTTTGTGTTTACAACACTGACAGTCGTTACAATGTTTTTTATATATGTTTTCTGACTATTGATTATGATAGATGTCTACCTTGTCTATAAATGTCACCAATCCGCCCATGTTGTCCCTTTTTCCTGAAATATATGTATATATTCAGTGTTGTTTTTTGTATAAGCAAGCAGTAAATGTTGATGGTTTATATATATATATATATATATATATATATATATATATATATATATATATATATATATATATTAATATATTGTTACGAAATTGTACTTGAATTCAAATATAACGGTTTTAACGGCTGGTTTAAATCTTTTTCAATGCTTCTAGACATTTCCGTTTATGTTAACAGCAGTTAACATATCTGTAGAAATTATTAACATAGTTGTAAACATACAACATTGAATAAAAAGATTTCACCATTGTTTGTAAGTATTGCAACACTAAATGTTGAAACTGCTAACATTAACATTAAAAGCTCTAGTTTGTCCGTTAAGAACATTGTAGAAAAAATAAAGCTTTCAAGAAGCATCTAGTAGGTAATACAGTGTATATAAATTGGCCGTGAGAACACCATTAGACTGACACTAATTGGAAGCGATGTTAAGTAAAGACATATTAACTGCCTTGGCTGTATAATCTTGTACATTATCTTGGCTGTATAAAGCATGTAATTTAAGTGTGTGTGTGTATTAAAACACAAAGTGACTATTTAAACTGTATTGTTGTACAGTTTTAAATAAAATAAAGAATCGTTACAATTTTTAAACTATTAACTGCTGTTATTTGAAATCAAATTACCGGTTTATTTAAAGGAAATAAACCACCGTTTTTTAAAAGGTAAAAACGTAACAATTGGTGTCAGAAGTGGGATTGCAAAATAATAAGCAGCCATGAAGTTTGAGCAGCTAAAAGTGGAGCAACTCAAGAGGGAATTGAATAATTTGGAGTAACCTACAGCTGGTAATAAAGCCGAATTACAAAAGAGGATGACAGATGAATTCAAGCGGCGTAATATTGACATCGGAGCTTTCGAATTCGTGTATAAAAAAGTATTGGAAGTTTCTACCCGTGCAACAACAAGCAGCATGGATTTATCCACAATGTTTGCTACTATGATGGAGCAATTCAAAGAAGCTAACGAAACCTCTAAAGCAAATAACGAGACTTCTTGCTGAGGCTAAAGAAGAAAATAAAATAATGGAAATGAAATTTCAAGAAACTTCTAAAGTAGATAACGAGAAACTTCTTGCTGAGGTTAAAGAAAAAAATAAAGTAATGGAAATGAAATTTCGGAAGTTATAAACAGCAGAGTTGATGGCATTGGGGCAAAGCTGTCCGACTTAGAGAGCTACCTGTCCGATTTAGAGAATGAAATAGCCAAAGGTGTTGATAAAAAACTACATGATCTAGAGATAGATATGAATAATTTTCATTGCCAAGATGGACAGGTGCGAATTATTCCAGAATCCACTAGTAGAATAAAGGCCCCTAGTATTGATGGCACCACATCATTTAATGTGTTCAAGTTCCAGTTTGATACAATTGCCATTAGAAACATGTGGAACGATAAAGAAAAGCTATAGAGTTGATATTGGCCTTAAAAGGGAAAGCAGCATTAGTTCTCGAAAGCGTGCCAGCATGTAACAGAAATAGTTATTATGACATAATGGAGGCGCTACAACGTAAGTACGCTTGTGAACATAAAAATGAATTATACCGAATGGAATTGCGTGGTAGAGTGCAGAAGCCCAATGAGACACTACAAGACTTTGCGTTGGAAATCGAGCGTTTGCTGCAGCTTACTTATCCAGGGGAAAACAGCCCGATTTTGGACCATATCAAGATAGAGGCATTTGTTAATGGTATTCGCGATCCTGAAATATAACACGCGGTTTGTGCCACACCTGAACCATCATTCACTGAAACTGTCTCATTCGCGCTGGCACAAGAAACGGCGAAAATAATTTCAAAGCCGCAAATATGCAAGGTGCGAAATGTTGAAGTTGTTCCTGATAATGAGAGAAATATAGTCGACGAATTAAAAAAGGTTTTGAAGGCGTTTAACGAGAAGCAAAATAAAGCCAGAGTAAAATGTTATAACTGTGGTAAATCGGGTCATATTCAGCGAAACTGCAAAGCACCAAGAAAACGAAACAGATCTGCCTCGCCTCAAAGAAATAACCAGCAGTCAAATCATCAATCATCACAAGAATCACCTTTAAACTAAAACGAGCTAGCACTATGGGGCAAGAGCTAGCTCCCACATCTGAGGGCCCCACCATCTCCATATCCGTAATGCAACAGAAAAATAACAATCTTACTGCTTCGGGGTACATCAACGGTCAGAAGCACGTTTTTACTGTAGACACCGGGGCATCACAGTCTATCGTCAGGCCAGATTTAGTCAAGAAAACAATTGAACCATTATGTGGGGTAAGCCTGCGCACAGCTACTGGGGAGCCGGCCACGGTCTATGGTAAAGTAAATGTGAAATTAACCATTGCCAACGTTAGCGTCAATAATGTATTTATTGTTGCCGACATGGTGGACGAAGTTATCATTGATGCTGATTTCATGATTAGTCACGGCATTACTTTGGATATGGGACAAAAAGTTACCTTCGAGCATCAGAAGCTACCACGCCAGTCAGAAACTTTAGTATGGGCTCGTATGGAGGGAGATTGTGAGGACAACAGTTTGTGGGTGGTAGAACTAGCAGAAATAACAAGTGATATTGTAACAGCAAAAGCTCTCGTTAAACCCTACAACAAGAAAACAGTTCCTGTAAGAGTGCTTAACCTGTCCAGCTATGAAAGAGTCGTTAAGCCAAATTCCGAAATAGGTCAATGCACTTCAACAGAGGTAGTAATCAATTGCGAGAAAAACCCAGAACCTGCCAATAAATCCATCAAAGAACACGAGTTATTAGCGGAATATGTGGGGAAATGGGTAGAAGGATTAGCGCCGCCAGACAGAAATAAGACCAAACAGATTCGGAAGAAATATACCTCCGTCTTCGCCTTAAAAAGTCAAAGCTATGGTAGAACGGCAATTTTAAAGTATCAAATAAATACTGGCGAAGCGAGGCCAATAAAGCAGGCGCCTAGAAGTGTTCCTCTAGCAAAACTAAGAGAAGTGAAGGAATTGGTCAATGAAATGAAGCGTCACGGTATAATCGAACCATCTTCAAGCCCTTGGAGCTCGCCTGTTGTTGTAGTTAAGAAGAAAGACGGCAGAACTAGATTTTGCGTCGATTATAGAAAACTAAATGACATCACCAAGAAAGACAGCTACCCGCTAGCAAGAATTGACGACACCCTGGATACACTAGCTGGAACACAATGGTTCTCCACATTGGACTTGCAAAGTGGTTATTAGCAGGTAGAGATTTCAGAAAAAGACAAGGAAAAAATCGCGTGATGCCATTTGGACTCTGCAATGCTCCAGCCATTTAATGGAACCAGTATTGAAAGGACTTCACGGGAAGACATACTTGGTGTACCTCGATGACATAATTGTCATGGGTAAGACTTTTGATGAACATCTGAGAAACCTAGAAGAAGTCCTTAAACGAATATCAGCGGCTGCATTCAAACTCAGTGTAAAGAAGTGTGCATTGTTCCAGAAAGAAGTCAAATATTTGGGACACCGGGTAACAGCAAATGGAATATCAACAGATGAAGATAAGATAATTGCTGTAAAGGACTGGCCACGTCCGAGAAATCTCCACGAATTGCGTAGTTTTCTTGGTCTTTGTACATACTACAGACGATTTGTCCAGAATTTCGCCAATGTAGCCAATGTAGCAAGTTTACATGAGCTGACCAAGAAATCACAATCATTGCAATGGAGTGAAGCATAAGAACTAGCATTCTGGAAACTCAAGGATCTATTACGTACGGCACCAATTTGGTCATATACTATACCTGGAGAAACGTTTGTGGTAGATAGCGATGCGAGCGGATACGGAATAGGCGGTGTACTTTCACAAGTGGTCGAAGGCACTGAAAGAGTCATTGGATACTTCAGCCGAACGCTTTCTGTATGGTCAACACTTTCGACTGAGAACCGATCATTCTGCCCTCAGATGGTTGCTGCAATTGAAACAACCTGAAGGACAACTGGCTCGTTGGATAGAGCGGCTTCAGAGCTATGATTCTAGCATCGAGCACCGGAAGGGTTTGAAACACGGCAACACGGACGCGCTGTCAAGACGGCCCTGCTACGTGGAATGTAAGCATTGTACAAAAGCCGAGGAAAAGGAATGTATCTTCGATGTTTGATTAATGCATATAGAGTCCAATGAAGATTGGTGTGTAGCGCAAAGAAATGACCCCATACTGGCAAAAATAATGTCGGCAAAGGAAGAAGGTAGAAGGCCAACCGCAATGAAATATCCGCCGAAAGTCCACTGATGAAATCATATTGGGCCCTATGGAATAGTTTGCAGTTGTTAAATGGCTGCTTATACCGCATATGGGAAAGTGCTGACAGTAAAACAGTGACAAATCTAATTGTAGTACCATCCTCTAAAATAAACGAAGTAATGAAAGAGTTCCATGACGGTCCCAGTCATCTTGGTGGGACAAAAACCTTAAAAAAGTTAAAACAACGTTTTTATTGGGTGGATTGTCAGTAAGCAGTAGCCGATTGGGTAGCCAATTGTCCACAATGCATAGCAGCGAAGGGTCCAGTAAGAAGAAGTCGTGGACAACTTCAGCAATATAACTCAGGTGCGCCATTCGAGCAGATTGCAATGGATGTAGCATGCCATTTCCCCGTCAGTGATGCCAGAAACCGTTACGTTCTAGTGGTTATGGATTATTTCAGCAAATGGCCAGAGGTATATGCCATACCCGATCAGGAAGCTAAAACCGTTATAAGCGTATTTATGAACTGGGTGTGCCGCTATGGTGTTCCACTGGAGTTGCATTCTGATCAGGGTAGAAATTTTGAATCTGCCGTATTCAAGGAAATGTGCAATTTATACGGAATAAGAAAAACCAGAACAACGCCACTGCATCCTCACTCTGATGGGATGGTCGAAAGATTCAATCGCACTTTGGAGGAATATTTAAGAAAGTGGTCAGTGCACATCAGACGGACTGGGATGAACGCATACCGAAATTTCTATTGGCATACAGATCAGCTGTTCATGAGTCAACCTTTCGAACATCTGCAAAAAATGTCTTCGAAACGGAACTCAAGTTGCCTGGTGATTTAGAATTCGGTATTAAGTACTCATCAACAAATAAGGAAAACACTTCCCAAGATCAAGATGTCCTGAACGAACTATATGAATTCGTACGCAGACAAATAAAAATGACCAGCGATATAATGAAAGCCAGGTACGATCGAGCAGCGAAGGATTTAACGATGGCCAGCTTGTACTGTTGTATAACCCACAACGTAAGAAAGGACTGTCTCCCAAACTACAAACCCATTGGGATGGGCAATACAAAGTGATTAAGAAATTAAACGATGTGGTGTATAGAATACAGAAAGAAAAGAGCCCGAGATCTAAAATGAATTTCGTACATCTAGAACGACTAGCTGCCTGTGGGAGAAGTGAATCTGTGCCTGTTGGGGATGAACAGGCTTAAGCGGGGGGCACTGTTACGAAATTGTGTTTTAACGGCTGGCTTAGAGTTAAATGTTTCTCGACGTTTCTACTTATGTTAACAGCAGTTAACATATCTTTAGAAATTATTAACATAGTTGTAAACATACAACATTGAATAAAAAGCTTTCACCATTGTTTGTAAGTATGGCAACACTAAATGTTGAAACTGCTAACATTAACATCGAAAGCTCTAGTTTGTTCGTTAAGAACATTGTAGAAAGAAATAGAGCTTTCAAGAAGCATCTAGTAGGTAATACAGTGTATATAAATTGGCCGTGAGAACACCATTGAGTTAGTCTAATTGGAAGCGTCGTTAAGTGAAGACAAATTAACTGCCTTGGATGTATTATCTTGTACATTATTAAAGTGTGCTGTATAAAGTGTGTAATTTAAGTGGGTGTATATTAGAACACAAGTGACTTTTTAAACTGTTATTTTTGTACATTTTTAAATAAAAAAAGAGTCGTTACATCTTTTAAACTACTAAACTGCTGCTATTTGCAATCAAATTACTGGTTTATTTAAAGGAAATAAACCACCGTTTATAAAAGGTAAGAACGTAACAATTGGTGTCAGAAGTGAGCTTGCAAAATAATAACCAGTCATGAAGTTTGAAGAGCTGAAAGTGGAGCAACTCAAGAGAGAATTGAATAAGTTGGAGTTACCTACAGCTGGTAATAAAGCAGAATTACAAAAGAGGCTGATAAATGAATTCAAGCGGCTTAATATTGATATTGGAACTTACGAATTCGAGTATAAAGAAGAAATGGAAGTTTCTACCCGTGCAACAACAAGCGTGGATTTATCCACAATGTTTGCTGCTTTGATGGAGCAATTTAAAGAAGTTAAAGAATGAAATAAAATAATGGAAATGAAATTTCAAGAAACTTCTGAAGTAAATAACGAGAAACTTCTCGCTGAAATTAAAGAAGACAATAAAATAATGGAAATGAAATTTCAAGAAACTTCTAAAGTAAATAACGAGAAGTTAAAGAAACTTCTAGAGCGACAGACGAGAAACTTCAACAAATTTCGGAAGTTATAAACAGCAGAGTGGATGGCATTGATAAAAAGGTGTTCGACTTAGAGAGCTGCCTAGATATACAAGCCAACGTTGTTGATAAAAAGCTGACCGACTTAGAGAGCTGTCTAGATTTACAAGCCAAAGTCATTGATAAAAAGCTGTCCGATTTAGGGAATGAAATAGCCAAAGGTGTTGATAAAAAACTACATGATCTAGAAATAAAGATGAATAATCTTCAGAGCCAAGATGGACAGGTGCGAATTATTCCAGAATCCTCTAATAGAATAAAGGCCCCTAGTTTTGATGGCACCACACCATTTAATGTGTTCAAGTTCCAGTTTGATAAAATTTCCATTAGGAAATGCAGCAGTAGTTCTTGAAAGCGTGCCAGCATGTAACAGAAACAGTTATGATGTTATAATGGAGGCGCTACAACGTAAGTACGCTGGTGAACATAAAAAGGAACTATACCGAATGGAATTGCGTGGTAGAGTGCAGAAGCCCAATGAGACGCTACAAGACTTTGCGTTGGAAATCGAACGTTTGCTGCAGCTTATTTATCCAGGGGAAAACAGCCCGTTTTTGGGCCATTTCAAGATAGAGGCATTTGTTAATGATATTCGCGATTCTAAAATAAAGACGTTTATTTCAGAATCGCGTTTGAAGACGTTTATTGAGAAACAAAGTAAAGTCAGAGTAAAATGTTATAACTGTGGTAAATCTGGTCATATTCAGCGAAACTGCAAAGCATCAAGAAAACGAACCAGATCTGCCTCGCCTCAAAGAAATAACCGCAGTCAAATCATCAATCATCACAAGAATCACCTTGAAACTAAAACGAGCTTGCACTATGGGGCAAGAGCTAGCTCCCACATCTGAGGGCCCCACCATCTCCATATCCGTAATGCAACAGAAAAATAGCAATCTTACTGCTTCGGAGTACATCAACGGTCAGAATCACGTTTTTACTGTAGACACCGGAGCATCACAGTCTATCGTCAGACCAGATTTAGTCAAGAAAACAATTGAACCATTATGTGGGGTAAGCCAGCGCACAGCTACTGGGGAGCCGGCCACGGTCTATGGTAAAGTAAATGTGAAATTAACCATTGCCAACGTTAGCGTCAATAATGTATTTATTGTTGCCAACATTGTGGACGAAGTTATCATTGATGCTGATTTCATGATTAGCCATGACATTACTTTGGATATGGGACAAAAAGTTATGATTTGGCGAAATGTGGAGATACCCCTTGACGTCGGATATGAAAATAGGACTCAAGTAAGAAAGCTAGTTGCCGTCGAGCATCAGAATCTACCACCACAGTCAGAAACTTTAGTATGGGCTCGTATGGAGGGAGATTGTGAGGACAACAGTTTGTGGGTGGTAGAACCAGCAGAAATAACAAGTGATCTTGTAACAACAAAAGCCATCGTTAAACCCTGCAACAACAAAATAGTTCCTGTAAGAATGCTTAACCTGTCCAGCTACGAAAAAGTCGTTAAACCAAATTCCGAAGTAGGTCAATGCACTTCAGCAGAGGCAGTAATCAATTGCGAGAAAAACCCGCAACCTGCCAATAAATCCACCAAAGAACACGAGCTACTAGCGGAATATGTGGGGAAATGGGTAGAAGGATTAGCGCCGCCAGACAGAAATAAGACCAAACAGATTCGGAAGAAATATACCTCCGTCTTCGCCTTAAAAAGTCAAAGCTATGGTAGAACGGCAATTGTAAAGCATCAAATAAATACTGGCGAAGCGAGACCAATAAAGCAGGCGCCCAGAAGTGTTTCTCTGACAAAACGAAATGAAGTGAAGGAGTTGGTGAATGAATTGGAGCGGAACAGTATAATCGAACCATCTTCAAGTCCTTGGAGCTCGCCTGTTGTTTTAGTTAAGAAGAAAGACGGCAGCACTAGATTTTGCGTCGATTATAGAAAGCTGAGTGATGTCACCAAGAAAGACAGCTACCCGCTACCAAGAATTGACGACACCCTGGATACACTAGCTGGAACACAATGGTTCTCCACATTGGACCTGCAAAGTGGTTATTGGCAGGTAGAGATTTCAGAAAAAGACAAGGAAAAAACCGTCTTTAGCGCGAGTGATGGGTTATGGCAGTTTAATGTGATGCCATTTGGAATCTGCAATGCTCCAGCCACATTCGAGCGTTTAATGGAACATGTAGTGAAAGGACTTCACTGGAAGACATGCTTGGTATACCTCGATGACATAATTGTCATGGGTAAGACTTTTTATGAACATCTGAGAAACCTAGAAGAAGTCCTTAAGCGAACATCAGCGGCTGGACTCAAACTCAGTGTAAAGAAGTGTGCATTGTTCCAGAAAGAAGTCAAATATTTGGGACATCGCGTAACAGCGGAAGGAATATCAACAGATGAAGATAAGATAATTGCTGTAAAGGACTGTCCACGTCCGAGAAATCTCCACGAATTGCGTAGTTTTCTTGGCCTTTGTACATACTACAGACGATTTGTCCCGAATTTCGCCAATGTAGCCGCAAGCTTACATGAGCTGACCAAGAAATCACAGTCGTTCCAATGGTGTGAAGCACAAGAACTAGCATTTAAGAAACCCAAGGATCTATTATGTACGGCACCAATTTTGTCATATCCTATACCTGGACAAACATTTGTGGTAGATAGCGATGCGAGCGGATACGGAATAGGCGGTGTACTTTCACAAGTGGTCGGTGGCACTGAAAATGTCATTGGATACTTCAGCCGAACGCTTTCGAAGCCTGAAAGAAACTACTACATAACGCGGCGAGAACTTTTGGCAGTACTAGAGTGTGTGAAGCATTACCACAAATATCTGTATGGTCAACATTTCCGACTGAGAACCGATCATTCTGCCCTCAGATGGTTGCTGCAATTGAAACAACCTGAAGGACAACTGGCCCGTTGGATAGAGCGGCTTCAGAGCTATGATTTTAGCATCGAGCACCGGAAGGGTTTGAAACACGGCAATGCGGACGCGCTGTCAAGTCTGCCCTGCAATGTGGAATGTAAGCGTTGTACAAAAACCGAGGAAAAGGAATGTATCATCGATGTTCGACTAATGCATATAGAGTCCAGTGAAGATTGATCTATAGCGCAAAGAAATGACCCCATACTGGTAAAAATAATATCGGCAAAAGAAGAAGGTAGAAGGCCAGCCCGCAATGAAATATCCGCCGAAAGTCCACTAATGAAATCATATTGGGCTCTATGGAATAATCTACAGTTGTTAAATGGCTGCTTATACCGCATATGGGAAAGTGCTGGCAGTAAAACAGTGACAAATCTAATTGTAGTACCAACCTCTAAGATAAACAAAGTAATGAAACAGTTCCATGACGGCCCCATTGGTGGTCATCTTGGTGTGACAAAAACCGTAGAAAAGTTAAAACAACGTTTTTATTGGGTAGGTTGTCAGCAAGCAGTAGCCAATTGGGTAGCCAATTGTTTACAATGCATAGCAGCGAAGGGCCCAGTAAGAAAAAGTCGTGGCCAACTTCAGCAGCATAACACAGGCGCACCATTCGAGCGGATTGCAATGGATGTAGCAGGCCCTTTCCCCGTCAGTGTTGCCGGAAATCGTTACGTTCTAGTGGTTATGGATTATTTCAGCAAATGGCCAGAGGTATATGCCATACCCGATCAGGAAGCTAAAGCATTTATAAGCGTATTTATGAACTGGGTGCGCCGCTATGGTGTTCCACTGGAGTTGCATTCTGATCAGGGTAGAAATTTTGAATCTGCCGTATCCAAGGAAATGTGAGATTTATACGGAATAAGAAAAACCAGAACAACGCCACTGCATCCTCAATCTGATTGCATGGTCGAAAGATTCAATCGCACTTTGGAGGAATATTTAAGAAAGTGGTCAGTGCACATCAGAAGGACTGGGATAAACACATACCGAAATTTCTATTGGCATACAGATCTGCTGTTCATGACTCAACCTCTCGAACACCTGCAAAAATTGTCTTCGGAACAGAACTCAAGATGCCTGGTGATTTAGAATTCGGTATTAAACCCTTATCAACAAATAAGGAAAACACTTCCCAAGAGCAAGATGACCTGAACGAACTATATGAATTCATATGCAGACGAATAAAAATGACCAGCGATAAAATGAAAGCCAGATACGATCGAGCAGCGAATTCTGAAGGATTTAACGAAGGTCAGCTTGTACTGTTGTATAACCAAAGCTACAAACCCATTGGGATGGACCATACAAAGTGATTAAGAAATTAAACGACGTGGTGTACAGAATACAGAAAGAAAAGAGCCCGAGATCTAAAATGAAGATCGTACATCTAGAGCGACTAGCTACCTATGGGAAAAGTGAATTCGTGCCTGTTCGGGACGAACAAGCTTAATCGGGGGGCAGTGTTACGAAATTGTACTTGAATTCAAATATAACGGTTTTAACGGCTGGTTTAAATCTTTCTCAATGCTTCTAGACATTTCCGTTTATGTTAACAGCAGTTAACATATCTGTAAAAATTATTAACATAGTTCTAAACATACAACATTGAATAAAGAGCTTTCACCATTGTTTGTAAGTATGGCAACACTAAATGTTTAAGCTGCTAACATTAACATCGAAAGCTCTAGTTTGTCCGTTAAGAACATTGCGGAAAGAAATAGAGCTTTCAAGAAGCATCTAGTAGGTAATACAGTGTATATAAATTGGCCGTGAGAACACCATTGAGTCAATCTAATTGGAAGCGTCGTTAAGTAAAGACAAATTAACTGCCTTGGCTGTATAATCTTGTACATTATTAAAGTGTGCTGTATAAAGCGTGTAATTTAAGAGTGTGTGTGTATTAAAACACAAAGTGACTATTTAAACTGTATTCCTGTACATTTTTAAATAAAATAAAAAGTCATTAACATTTTTAAGCTACTAAAATGCTGTTATTTGCAATCAAATTACCGGTTTATTTAAAGGAAATAAACCACGGTTTTTAAACGGTAAAAACGTAACAATATATACATGCATAATATAGTAACTTTTTATGTATTTTTGGACTTGGTTTAGTTGGTTCAGCAAATACTCTATATTCACAAATTTGGGCTTCTTTTGATAAGTTGGATAAGTAGCAAGAGAAGACAAAATCGTTCACCAAAACAGACCCAGCAAAACAAAGGTTTGATTTAAAATTTAAGAGTGATTTGAAATCAGTTTTTTTAATGTAAACGTTTGGGAGTGATTTTATAATGATTTGAGAATATTAGCATTCTCAACAAAAAAGGAAGATTTTTTCCAATTTTGTCGAAGATTTGAAGTAAGGTTTGAATTAACCTTTGATATCAAAGAAAGAAGACATAATTTTTTAAATTCAGTATTTGTTGGGTAGAGAAAGAGTTCGAAAGCAATACATGTGTTTGCACTTATGTGTATTGCTTATAAAGAAATACAACAAAAACAATGCGTGTGTTTGTAGATTTGTGTCCATATGTCTATCGACGACATTTTTATCGAGTATGCCGTCAGGAAAATTTAAGATTTATCGTCAATAAAAGGCATGTAGAGAACAATTTGATAACAAAGTCACCTGTGTTGTAGTTTTACACCACTTATTGAATACTATATTAAGAAAATGTACTGAATTGTCGTACTTCGAGCCATATTCACGACAACATGACTGAAATGTTCAGCGAAAATGTTGTGTATTAAACCAAACACACGCCATGCTGGATGACAAATGTTATCAATATCTAATTTTAAACATAATTTACGACCAGGTGAATAAAAGCATTATTAAATCCATTAATAAAAAGAGATTTCTATAGCTGAAGTGGTTAGCGCGCTTAACTATCCAACAAGGGAAAGTAATGTAAGTTGCCTGGGTTCAAATCTCAGCACAACCCATTTTTTTAATATGGTTGGCGACAACGTACATGACAATGTCGCTCAAATTGTCTTGCAGGATTTTAGTGCCATTTGTCCGAAAAAGTCATCAATATTTGTTCGGAGTTGTCGTCTTTGTGTCGTCGAGGACTGTGTGAAATCATCAAGACATCGACGATAATGTCTTCACTACTCGGACTACTTTATTATAAAGAAATATAAAAAATAACACAGTTCAAAAGCCAAATTTTGGTTGTTTATCTACTAATTGGATCGCGTATGATGATTTACAAGTAGAAATACTTTAATCTTAATTAATACTTTAATTTCCAAAATTGTAATGGCATTCAATAGTAAACGTATTGGAACTAAGGTGGTCAAAAAATAAAATCAAAATATTGGTAATTTTGGGCGTGGCATTCTGTTAAAGATAAATATTTTATGTTATTTTATAAAAAAAATGTGCTTTTTGTAAATTTGATCAGAAGTAAACTATCATTACCTATAAACTATTATCGATAATTGGCTGAATTTTTTGTTATGTTGGTATTATAATAATCTTTAAGAAATGGTATGATGTGTCACCGTACCGTTTATATCTGCTGTGTGCTATTAAATGTTTTCACAGGTACTATATTTTAGTCAAATTTGAATTTTAGTGGAATAGAACTTTTAAGAGTCAAAAGTGGATAAACAAGTTTTACTACCAAAAGAAAGGTGAAAGTGTCCTCTGGACTAGTCTGTAGAACACTTCTTCCATTTGAGTAAAATTACTCCCAATATTTTTTCTATTTTTATTTTACCTATTCATATGAATCAACTAGGTATCTTAAATATCATATTATTAATTATATCTTATATCTTAATTATATATTATTAAGTATTATTTTATTACAATTTTTTTAGCGTATTTTACCTATTTTTAGCCCTTTTTAGTTTTTTAGCACTTTCATATTGTACTTATTTATTCTACCTAGGAACGTAATGTGCCAGTGGTGTTCGAATATAAACTCAGTTGTTATAGTATATCTAAGCAATAACAATCAAGTTTTAAAAACTTCATAAAGGAAGAGTATCTTAAAAACAAAATATTAAAACAAGTAAATTTATATACATGCAGCACCGAAATACAATTGGACTTGGAAAATAAAACAACTGATTTTGTCAAAAACTTAACAAAGCGATACAAAAAAGTTGGATGAAGCAAACAATTATTTTATACCAGCTTTGAAAACTGGTTAAAGGGCAAACTTATCCAGCTGCATCATATGTCAAACCACATCAAGCTGCTTAAACCAAGTCCCGGAAAAATCGTTAGAGAATACTGATGCATATGAATTTATATTATCAATGCTACATACAAGAATATGATTCATGGAACACATACTAAAAATTAGTTATGATTTGGATTTTAAACCTACAGGATCAATAAGAAACAACGTCACCAATAAGGAGTTAAGAAGTTTAAGAAAGAAACATGTTCAGGACGAATTTCTGAAATATGGGTTGATTATGGATCAACCAAAACAACCGATTCTAGTGAAACCGGTTTTAGTGAAACCTATTCTAGAATTGACCTGTTCACAAAGTTATCCCGGGTATTACCAAAATGTTTTTTTATTTATTTATAATTTTTTTTATAAGTAAAGCTAATTCAAAACACAAAAAATCAGCATTTTCATACGAAATGCTGTAAAAAAATTAAAAATTCAATTTTAAATTTTAGCCTTAAATTTCTCAACAACTTCTGAACCGATTTTAATGAAATTAAAACTGGAGAAAAATTAAAAGAAATATCTCTCCATAAAAAAAAAATAAAATATCTCCATCGATTCAAAAGTTACAGAAGTTGGCCGATGAAAAATTTTAAGATATTATTATACCATTGTAAGAATAACAAAATAAATTGTAATTGTTGAATTTTATTATTACTTACTTTTGTTATATATATATATATATATATATATATATATATATATATCGCCTCTGAGCTTTCGGCTTCGACACTCTTGGCTGTCAAACTGGTTCCGTTTTACGGCAGGATCGGTTTCTGGTTCAGGTGACAGCTTCGGGTCCGGAGATTCTTGGCTCGGTAGTAGAATTAACATCGGCGTCGTACGTTCGGCTTCGACACTCTTAGCTTCGACTTTGAACTTTCGGCTTCGACACACTCGGCTGTCAAACTGGTTCGGGTTTGCGGCAGGATCGGTTTCTGGTTCAGATGGCAGCGTCGGGTCCGAAGATTTTTGGCTCGGTAGTAGAATTAAGATCGGCGTCGTTCGTTCGTCTTCGACACTCTCAGCTATCAATCGGGTTCGGGTATTCGGCTGGATCGGTTTCTGATACAGGTGGCAGCTTCGGGAATCGAAGATCGTATCTTTTCCTACAATACGTACAATGGTTTCTTAAAGCTAATATCTAGCTACTTCTCAACTACTATTACCATGCAATTCTACGGGTTAATATTCTACTAAAAGAACGAGCAACCGAAGTCACTCGTGAGAACGAAAACCGAAGTCACTCGTGAGAACGAACAACTGAAGTCACTCGTGAGAACGAACAACCGAAGTCACTCGTGAGAACGAACAACCGAAGTCACTCGTGAGAACGAACAACCGAAGTCAATCGTGAGAACGAACAACCGAAGTCACTCGTGAGAACGAACAACCGAAGTCACTCGTGAGAACGAACAACCGAAGTCACTCGTGAGAACAAACAACCGAAGTCACTCGTGAGAACGAACAACCGAAGTCACTCGTGAGAACGAACAACCGAAGACACTCGTGAGAACGAACAACCGAAGTCGCTCGTGAGAACGAAGCAACCGAAGTCACACGTGTAAAATTTATTTAAGGTACCCAACCGAAGTTGAGTGTGCAAAATACGACTAAATTTTACTTTCGCAAAATCTAGCCGGCTCTCCGATTATATAAAATAATCTTTGAGACTTATATGGCGGATTCTTTTCTTGTTTGAATCGTAGATGGGTTATCGTGTTTGGTACTCTCGTAGCAGGGACCCGATTCTAAATCGCATTGCGGGAAAAAATGAAGCCGTCGCCAACGAGGAAGAATCGGGCCAACATTACAAGAATAACAAACACGATAGGATTCAATCGGCTGGATCTACTTATTTACCGACACTCTAAGAAGCCCCGGCATATGCTGTACCTCATACATAGTGCGGCGTTCCCTTCAATTAAACTACGAATCCTCGATGGGCCACGCGCTCAGCTCCAATGCCAAGGATATGAGAAGGTCGTAGAAATGGAAAATATATATATTAAAATAATAATAAAATATATATTTGGGAAAGAAAGTAATAATAAAGGAAAAAAAAAGTTTTGAGAACAGCATACATATAAGTTATACAATAGTATTTTATTTTGAATTATGCTTTAGTTTAAGGGCTGAGAAAGACGATCGGTTCACCGATTAGAACATCGCTCACCGAAGTAGGAGGGGGATGTAACGTGGAAATAGTACACTCAATACTACTATTTTCACGTACATATTTCTTAATATATTAATTTATGAAATTATTACCATTTCTTCCTTTTCTTTACTATTTTATTCATGTATTTTTAATTATTTTTCTTTTTCATACTAATTATTGAATACTTCATTAGTAATAGGTAATTACTAAATATTAGTAATAGGTAATTACATTGAGCGCCCCTACTGTAAATACTACATACACCCACACAAATGTGTAATAACTGCTTTAGTTGTGCAGTTGATATTACTTAATGGTCAACAAGCAATATAATTCTCATTTAGTTGATACATGACTAAGTATAAGTAAACAAAGTCTGATTACAGTCGGGGCGATTCAAACAAGACAAGAATCCGCCATATAAGTCTCAAAGATTATTTTATATAATCGGAGAGCCGACTAGATTTTGCGAAAGTAAAATTTAGTCGTATTGTGCACACTCAACTTCGGTTGGGTCCCTTAAATAAATTGTACACGAGTGACTTCGGTTGCTTCGTTTTCACGAGTGACTTCGGTTGTTTGTTCTCACGAGTGACTTCGGTTGTTCGTTCTCACGAGTGACTTCGGTTGTTCGTTCTCACGAGTGACTTCGGTTGTTCGTTCTCACGAGTGACTTCGGTTGTTCGTTCTCACGAGTGACTTCCGTTGTTCGTTCTCACGAGTGACTTCGGTTGTTCGTTCTCACGAGTGACTTCGGTTGTTCGTTTTCGCGAATGAATTCGGTTGTTTGTTCTCACGAGTGACCTCGGTTGTTCGCTCTCACGAGTGACTCCGGTTGTTCGTTCTCGCGAGTGACTTCGGTTGTCCGTTCTCTTAGTAGAATATTAACCCGTAGAATTGCATGGTAATAGTAGTTGAGAAGTAGCTAGATATTAGCTTTAAGAAACCATTGTACGTATTGTAGAAAAAGATACGATCTTCGATCCCCGAAGCTGCCACCTATATCAGAAACCGATCCCGTCGTAAAACTGAACCAGTTAGACAGCTCAGTGTGTCGAAGCCGAAAGTTCAAAGTCGAAGCTAAGAGTGTCGAAGCCGAACATACGATGTTGATCTTAATTCTACTACCGAGCCAAGAATCTTCTGACCCGACGCTGCCACCTGAACCAGAAACCGATCCTGCCGTAAACCCGAATCAGTTTGATAGCCGAGAGTGTCGAAGCGGAAAGCTCAAAGCCGATTCTACTACCGAACCGATCCTAATGTAAGCCGAAGAACCGAATCGATCCTAATATAAGCCGAATATCCGAACCGATCCTAATATAAACCGAAGTGTCGAAGCCGAAAATACGACGCCGATCTTAATTCTACTACTGAACCCAGAATCTTCGATCCCCGAAGCTGCCACCTGTACCAGAAACCGATCCCGCCGTAAACCCGAACCAGTTTGACAGCCGAGTGTGTCGAAGCCGAGAGTTCAAAGTCGAAGTTAAGAGTGTCGAAGCCAAAAGTTCAAAGTCGGATACCTGAGCCGAGCCTATTACAAGCCAATTAACCGAGCCGAGCTTCTATAAGCTGAATGACCGAAACAAACATAATCTAAGCCGATCAACCGTACCGATATTAACATACGCCGAAGAGCCGTAATAAGCCTTGTTGAAGAAGGAAATGCAGAATCATTTATCCGTGGTATCCGAATTGGAGTTATAGAAATTATTCTCTCGTAATATCTTTATATTTTGTACTTGAAATATTCTTGACGTATTCAATAAAGAAACTATTATTTTAACTCCCCAGAAAGGGTAAAACAAACGTCTTATTACTTAAGGTTTGTGGATCCGTAAGTAGACCCTTGAGGCGACTAAGTTACCTCAGCCGACGACAAAACCACGTTATAAATGGCGCCCGAGCAAATAACACAAGAATCCGCCATATAAGTCTCAAAGATTATTTTATATAATTTTTTCGCCAAAGTAAAATTTAGTCGTATTTTGCACGCTCAACTTCGGTTGGGTCCCTTAAGTAATTTTTACACGAGTGACTTCGGTTGTTCGTTCTCACGAGTGACTTCGGTTGTTCGTTCTCACGAGTGATTTCGGTTGTTCGTTCTCACGAGTGACTTCGGTTGTTCGTTCTCATGGGTGACTTCGGTTGTTCGTTCTCACGAATGACTTCGGTTGTTCGTTCTCACGAGTGACTTCAGTTGTTCGTTCTCACGAGTGACTTCGGTTCTTCGTTCTCACGAGTGACTTCGGTTGTTCGTTCTCACGAGTGACTTCGGTTGTTCGTTCTCACGAGTGACTTCGGTTGTTCGTTCTCACGAGTGACTTCGGTTGTTCGTTCTCACGAGTGACTTCGGTTGTTCGTTCTCACGAGTGACTTCGGTTGTTCGTGCTCACGAGTAGAATATTAACCCGTAGAATTGCATGGTAATAATAGTTGAGAAGTAACTTGATATTAGCTTTAAGAAACCATTGTACGTATTGTTGAAAAAGATACGATCTTCGATCCCCGAAGCTGACATCTGTACCAAAAACCGATCCAGCCGAATACCCGAATCCGATTGACAGCTGAGAGTGTCGAAGCCGAACGTACGACGCCGTCCTTAATTATATATTGAACCCAGAATCTTCGATCCCCGAAGCTACCACCTGTACCAGAAACCGATCCCGCCGTAAACCCGAACCAGTTTGACAGCTGAGTGTGTCGAAGTCGAAAGTTCAAAGTCGAAGCTAAGAGTGTCGAAGCCGAACATACGATGTTGATCTTAATTCTACTACCGAGCCAAGAATCTTCTGACCCGACGCTGTCACCTGAACCAGAAACCGATCCTGCCGTAAACGTGGTTTTGTCGTCGGCTGAGGTAACTTAGTCGCCTCCAGGGTCTACTTACGGATCCACAAACCTTAAGTAATAAGACGTTTGTTTTAACCTTTCTGAGGGGTTAAAATAATAATAGTTTCTTTAGTGAATACGTCAAGAATATTTCAAGTACCAAATATAAAGTTATTACGAGAGAATAATTTCTATAACTCCAATACGGATACCACCGGCTTAATAAATGTTTTCTTCACTTACTTCTTCTTTAACCAGGCTTATTTCGGCTCTTCGGCGTATGTTAATATCGGTACGGTTGATCGGCTTAGATTATGTTTGTTTCGGTCATTCAGCTTATAAAAGCTCGGCTCGGTTATATATATATATATATATATATATATATATATATATTGTATTTTGAATAAAATACATTTTATCGTAATCTTAAAATAAGCATTAATTTTTATTAAAATACGATTGCAATTAATGAACATAGCAATATATTTTCTTGCCGATCCTGTAAATATTTTTACTAATTTTGCATTTGTATTATTAAATAATTTAAATATGTTTGGTGGTTCGCGGGAAAATGAAAAGTTCCTCAAAGTGTCCGCAAGGTCAAATATTGTGGGAACCCCTGGTCTAGAGCGTCTAACACACAAAATGAGTATTAAAATCAAAAATGGTTCAACTCTTAACTGAGGCAAATACCTGTTTTAATAAATAATGTTGATTTATATATTTCAAGTGGTGTATGATGTAGCAAGACGGCAGACCAAAAAACATAAACAAACATAAAAACTGGTGAAATTTTGGACATAGCACACAAAATGTATCAATTATAGCACCAAAAGAGGAAGCTGTTTTTCATATTGTCTTCGCTTAACAAACACGATATTAAGTAGGCGAAGTTTCTGCTGGGTATTAATATTAATAATAATAATAATAATAATAATAATAATAATAATAATAATAATAATAATAATACTGTGCTAGTTGCAAATTTTAATAAACTGGGCACCCTACTGAGCGCTAGTACTCGCGATATGTGTTTAAACTTAATTATGGAAGTAGCGAATAGGAGCAAAAAACAATTTTAAATTTAAAATATATTTTAGACACAAAATTTGTATGAAAATTTTGATTTAAAATGCATTTTTAATTTAAAATTTGTTTGTTAATATTGGGGTAAATTATTAAATTTAAGCTAATTTTTTAGCCTTTAAAAAAACGAACGTTTTCAGCATCGTCGATTTAGTTTAACCAAAGGGGTATCCACATTGTTAAAAAAAATTAGTCTCATTTTCGAGCACGGTGAAATTGAATAAAGAAAAACTACTTAAAATACTCATTTATGACATATAGCCCCTTTTTAGGTAATCAACTTTTAAAATTTATTATACTTTTTTATATTTTTTTTAAAAATAATTCTAACATTACATAACAACAACTTATAAATTGTTTCAAAGAATTAATTTATTTATGAAAGTTTATTTCATTGTGACTGAAATCATTAATTTCCTTAACATATTTAAAAGATGATTGAAAACAAAGTGTCAAACATTTAATACATAAACATTGTAAAATATATTTCTTGGACATAAAATTTCGTAAACTAAGATATTTACAAATTAAGGTTCTTAATTTTACTAAGTAGACAAATACTAAAAATAGTCGATCTCTATTATGAAAATTTAATAGTTTTTCTCCACAATTGATTATTTAATCAAATTTTAAAAGTTAGCCAAACAAATCGCCACCATGTTATAAACGAGTATCGCCAAAAAATCACCATGTCGCCAAACGGAAAATTCAGTCGCCAAAAGTAATTAAAAATCGCCACGTTTAGTGAAAAATCGCCACATCTGACATTCCTGCATTTGTTCGGTAATTAATAATCATCAATTTCTTTAATATTAATGTCTTAAGATAAAGTTGGAGGAATGTAAATTATACCTTGTATCGCAATATTAATAAATTTTAGTGTAAGGAAAGCAAAAATGCATTAAAAAATATTTTATATAATAAAGCACGATATGTAACTGACGTTTTTTATTTACTAAACCCAATTTTTCTTTGAGAGCGTTTTTTTTACGTTCACTAACACAACTACAAAGGAGGTAACGCTTGCATGGCAGTTTAACTTTGTGTTTGCATTTTTGTAGTCTGGAAAGAAATGCTGATTATTTTTGTAATTATAAATGTGAAAATATGAAAGCATACTATCGCTAACGTCCGCTTCACGGTTACCGGATGTCCGCACAATTTTCGTTGGACATCCCTCATTCCATTTCCCTGTCTATTTCGGGAGCAGTTCGGACATGCAGGTTTATAAATATCCTTGGCTCTACAGCCATAGCAAAATACTTTCCTCAACTCCATGCAGTCTACATATGAATGTCCTAACTTGTCACAATTCCAACATTTCAAGCTAGGTTGAACCGCACATACTTCGTTATCCGTTATTGTTTCGTCATCTTCTTCTTCCTGTCTAGTCATTTCTGCAACACGAGCTCTTGTCAACTTTCGATTCTCCATGGCGTGTATATTTTTCATGAACTTTTCATGTTTTTGAACTTCCCTGCGGAGTTGTGAAACGCTAATTATGTCTAAATGTAATAGTTCATGTCGTATTTCATGTTTCAAATTTCGCAGCATTGTCTCGCACAATTCACCATCTGATATTGGAGTTTTCAATCGATCAGTTAACTCTGATACTGCTTCAAAATATTCATCAAAACTCTCATTTGGTCTTTGCCTACGTCTTATTATATCTTCTAAAACATCGTAATTGCTATAGTCTACTTTGTACTCGTTTCGTAAAGCATTAGTTAATGTCATCCAGTCAATATCGTCGTGATTACGGTGATACCGCCAAAACCAAACCAAAGCCTTACCTTCAAAAAGGCAATGAGCGTGATCGTCTAAAACCTTAAAGTTACCTGCTAAAGTTTTTGTTGTCAATATATTAACTCTATAAATAAACTCATCGACAGATATCTGACTGTCATGCCCTGAAAATTCTATATGCCAATTTCTAATAATATTCAAGACTTTTTCAGCATAAAAAGGATCTTGTGAATTTCCGTTATAAGTACGTGAAGGAATATGGGAATCTGAATTATTTGAGTTAGTTAAGAACTCATTATTATGATTGTTTTGATAGTTATCAACATCGTGATTACGGTTTGTTACACGAGAACTAACATTATTACCTAAAGTCATATTTTGGAACATTGTTTGTAATTCATCTGAAATAAAACCTTGTATTTCTTCGCGAAAGCTCTTCAATGATTCGTTTATTAGTTGTCTAAAATGAGGAACATCCTCATGATTTGTATCCTGAACGTTTCTAGACCTAGTAACAGGTCTACCTTTAGAACGCGTACCTTGTGCTACAGGTGTTGAAGGATTTACAGATCTATTTTCCTGAACTCTATCTGAATTTTCTTGACTTTCACGAGGTGTATTATTTGAACCAATATCAACTGTGAAACTAACGTTTGCTGGTTGGTCTAAATTCGATAAATTCTCACGACTTCGAGTTATCGGCATTTTAAAATTACGTATAATATTTTAATTTTAAATTTCATTACTAAGTTAAGTTGTATTCAGGTAGTACATTTAAAAAAATAAAGGTGTCAATTCAACAAAAAAAAAAAAAAAAAAGTTAAAAACACAAATAATAGTTTCGATATTATGATTAAGTATACAATAAACCTGTGCTTAATGTAAAAATCTCAAAAATAATAACGAAATTAAAAAGGTAATATCTCATTATAGTCATCATAAGAGTAAATAAACGATAGATACCATTTATAGAAATCTCGATTATGTGATGACTAAATAAGTGATTTTAACAAAACAAACTCAAAACTGATACAAAATCCCAAATGTAAAATACTTATGCAAAATCTTGCTGGTAGTATTACAAAATGCATCCATAATAAAAATCCAGAAAGAAATTGCAAAATAATTTTGACAAAATATGAAATCTCAACAATATCTGGTTTAAAATTCCGCAAAGAACCGAAAAATTAAATATCCAAAATGTTTGTCAAGACTTACACAAAAATATAAAATCAAATTGTACCCTTCTTCGTCGATCCACGAATAAAATATTGTGTGAAAGCATCAGCATGTTTCTATGTGTTTATTAGCCTAAGCTACAAATTAAGGTTTTTATTCTGCTGAGGCCCCACGTTGGGCGCCATTTAAATTTATGTAACGGACGGACCTGCATGGCTCTGACTTTCTAGAAGCTGTGCTACCTGTTGTTCCGACCGTGCTCAGGGAAATTGGGGTTGGTTCTTGCTTCTATAGAATCAGATTTAAGTCCTTTACATAATTATTTAAAATTTAGGTAGCAATATCCCTTAGATCGACAATAAAGCAAAACAAAAAAAAAAACAAATTAACAACCAAACTTAATAAAAACTTAGACAAATCGTGTAATGCTCTACATCCTTTAATGAGACCTTTTCATATTCGTTTATTGGAATATGAGAAAGCAAGAGCGAAAATTTTTGGCGAAACAAAACCAATCATCTAAGCGTATACGTAATTTTTATCGAAAATTAAAGTAATTTAGAACTTGTATCATATCTTCAATTGTGAATAGAGATTCAGATAGTAGACCTTATGTCAGTATAAAAGTAGAACAAACAAGTTTCTTAGCCTTATTAGACAGTGGAGCCAATAAAAGCGTTATAGGCGGTGATTTAGCTATTCAGGTACAGAATAATAAATCTTATCAGAGATGTGTAGGCAATGTACGAACGGCGGACGGAAAACGACAGGACATATTAGGGACTATTAGTTTAGAAATTACTTTTAAAGGACAGACTAAATTATTTGAATTTTTAGTAGTACCGACCATTCAACATGACATTATTTGCGGTTTCGATTTTTGGAAGACATTTGGACTCAAAATTATAGTAAATGACATAGCAGAAATTGACTGTACAGAGACAAATTCAGATCCTGACAAACTAAAACTTACTCGCGAACAACAAGAACGATTGGACAAAATAATAGCAGCATTTCCAAACTCCGAGATAGAGGGTTTAGGGTGTACAACTTTAGTTGAGCATTTTATTGACACAGGTGATGCAAAGACCATTAAGCAAAGGTACTATCCTATTTCACCAGCTGTTGAAAAACAATTAAGTGGTGAAATAGACAGAATGATCTCTCTTGGGGTTATAGAAGAAGCACCAAGCTCCCCGTGGTCTTCACCCACAGTAGTAGTAGTTAAACCTGGCAAAGTGAGGATGTGTGTGGACAGTAGGAAGTTGAACTCAGTGACAGTTAAAGACGCTTACCCGATACCGAACATTGACGGACTTATTGCGAGACTTCCTCCAGTTTATTGCATTTCAAAAATAGATTTGAAAGATGCCTTTTGGCAAATTAAACTGGAGGAAAGCTCAAAAACCAAAGACAGCTTTCACAGTCCCTAATCGGCCATTGTATCAATTTACAAGAATGCCGTTTGGACTGTGTAACGCACCGCAAACGTTGTGCAGGCTGATGGACATAGTAATTCCGTTTAACTTAAAGACGCACGTTTTTGTTTACCAGGACGACTTGTTAATTGTTTCTCGAAATTTCGAGGAACACATGACTTACTTATTAGAGGTGGCAAGCCAGCTTAGAAAGGCAGGTTTAACTATTAATGTGAAGAAAAGTAGTTTTGCTTTAAACAAAGTTAAATACCTCGGCTATGTAGTTGGAAATGGGACTTTACAGGTGGACGAAGACAAAGTTAGGGCCATACGTGACTTTCCCGTACCAAAATCCATCAGACATTTACGACGATTTTTAGAAATGACCGGATGGTATAGATGTTTTATTCAAAATTATTCGAGTTTGACATTTCCCCTTACTGAACTTTTGACGAAAAAGAAAACTTTTGTTTGGACGGACAATGCACAAAAATCTTTTGACGAACTTAAAAATAGACTAACATCTGCACCATAACTCATTCACCCGGACTATGAAAAACCATTTATTCTACAATGCGATGCAAGCACTTATGGGTGGGTGCAGTTTTGGCGCAGAAAAACCAGGACGGAATAGAAAGACCGATTGCCTACATGTCTCACAAACTAAATAAGGCACAACGGAATTATACAATCACGGAACTAGAATGTTTGGCCGTGGTTATGGCTATAAAAAAATTTCGCTCATATATTGAGGGGCAAGAATTTAAGGTAGTTACGGACCATGCGAGCCTTAAATGGTTAATGGGTCAAAGAGACTTGTCGGGGCGATTAGCGAGATGGTCTTTGAAATTACAGGGCTTCAACTTTACCATTGAACATCGTAGTGGAAAGGAAAATGTAGTGCCTGATACTTTATCTCGTATGCATGAGGGCGAGGATTTTGTGAATTCCGTTGAATTAGAGAGTATACCAGCTATCGATCTGAAATCTAATTCTTTTGATTCTGAAGAATATGTAAAATTACGTAACGATTTTCAAAATTCGAACTTACCAGATTATAGGATTATTGATAAATATATTTACAAGCGAACTGATTTTTCTTCTGTTTTAGAAGATGAATCCGAATCTTGGAAATTGTTTGTATCCACAGAGTTGAGACATAGTGTAATATATTCAGCACATAATACTACAACTTCTTCACATGGAGGTATAGCAAAAACGTTAGAACGTGTTAGGAGATATTTTTATTGGCCCAGACTAGCAACGGACGTTAGGGAATATATTCAAAACTGCGAGTTATGTAAGACATCGAAAACACCGACAACTTTACTGAAACCACCAATGGGACAATTGGTAATGACTGACAGACCATTTCAAAGACTGTATATTGACTTAATTGGACCCTCACCTAGAACCAGGACTGGAAATATAGGAATTTTGATTGTACTTGACCATTTCTCCAAATTTACATTTTTGCGACCAATAAAAAAATTTGATTCAAAACAAATTATTGAATATCTTCGGACCGAAATTTTTAATTGTTTTGGAGTACCAGAAGTGATACTGTCAGATAATGGGACACAATTTAGGAGTAAAGATTTCGAAAAGTTTTTACAGAAATATGGTGTGAAACATATGCTTACAGCTGTTTATAGTCCTCAAGCTAACGCAAGTGAACGTGTAAATCGTTCAATTAATGAAGCACTGTGTTATTTTGTAAGAAAAGATCAACGTGAGTGGGACAAATTTGTAAGCGGTATTAATTGTGCTTTGCGAAATACCATCCATCAAACCATCGGAAGAACTCCATATCAAATCGTTTTCGGACAGACTATGATAACCCACGGGACAGACTACGAACTTTTGAAACGACTTAAAATTTTGGCTGAATGTGACACACAAATTGAAAAACAAGACGAATTTTCTTTACTTAGAGATTCTATCAGGAAGGACATGCAAAAAGCTTACGACAAAAACGTACGTATTTATAACTTACGGACTAGGAATAAGGACTTCAAAATTGGCCAAGAAGTAATTCGCCGAAATTTTGTACAAAGTTCCAAGGCTAATTATTTTAATGCGAAGTTGGCACCTGTGGGTATAGAAGCAAAAGTTATACGTAAAATAGGTCATGTGAATTATGAACTTCAAGACATCGAAACTAACAATAAAGGAATATATCATGCTAAGGATATTTTGAATTAGGAATTAGCCTAACACTATATTTCAGCCTTTATAGATCCAGTTTTTTGCGATATATCTCAAAACTTTATCTGTTTTGTGAGGCCTGTATTTCAAAATATACTTCAAATAAGGTAAAAATATTTTGAATAGTAATCTTAGAAATTTCAATATTTGTTTTCAAATTTTTTCTTTCAAATAATTTTATTATAATAAAAATTTTGTGAACTAAAACACATAAAAATATATTGAATATTAAAAAAAAAAATAGAATTTGAAAATATATTTGAAATTTTAATAAGATAAAGCGAAAGGAAAGCTAAATATTTTGGTGAATTGCAATTCTTTCAAACTTTTAATTTTAATTTTATACTTTTTATTGAAAGGTAAGATTTATCTGAAATATATTTGAAATTTTAAGCGCTAATGTATCGCAAAATTATACACATAGGAAATTGCAAATTTCGAAAAATTAATCCTTTAAACATTGGAAGAATCCCAGAGACCGAAATCGAGTCGCCGGGAGAGGCTGAGAATCGGTTTAATAACAAAATAACTATAGGAATATATTCTCAAGATTGTTCAAGATTTTATTCAAAATTAAATAGAATAACGTTTCCGGCCAATTTCTAACAGCAAGAATATAATTGAAGAATTTATAACAATCAATTAAACTATCAAAAGAACCTAACTAATAACTAATTAAACCAAGATCTATACTTTAACACTTAAAATTACCTGAACAAGAAAACTAATACCAAATTTTTAAACTACCAAATTTACATTTAACAACTAAATAATGCACAAAATATAAATTATCAGTAAATTGAATTAGAAATTTAGTGAACAGCTTAAAAAAAATAATAATCTTATTTTTACCTTTGTTAAGTAATTTAATTTATTGTTAAGTAATTAATCATACTCATCATACTAAATAAACAACTGCAAATCACTTACACTTACATATACTAAAAAAAATAAATAATAAGCGATATCCTCAAACTTCTTCGAATTCAGGCCTGACATCGTTGGAGTAAAATGGTGAGTTTTATTTAAATATTAATAAGAAAACAAAACAAATATTTATATAAAACAATAATTTCAAAACCACCCCTAAAAAAAGTACTACATTTTTGACTCAAATATGATTTTTTTTTACATAAACTGAATAGAAACACATTTAATTTTTTTTATATTAATAGATAATTTTACTTTTAATAATATACATTTACACAGTAATAAACATGCATACTGTTCATATTTTAATAGTTTAATAAATTGTAAAAAAAATTATAAAACTGAATTTCTAAATAATCTTAATTTCATGAACGGTTAAAGTTGTAGGTAGTCAGATCACGGGCTATTTAAAATAAATTACAAAATAGCATGGTAGGGCGGGTGAAGACTATGGGAAGGAAAATAACACCACAATCACTTCCTAGGCTTCAATTCAATATTTATTTTATTTATTTTATTTTTTTGTTTGTTTTGCTTTATTGTCGATCTAAGGGATATTGCTACCTAAATTTTAAAAGATTTGGCACAGCCGAATACAGCGTTCTAACTTGTTTAGTTGAAAATGGAACCGTTGGAATAACTAAGTGTTGTTGTTTTTCGTATAAGCATGTATGTACATACAAACATATGTATATAAATTTAATAGCTATAAGTATTGTTTTTTAAGGTAGCAACGCTTGCTATGATAATTTAATTTTGTGTTTAAATTTTTGTACTATATATAAAAGCGTAGATTACTTTTTTAAGTAAAAATGTGTAAATATATTAATAAAATTTTGTTTCTGGTAAAAATATTTAAAAACATAACATTTTTTGTAGTAAACTTTATTAACATTTTGTTTGAATGTAAACATTAAATTATAAAACTGTTATTTTGTGAAAATAAAATGTGTTGTTTTTTGTTCCGAATAGTCAGACTTAAAAAATAATAAAATAAATACGCAATATATATTTATTTTTATCAACAATAAAGACATAACCCAGGAAGAAATTTCGTAACTTGTTAATAATTAAAATGCGATTAATATACCCTTCACCACAGGTGCACAATGGGGTCAAACGCAAATTTTTTGGTAATAAATCTGAATCTCCTAAACTACTGGTCGGATCAAATTGAAATGTATGGAAGAGTTGTAGCTTTCAGAAAAATCATCTTGTAGTCACCCTGTGATAACACGAGATAAGCTACAGGGTGTCAAAGTTGACTACCTCGAGTATGTAAAAGTTAAAAAAAATCGTAACTTGTACAAATGAAGTCCGATTTTAAAGATTTTTATATTTCTGGAAAGTGCTTGGCAAGATAAATAAAAAATAAACTAACTCATCTAAGTTATCTCTTACAGTTAAAAAGATATTTACGCTTAAATTTAGAATTTTTGATTTTTCGGCTCGACTTTCTTTCGTTTTTCGGCAATAAGTCCGGAGATATATGAGGTAAAAAATTTTTAAAAATATTCTGTAATTTGCTACATATTTCAAAATAATATGCTGAAAGAATTTTTGGATTATCTTAATTAATCTAGACGTGAAAAATATTCAAATTCAGCACTCTGAAATTGGCATGAAAAATGGCTATTTTTTTACAAAAATATAGTACAATTTATTCACTTTTTTCTCAAAGTTCCGTTAATAAAAAATTTTTTCCTTATTAATTTCAAAAGATAAGGCTTCATAAATGGTTAATAAAGAAATTTTGAATTGATTTAAGTTTGCACCCTACATCCAGCATTGGCCGAAATTGTCAATTTTAAAAAATAGTTTCATTTTTATCGATTAATAAAAAAAATGTCACGCGAGCTTTTTTAAATTTGGTACCCATATTTTTTATAGAAATAGATTTAGAATGATTTAACACTAAACTGCTTACCGCCCGGCCAAAAACGAATGCAGGAGTGGAGATTTTATGTTAAAAGTCAGTTTTTTTAACGACTATTTTTAAAAGCATATTAAAAGCATATTAGCATAATATTTTTAATATTATTTCTTATGTAATGTATAAAACACAAATCAAGCTTTCATTCCTAAAAAAAAATCACTAAAATAGCTCCAATTTGGTAATTTTTCAAAAATATTTTTTTTTTTTTTTAAATAGCTGAAAATCCAAAAAAAATTAATTTTTTTAATACAACTCCACTAATTTTGCAAATGTTAAATTTGCAAATTAAAAATGTTAAAAGAATATAAAAATAGACTTATTTGCCAATTCAACGATATATAAAATGTTGATATAGGTCATTTAATAATAGTAATATAATGGCCTCAAAACTACCAAGTCACGTCAAAAGTTGCAAAATTCACTATTTTGTTCCGTATTTCCATATGTGTGTATACGTAACACTCAACTGCATTGCTTATTTTTGTTACGAGATAATAATATTTATTAATGAATTTATTTAAAGTGTTCATAATTTTTTTCTACTGAAAAGGTTTTTAAAATTACCTAAGTACATAAATAAGTATATTTTCCTTCGTTTTTTATTACATTTTTTTAAGTTTTTAAATAATTTACTAGCTACTTAATTAACGTATTATAACAAAAATGATTTTTTTACAATCGCATAGGTACATTTTTTGACGTACCTGTTTAGCACTACAGGTCATAAAAATAAACTGAATGAAATTGGGGGTTTTGAGCAAAAATTTAAATTTTTAAATTAATTTTTGCCTGTCAGCATTTACCTGATATAAATATTCTTTATCTTTATATAAGTATCCTTATAAATATGCAGATTTATTAGTGAATTTGCCATTATGGAGATTACATTAGAACACTTTTCTGTTTGCAAAGTAATCTGGAATAATCTATCTGATATTATAAATCGTCCAGAAAAAATAAGAAAACTCATTGATACAGTAGTATCTTTTGGTTTAACTCTAACTGCAGAAGACAGTTTAAAGCTCGAAAATTTTTATAAATCATACGAAAAAAGGATGCAAGCTTCAGATTGGTCAATACCAAAGTTCAAGAAGAAAAATGAAGAGTGGTTGGAGGGAGAAATACCAATTTTCATCGGAAAGCAGAAAAAGGGTCGACCAAAAAAAAGTTACGATGAAGTTCAGCTAAGAACAAAGAGGACCAAACAGGAATCTATTCTAAATTCAGATACGAATGCCGAAATAAAATATACATTTAAAACTTTATTAACACGTACGCAACCAAAGGAAGTAGAAAAAGTTATAGATGTGTTACCAACAGCTTCTCCCAATCGATTACATCGGATAATCCAAAGCATAGTGACACCGAAATCAACATCGTCCTTTACCTCTGAAGATGCTTTAGCTCTAATATTAAATTTAGGATTATCAAGAAACCAATACGAGATTTTGAGGAAATCTGTTAGCGAAAAAGCATATGATATCTTTCCCAGTAGCAAATCTGTGAGAGAAGCGAAAAGTAATATTTTACAGCCTATGGAGCACCCGGTTAATGCTTCTGTTAAAAGTGCTAAATTTAATATATTGCAATTACTTGAAAATACTGCCTCTAGAATTATATCTACCTTCAGCAATGATAACATTGAAAAATGCAAAGACTCTGAACATCAGGATTTTCGGAATACAAACAACTGGATGGAAGTAATTCTGGAAATAATTATTCCTCGCTGTTTATAGCGTCTCTGGTACCACTTCGAATGCGCTTAAATAAGCCTTCCTCATCGACAAGAAATGACTCGCTTTTTGATGATATATGGATAAATTTAACTCCAGGTTCCAAATTTTTGTGCCGTCCAATCCTTTTCGATTACACAAAAGAAACCACGGTTACAATAAACAGCATTGTTAACCAATTGGAAGGAGACATTAAAGCATTGCCCCCAATACATGTAAAAGTATCAAACAGAACTATTAAAGTTACATTTCAACAACAATTAACGATGATTGATGGAAAAGTTGAAATCGCTATAACAGATACAACATCTACATGGAAATGTAATATATGTGGAAAAATAAGTTCACAATTTCAGGATAATTCTGAAGTCCTTGTTAATAAAAATTCTTTAAAATTTGGAATATCACCACTCCACGCAAGGATAAGAATTCGAAGAACAACTTGCTTGAAATATTTTTATAGAAAATATATATATAGAAAAAAAGAAAAACGGGTATTAGATTCTTTTCTTGGGGTTTTTATTTAGCTCGGGTTTTTTTTTTCTTTACTTGTACGTACCGTACGTTCGGGGTTTACAAAAGTAAGTGAGTATTACAAAAAATTATGTATAACAACAAGATGGGAAAATGTCAAATAAAAAAAAACATAGAAAACAGCTACTGAACAATAATTAGTAGCTGTCTACACTATGCGCGTAAACATCCCGCCCCCCTTGCAGTATTGCAACAAGAAAGGCTAAAGATTGCGCGGGTAATAACTAACACTATGGCGGCCGGATTCTGTAATTGGAGGTACTCATGTTGTGGGTAGAGCTGCTGCTATGGTTGCGGGTACTGCTGCTGCTGATGATGAAGCTGCTGTTGTGGCTTATAGAACTGCCGTTGATTCTGGTGGGGCCAACATCGATGTTGTTTTTGGTGGTGCGCCGCCTTTTATTTCTCCGGCGTTTAGGGTTGAAAAAAAAGATAAAAAAAGAAAGAAAAAAAGGGGAGAATTAGTTTGTATCTTTGGGTAAGAGAACAAGCTTCACTATTGGGCGGGTGAAAATGCTGAAGCTGTTCTCACGTCCGCTGAGCGGACTTTAGAGTCCTGTCCGACGTGGGTCTTAATTATTCGACCTAAACGCCACTCATTGGGGGGTAAATTATCCTGACGAACAACAACTAAATCTCCTACTTGGAAGTCCCTTTCTGGATATTTCCATTTTACACGACGATGGAGTTCTTTGAGGTATTCCTCTTTCCATCGCTGAGCAAACTGATGATAAAGCACCTTGAGTTTTTGCCGCCTGTTGGCTACACTCAAAGAAAGATCAGAATGATCGTGTTCAGGGGGTGAAAAAAGAGGTGCTTCAATAAGGAAATGGCCTGGGGTTAAAGGAACTAAATCATTGGGATCTTCACTTATAGCAGTTAGGGGTCTTGAATTCAGGCATGCTTCTATTCGAGTCAACATTGTCGTAAATTCCTCAAAGGTAAATTTCTGAACTCCAGAAATTTTTCGTAAATGAGTTTTAACACTCTTTACGCCAGCTTCCCATAAGCCGCCCATATGAGGTGCTCCAGGGGGTATATAATGCCATTCAATGGGTTGAAAACTATTTCGTACTAAGACTTTCCTTCTTAAATCGGGTAAAAAATGTTTGCGGTCTGTTTCTAGGATATTAGCCGCACCTACAAAGGCAGTACCATTATCCGAGTACAAATGTGAAGGACAGCCTCGTCGGGAGAAAAATCGGGAGATTGCAGCAAGAAATGTTTCCGTCGATATATCACCGGTCGCCTCTAAATGAATTGCCTTTGTTGCAAAACAAACAAACACAAGGACATAGCCCTTGGTAATTCGACAAGCCCTACCAATATAAGACTTAATATCGAATGGACGGTCTCGAAAAAGACGCTCGTTCAGGGGGTAATGCAGCCATTATCTGCTGACAGGATTTTTTCCTGTAAATTGTACATTCCTTGCAATTATGAATCACAGTACGAATTAAGTTCTTTAATTTCGGCACCCAAAACTCACTTCTAATTAATCGGAGCATTAGAGAATGTCCGCCATGGGCTGAACATTTGTGGACATGTTCCACATATAAACGGGTAAAACGTGCCGAATAAGGCAAAATCCTTGGGTATCGCTCATCATATGTCAAGCCAGATGATCTGACTAATCGACCATTGATTCTTGCGAAACCATTTGAGTCGATGAAGGGGTTCAGTGTGAGCAAATTACTTTTTGGGTTAAATCTAAGGTGTTGTACAAACATTTTCGAGTTTTCAAATATGTTAAACACCTGAACCAATACGAAATAATTCGCATTGCTCGGGGTAAATCTGAAAAGCGCTCAAGTATATCATAAGAGGGCTTTGTCTGAACCAAAAATGATTGAACTTCTAAATGTTGATGATCGGTAACAGAATATTGGGGCCAATATTCTTGAGGTTTCGTTAGCCAGGAAGGACCATGCCACCACAAGGAATTTTCAATTAAGTCACGAGCTAGAGCTCCGCGACTTGCGAGATCGGCGGGGTTATCTTTGGAGTCAACATGAAACCAATTTTCGTTACCAACCTTCTTCAAAATTAACGCAACTCTATTTTTGACGAAAGTGGGCCAATGACATGGGGGTTTTTTGAGCCAAGATAAAACTATGGTAGAATCAGTCCACAGAAAAATCTTTCTCTTGTCTAGATTTAATTGACTACTCAAGGATTCTACCATTTTTGCCATCAAAGCCGCTCCACAAAGTTCTAAACGGGGTAATGTTTCACACTTTACGAGAGCTACTTTCGTTTTGGACGCGAGTAAGTGCGCCGAGATATTATTTGTTGATGCATTTCGTAGATAAAGCACTGTACCATAAGCTTTTTCTGATGCATCACAAAATGCGTGAAGTTCAATATCGGAATCGGGGTGAAAATTAACCCATCTTGGAATATTAATTTTCTCGATATTGGGGTAATCATTTAAAAAGGTTTGCCACTGAATTAGGGTTAAGGGTTTTAAATTATCATCCCAATCAGTCTTGTCTTTCCAAATTTGCTGCATGATAATTTTTGCTACAATTATCTTTGGAGATAGCCAACCTGCTGGATCGAAAAGCTTAGCAATTTCTGACAAGACAGCACGTTTTGTTATTGTATTTCTACGAGGCTGCGAAACTAGTCTAAAATAAAAGCAATCATTATTTGCATTCCATCGCAAGCCTAAAGTTTTCGTATTGCTAGCATCTGAAATTTTTAAGAAGTCTGCATCAAGCAGATTCTCACGGGGTAAATCTTCTAAGAGACGAATATGATTAGCTGTCCATTTTCTCAAAATGAAACCAGCCGAATTTAGAACATGAGTAAGTTCAACCCGTCTCCTAAAACCCTCTTCTAGCTCATGAGAGCCAGACATAAATTTGGGTTTTCAAAATTTCAGATGCCGCAGGACTTCGGGGTTCACAATCGTTTTCCAATTGTATGAGAGTGCGAATCGCTAAATAAGGTGCACAGTTAACTCCGAACGTGACCGTATTTAACTCATAGTCCTTTACGTCAACTTCGGGGTTTTCCCGGTACAATATTCGTTGGAATTGGGTTTGATTGGGATGAATCAATATTTGGCGATACATCTTTTCAATGTCCGCGTTAAAGACATATTTGAAAAGTCGCCATTTTAAAATTAGTACCGTAAGGTCTGCCTGCAAAACAGGCCCGGGGTATAAAATATTATTCAAGCTCACGCCATTAGAAGAGGGGTTTGAAGCATTAAATACTACTCTCAGTTTAGTAGTGATGCTATCGGGTTTAAATACGGCGTGATGGGGTAAATAATATGTGGTCGCATTTACACTCGGGAGTTCAACAGCTCTAATATGTCCCAATTCAAAATATTCATTAATCACACTATCATAGTATGCTTTTAATTCAGGGTTCTTTAAAAGACGGGTTTCATTTCGTTTGAATTGAGACAGGGCGCTATATCGAGAATCTCCTAAAGTTAACTCATTAAGAAATTCTGGACGAAAGGGGAGTGAAACTACATAGCGACCATCGGGGTTTCGATATGTGGTGGACCGATAAAGTTCTTCGCAATATTCGTCGGCTTCTGAAAAACGGGTGGCTAGTGGAACTTCTTCTAGTTCCCAAAACCGAGAAAGTTGATTATTTAAATCAATTTGGGAGCAAAAGTTTGCAACAGAGTGTAGGGGTTCAGATTGAAGAACTTCACCAGTTATTATCCAACCGAAAACTGTTCTCTGGGCGATCAGGTTGCCATTTGGATGTATTTTAACATCCTTAGTTAAAATTTTTGGATAAACATTTCCTCCGAAAAGAATATCCATATGGGTACACATAACATCGGTCATTGTAATATCGGGGAAATTTGAGGTTACAATATCATTAAGAGAACACGAGGGCAACCGACCGGTAATTTTATCAACAACATATGCGCAAATTTTCAGTTTAAAATTGGGGTCGATCGGAGATCCGACAGTTACAACACACATGGTTGAAGCTTTTCCAGCATAACAATCCATCATGCCAGTAACGTTAGTCGTTGGCACAGAAAATGTAGGAATTGCAAGTTTCCTTTGTAACCTCTTTGAAATAAAGGTACCTTGCGAGCCGGGGTCAACCAGCGCTCGAGCAGCACATCTGATATCTTTAATGTTGACTATACATAGTGTCGAGCCTAAGAGGACTGTAGAATGGGGGTTTTGGTTCAGATGTGCTGAATAAGTATGGGTATTTTGAGCGCCTGTAGAAGTTGAAGGGTTATAATTAAGAGGGGTTTGTATTTGATTGTTTGCTGGGTTTATACTCTGAGTGGTCTGCTGGGTAATAGCAGAACCAGTAGTTAAAGGTAGTTGGGATGAAACTACACTGGGAATGTGTCCCTGTAGCCTTACATCTCTATGTAACAAGGAGTGATGTATCTGTTTACAAAGGGAACAAACATGAATACTTTTACAGTTCTTATATTCATGAGAGGTCGCAAGGCAATTTGTGCAACATTTAAGTTTTTTAACGGTCGACATTCTCTCATCAACACTTTGACTCAAAAAGGAAGGACAAAGTCTTAGGGGGTGTGATCCTTGACACATAAAACAACGACAAGTTGTTGGGGTGGAAACAGTTTTTGTAGGGAAACTTTGGACTTTCCTTGAATCATTTGAAGATTTTTTCGAGACATTAAAATTGGGATTTTTACGGGGGTTTGCAGTACTCAAATTTTTGTTCGGGTTTTGAACGGATTGCGATTGAGACTGCCTTATGTCTGAAATCGATTCAAGAGTCTTGAAATGAGCAGTCAGAAATGCGTCCATATCTTCCCATTTAGGAGTTTTCGTACAAAGTTTCTTTGACTGTTCCCAAAGACTCAGAGTGTTTTCAGGCAACTTTGTAGCACAAATATATACTAACATTACGTGATAAAAAACTTCTGGGGTTACTTCAAGCAATGAAAGATTCGTAATACAATCATTAATAGTCCGCTGTAGATTTTTTATACTTGGACCATTTTCTTGGGATAGGGGTTTAATACTTAAAAGAGTACGAAGCTGTTCATTAATTAGGGCCCCTTTGTTCTCAAACGTGTCAACCAACTTTTTCCATGCAATTGCATAGCCATCGTTAGTTAACGGGACGGTTTGTATGACATCATGGGCATCTTTGCCAGTTTTTTGTAACAAATAATATAGTTTTTGAACTGGTGTTAGTCGGGGGTTATTGCCATACAACGCAGAGAACATGTCTCGGAAAGAGGGCCAGCTCTTATAGTCACCATAGAATATAGGGGTATCACAAGGGGGTAAATTCATAATGGGTATTGATGTTTCCATTAACTTTTCAGCCTGAGCGGCCGATCTTAATCGGTCCATATGGGCCGTAATTAATGATATACCACGGGTATATGTACTATAAGAGCCCATATATCGGGACTTAACCTCGACAATTTTCGGGCTCTTCTTTTGTTCAGCCTCAATCAACAAAGTGTCGTATGTTGACCTAACAGCTTCCCATAAACGGTTAAGTTCCTTTTCATGACTAACTAACGAACCTATTCTGTGTTCAGAAGTGGGTATAATGGCAACATAAGCCTCAAAATCTGCTAAACGATCTGTATTACGAATCAAAGCTGATAGATCCATTTTTGATCTTAATTTGTATTGAGTAATTTTGAAAAAAAAGCAAATAAAAATGTGTAAAAACTAAAAATCGAACTAGTCGTTCAGAAAAAGGGGTAAATTAGCTTTTTTTTTTTTTTTTAATAAAAAGTATTATTTCAAAATTAATTGAAAAAAAGCTTGAAAATTATCACGTTAAAACTGAGAATTTATATAAAAGGGTTAAAAATAATAAAAACAAAAAATAAATTTTGCAAAAAACGGGGAAAAATTCGAAAAGGGTCAATAAATGTTCAACAAAGTTGTATAAAATTTAAAAAAAATAGAGTAAATGTTTCAAAAAAATAAAGGGTAAATATCAAAAAAGGGTGGATATAAAAAAGTAGAGTTTAATTTCAAAAAAAAAAAAAAAAATAAGGGTAAAATAATAATAGCGAAAGCGATTTTATACTTTGTTCACTAATTCAGAACAAATATTCAAATTCTAAGGGGTTTAATTACAATTTTCGTAAAAATTTCGGGTAAAAAATATTTTAAAACAAATAAATTAATTATAAAATCACTTTCGCAGTTACAAATGGTATAAAAATAATAAATACACTAGCACAGATAATAAATAAACACGGTAACTCACTTTCGGGTAAACGAATAAATTAATTTTTGTCAAAAAATATATAAATTATTCTTCAAATTTACTTTATCCCGGGTAAAAACAATATTAAATCAATAAAGTGCACAAATTTTTTCACAAATGAGTTAAAATTATGTAAAAAACTGAGTAAAAATGCACTTTATCAAATAAAATTTAATAGTAACCGGTTTATTCGTTTATCAAAATTATACTGCACTAGTGTTATGGTAATGTGTAACAAGAGAAACACAAGAAGAAACAACCAACAAAAGGGAGTAATAAACTGTGTTTTTGTTTTTATTAAAATACAAAACACTCTCAGTCACTAGAAATGACACACACAATATTTTTTGTTTGTTTATTATTATTAAAACACTATGAACACAAGAAATATTATTTATTAATTATTCGCGTGTCTGTTCGTTTTTGTTTACAAAAAACTAACGAGTAAAATTTTGTTTTATTTATTCTCTTTTGTGCTATGTTCTTTAAACTAGCACAGTTGAGTTAAATTGTAATAAACAAAAGCTTTTGTTAACAGAGGAGTTAACAGAGAATAAATAAAATTGGGATCTAAAAAAGAAAACAACAATAATAAAATAAAAGATCACTTTTTAATAAAATAAAATAAAATAAAATAAAAGCAAAAAAATGAAAAATTAGGGATTAAGATCTTTATTTTATCACTGTTAAAAAAAGAAAAGCACACGCGAATAAAAAAAAAAAACACTTTGGGGTAAAATATAAAAAAATAACAAAGGGGTTTTTGCCACTTTTAACTCAACCGTGTTTTGCCGACGGCAATTTGTGTTTCTAGCACTGATCTTGTTTGTTGTTTTTTTTTTCTCTTTTTTTCACTTGTGTTTGCACTTTTCACTTTAAATTCAAACAACTTACCTTTTTAATTGTTTGAGGGAGGGTTTAAAATAAAAACAAACAGGATTTATCCAAAAAAAGGAGTGCGGGTTTCCAACAGGAGGGTTCTGAAAATAAAATATTTTCTTAAAAATATTTCAAGTTCACGGGGGGTTTCTTAAATATCCGGTTAAGGACCAAAAAATGTTTTGCTTGAAATATTTTTATAGAAAATATATATATAGAAAAAAAGAAAAACGGGTATTAGATTCTTTTCTTGGGGTTTTTATTTAGCTCGGGTTTTTTTTTTTCTTTACTTGTACGTACCGTACGTTCGAGGTTTACAAAAGTAAGTGAGTATTACAAAAAATTATGTATAACAACAAGATGGGGAAATGTCAAATAAAAAAAAAAAAAACATAGAAAACAGCTACTGAACAATAATTAGTAGCTGTCTACACTATGCGCGTAAACAATGATATATGGATAAATTTAACTCCAGGTTCCAAATTTTTGTGCCGTCCAATCCTTTTCGATTACACAAAAGAAACCACGGTTACAATAAACAGCATTGTCAACCAATTGGAAGAAGACATTAAAGCATTGCCCCCAATATATGTAAAAGTATCAAACAGAACTATTAAAGTTACATTTCAACAACAATTAACGATGATTGATGGAAAAGTTGAAAACGCTATAACAGATACAACATCTACATGGAAATGTAATATATGTGGAAAAATAAGTTCACAATTTCAGGATAATTCTGAAGTTTTTGTTAATAAAAATTCTTTAAAATTTGGAATACCACCACTCCACGCAAGGATAAGAATTCGAAGAACAACTCGGATTAATAATTGATAAACTTCTACATGGCTATGGAAGCTCAAATGATGGAAATGCAGCAAGACGTTTCTTTGAAAATCCGGAACTCACATCTTCAATCACAGGCATTGACTTAAATATTTTGAAGCGTTTTAAGATTATATTGGCAGCCATTAATAGCAAAAAACAAATTAATGCGGACAAATTTAAAATTTTTGCTTACGAAACTAAAGAACTACTTAACATTACATACCCGTGGAAATCAATGACTCCAACAATTCACAAAGTATTAGCTCATGGTGAAGAAATAATAGAAAATAGTATTTTGCCATTGGGAGAGCTAACAGAGGAAGCAAAGGAAGCCCGGAATAAGGATGTTAAATATTTCCGACTCTTCAATACCCGAAAATGTTCGAAAATAGCACAAAATATGGACTTAATAGTATATTTATTAATATCATCAGATACAGTTATATATTCTATAAGAACACGATGGCTACCAAAAATCACTCTTGAAATAGAAAAAGAGGATTCCGGAGCTAAGGAAGTTAAAAATTTGCTAACGTTTGATGTTTCTGATTATTTTCAAGAAAATCTCTAATAATATCTTCGATAATATATTCTTAATAAAATAAATATACGGGATATATGTATAATAAGTATGTAAATATGTAGAACAAATTAAATAAACATTACTCAAATAAAGAATTTACTACTTTATAATAACAAATATATACCTATATAATACATTAGAAAACTGAAATGTTACGTATACACACATATGGAAATACGGAACAAAATAGTGAATTTTGCAACTTTTGAAGTGACTTGGTAGTTTTGAGGTCATAATATTACTATTATTAAATTACTTATATCAACATTTTATATATCGTTGAATTGGCAAATAAGTCTATTTTTATATTCTTTTAACATTTTTAAAGTATTTGCAAAATTAGTGGAGTTGTATTAAAAAAATTAAATTTTTTTGGATTTTAAGCTATTTAAAAAAAAAAAAAATATTTTTGAACAATCACCAAAAATAGGTTATTGGAGCTATTTTATTGATTTTTTTTAGGAATGAAAGCTTGATTTGTGTTTTATACATTACATAAGAAATAATATTAAAAATATTATGCTAATATGCTTTTAAAAATAGTCGTTAAAAAAACTGACTTTTAACATAAAATCTCCACTCCTGCATTCGTTTTTGGCCGGGCGGGAAGCAGTTTAGAGTTAAATCATTCTAAATCTATTTCTATAAAAAATATGGGTACCAAATTTAAAAAAGCTCGCGTGACATTTTTTTTATTAATCGATAAAAATGAAACTATTTTTTAAAATTGACAATTTTCGGCCAATGCTGGATGTAGGGTGCAAACTTAAATCAATTCAAAATTTCTTTATTAACCATTTATGAAGCCTTATCTTTTGAAATTAATAAGGAAAAAGTTTTTTTATTAACGGAACTTTGAGAAAAAAGTGAATGAATTGTACTATATTTTTGTAAAAAAATAGCCATTTTTCATGCCAATTTCAGAGTGCTGAATTTGAATATTTTTCACGTCTAGACGAATTGAGATAATCCAAAAATTCTTTCAGCATATTATTTTGAAATATGTAGCAAATTACAGAATATTTTTAAAAAATTTTTACCTCATATATCTCCGGACTTATTGCCGAAAAACGAAAGAATGTCGAGCCAAAAAATCAAAAATTCAAAATTCAAGCATAAATATCTTTTTAACTGTAAGAGATAACTTAGATGAGTTAGTTTATTTTTTCTTTATCTTGCCAAGCACTTTCCAGAAATATAAAAATCTTTAAAATCGGACTTCATTTGTACAAGTTACGATTTTTTTTAACTTTTACATACTCGAGATAGTCAATTTTGACACCCTGTAGCTTATCTCGTGTTATCACAGGGTGACTACAATATGATTTTTCTGAAAGCCTAGGTACTCCTCTACAACTCTTCTATACATTTCAATTTGATCCGACCAGTAGTTTAGGAGATTCAGATTTATTACCAAAAAATTTGCGTTTGACCCCACTGTGTGGTGTAAGGGGTATACATAAGTTTCTCATACCATTTGTATTTTCTACAAGATTCATCTAGGACTCAACAAAGTATATATATTCTGGATATTGATAGGGAAGTCGATATAACGTTGTCCGACTGAAATCAGTTTTTATAAAGCCACAGATATTGTATATATATGTTTTATACATCGATTTACAGAGAATTTCCATTAGATGAGCGCTAATAAAAATTAGCAAAATCGGTCCATTAATTGCTGAGATATCGACAAAAAACCAAAAAGCTTCTAAAAACGTATTTGTTTTCGTCTTTTCTTATCCCCACATAAAGTTCGGAATCTTTTTTTGGGATGATTTTACGGAAGAAATAAATGTAATCGGTCAAAAAGTATTTTTTTACTTTGTGAAGCTTCTACATGAGCTTAAAAATTTGTTTTTGTACAAACCTGTTGAAAATATTTTTCTAGAATTTTTTTTTTTAAACTAACCATATTGGTCCATAAATAACTGAGTTATAGGAAAAAAATCTGAAAAAAAATATTAAAAATATACACACACAAACGTATATAAAAAGCATTTTAATGACCTTCAGTTTGTTGTTTTTTCTATAAGCAAGCATTAGTTGTTTATTGTATACACATACACACAATCATTTTTTACGTATGTTTTGACATTTTTTAGTTGGAAATAGAAGCATTGCAATTACTAAGTGTTTTTTTTTTTTTTTTGTATAAATAAACTTATGTATATAAACTTAGTAGTCATCACAAAATCATCAAGCTCTCAGTGTTGTAATTCTTTTTTTTAAGGAAGCAACCCTTGTTATGATAGTTTAATTTTGTGTTTACATTTTTACTATTACTATTTTTATTACTTCAATTTTGCAAAATTTTGATCCATTGTTTTTCAATATGTTTCCCAATATTTTTGTCCGAAACTAGTTGAAATCTCTTCTGAGTCCAAAAATAAACCATTTTGAAATTTAAAATTGAGAAAATTATGATTTTTTTTTTTTTCTGAAAAAAAGTCTACACTCTTTTTTCTCTAGAATAAAATTTTCTTTAAGAACATATAACAATTTTATACTTCTCTGAAAGAGAGATGATTTTAGAATCAAAAGCAAGCCTAAACATCTAACGGGAATATGTACAGACCCTCCCGAATTGGTCGTATTTTACATCAAAATTTTGAATTTATCCTGCAAGTTCTAAAACCACAAAGGCTAGATATATAAAACCAATGCAGTTTCGAAAACTCTAATATATTCCAAAAAGTTTTCCAAGGGCTTTTTCCAGACATGCAATAATTATGGACTTTATGGGTAAAATTCAAAATAATTTCAATTTTGTGATTTTCATTTTTTTTTTTGTGAATTTTTTGGGAATCCTTTTACAAAAATCATATATTTCATGAGAAATTTTTGTTTAATTTAGCACAAAACACCTTCGAACGAACATTGAATACAGGAAGAAAATCATAACTAAGACTTGTTAACATCCACAATAGTTCCTGGTTGTTAAGATATGCTAACAAAATTTCAGTAATTTTTTTACCTTATCATTTTAAATGGTAAAGTGTAGAAAAATTTAAAATCATTGTAAAAGGAATCCCACAATTCCCATAAAACCGACGAAAATTCCCAAAAATTGGGTTTTTTTGAGTTTTGTCCATAAAGTCCACATTTGTTGCAGGTTTGGAAAAAGCCGTTAACAAACTCTTAAGAACATATGGTAGTTTCCAAGATTGCATTCTGTTTGTAGATCCCTGCTTTGGTATTTTAGTATTTACATATCAAATAAATTCAAAATTTCGATACAAAATATGTAAAATTCAAGAGGGTGCGTACTTAGTCCTATTGGTTGATTGAGTCGCTTTCTATTTTGAAATCAGCTCCGTGAAGATACCTTTCAGGAAAGTATATAAATATTTTATGTCCTGAAGGAAAATCTTAATTTAGAGAAAAAGGAGTAAAGACACTTTTTCGTCCAAAAATGCATAACAAATCATAATTTTTGCAATTTTTAATTTTAAAATCGTTTATTTTTGGTTTCGGAAAAGATATCGATTTCAAATTTTTTTATATAATTTTTTTGTATAATTATAAAATTATAGACAGCTTAACCATATTAAAAAAAAATTTAGAATTTTTATTTTAAAAGTTTTATGGCAAAATCGCAAAAAAGTCAAGGCCAAAAATGAGAATTTGAATTTTTAAAGTCAAATATCTTTTAAACCATAAAAGATAATTTAGTACGGTAAGCATACTATTTCTTTGCTTTACTTAGGAAAATTCAGAAATGTAAAACTATTTCGGTTCATATTTGTAAAAATTACAAGCTTGGATATGTTTTTCACTCTCGAGGTGGTCAGCTTTGGCCCACTATAACGCCGTTGCTCCACCTGATTCATCAAAATCGGTTCAGAGGTTAAAAAGATCCAGACTTATTACCATTTATTTTGCAAATGGCCCCACTTTGCATTTTAGTTTTTGTTTTATTAAGTTTTTGGCTTCTCCTATGTGATTTAAAAAATATTAGATGAGGCCGGTTGTATTTCTGGTGTCGATATGTATTTGGATTACAAAATTAAAAATCAGAAATTTATTCAAATAGCTTGATTAAAGATTTAGTCAAAATAATTAATTCATTTAATATTTTCGAGATATTTTCTCACTTTTGACTATATATAAATAAAATATATACAACACTGCCAAAGATATTGATAAATTAATAGACAATATATGCAATAAATGTGCTGGATATATATAAAAATAAAAGTAGTTTTTACGATCGTATTTCCAAAAGTTAGATGATGTTGAAATAAAAACTGCAAAGAAACTGTTCCCTTTAAATAAAGTAAATTTTTTAGACTATCTGGCAACAAGAAAGTTGGTTACTCGACAATTTACAAACCACAAAGTCGATTTCGACTTTTTTTTAACAAAAAGTCGATTGAAAGAATCCTGGAGAGTAGTCTCTCCACACAAGTCGGAAACGCGAAGAACAAAATTTGTGGCTCAAAAACTTTTTAGTAATACCGTCTTTTAGTTTTTCACACTAGTTTTAGGACATTTGGACTTTTAAACCGTTTTAAGAAATACATTTGTTGCACATAGAACAAAAAAAAAATAAAATAATTAAAAAAAAAATAAAAACAGTAAAGGATTCTTTAAAACAAAATTCCATAAATATATATTACATTAAATAAACTTATTATTGAAAATAATTTCAACTTTGTTATTTTCTCAAATAAATTTAATGAGAAATTATTTTTACAAAACATATAACCGAAAATAGTATTTTTAATGACCCGAAACTGAAATACCGGAATTGACGCAAATGGTATTTGAATACCGATATTTTTGGAAAACAATAATTTCGGTATCTGTTACGGTAACTAATTTTAAACAGTACTTAATCGGTATCGGTATTTATAAAAATACCCAATGTTTTTAAATGATTTTTCGTTATTTTTGGGTTGTAATTCATTTTTGATTAAGCATTATCAAGTTTACGGATGATTTTTCGGTTTACTATTTTTAATTATATACGGTTTACTATTTTTAATTACATAAAATAAATAGTTTCCATGGTTAGTGAAGTACATACTATATTAAAAAAATAATTATAGTAAAAATAACTATGTCCATAAATTTAGTTTAGTTATGTTTTATTTAGGGAATGAAACGCCGCAGGTGAACAATTTTGGTTAAATATAAAAAAATCGGGCGAATAAATACACACAAATGTTTAAATGAATGATTCTGTAAAAATAAAAATAGGAGTTGCAAACAATGAACTATTTTTTCCTTGTTGAAATAACAAAATGTTTGCCTTTTTAAGGCAATTTTAAAAACTAGAAAAGCTAGAAACTAAAAGCAAAATAAAAAGGCTTGATTTAGCCTCAAAAATGTATAAGTGGCAACGCTTTCGATCTGCATTAAATAACCGCTACACAAGCGGTAGAGTAAACAAGGCTTAATTCTACACGTTAAGTTCTAACGCACTGTATAAATTTAAAATTTATATGAAATTACTATGAAAGTTAGCAACAAAACACATGTATTTTTTTTTTCTTTTTTAACAACTCTATTCAGTCCTAAGATTAAGTTGCTCCATGATATTTATCGATTTTGTTTTATATATTAAATTATCACTTGTGCCATCGATTGCACATATATATGTATATATATGTATGTATGAATGTATGTATGTTTGTGTTTTTTTATGTATGTATGTATGTATATATTTCTCATTAAAAAAGGTTAACTATTTAAACAAGTTATTTTCCGTTTAATGGTTAAGAGCGTTAAAATTTTGAAAATATTTAAATTATTCATGAAAAAGGTACACAAATATTGGTAATGCTTGTTAGATAGTTAAATGTTAATACGAACAATTTCTACGATATGTTTATTTAAGAAATCATCATGGTCGTTATTAAATATTGACCAGCGTAATTGAGACATTAAAATAATTTTTACAGTATCGTACTCTTTTTTGTTCTGTGTTTTGTTTAGAATACATATTCTTTATAAACAAGAATATGTTTTACACTTGTGTAATATATATATAGGTACATACAGTTATAGTTATATTTGTTTATTATAAAATGCTTTAAAAATTTGAAAAATAATTCGAATATTGCTGTTATAAAATATTTCGAAATAATTGTTTTGTTGTAATGCCGGAAATGTGTAGAGTAGATTATGATAATATAAAGAGATTATGATTATGATTATGATATAAAAAGAAAAGTTCTTATGTACTCCTCATTTCAAAAATATTTGCACACTTTTTATAATTTCAGGATTATTTACAGAGTTTCAAAAATTAATTACTTACGTTTAACGTTGATAAAGAAGAACCAAAAGCTTATCTTCATGATAGTACAAAATATCGTTATACAAAATCAGTTTTAAAAAGTCACATAAATGCGAATATAATGGCAAAATGATGAAAAAAACTTTTAAGAGCCGAGATGAGGTTTTAATTAATGCTTAATTAATGCTTAGCCTTAATGACGATGTACATTAAGGTTTGTAAAAGAGAAAGGAAATAGTTAAAAATAATGTAATCTTTATTAAAAGGAAACCCTTATATGAAAATCTAAACATTTTAAATATGAAATTTGTAATAAGTAGAGGGAGGAATTTTATTCATTTATTTTTGAAAATAAAAGAATGCTCTTAAAAATTCATACTATGCCGTAAAAATTTAAAAAAAAAAAACATGTATGTAATGTTTTAATATTTATTAAATAAAGAAAAAACAAAAATTATACTATAAAAAAAAACAAAAGCCAGTCCATTGTAAGTTAAGCAATGCATTACATTTTTTATTTTTTAAAGTAAAAGCTACAGTGACAAAAACAACTCTTCGTTTTGATTTATTTTATTTTGAATGTCCTAAAATTCGCACAAAATCGTAACAGACCATCCGCACGTAATAAAATATGTATGTGTCAAATTCGCTCTCTGAGAGAATTATCTCATGTGTAGATTCAAATATTAATATTATAAGAAGTATTATGAGACTATTGTGATGAGATTTCTGTACAAAACTATCTTATAAGATGAAATGCCAAAAAATACACATATACGAAAGTTTGTTTGTGTGTGCATGTGTATTTTGGAAGTTACTAAAAAAAAAAACAATATTTTTGCCAAATTGTTTCCCTTTTATGATTGTTTTACATTTTAAAATAACATTTTTATAAAAATTGTGCTAAAAAAGTGCGAACTTCTTGAATAAAAAGGACATGTTTCACCTGTGACTGATTAAAAATAATGATTACTTATAGAATTTATTATAATGCGTGTACCCATTATTTAAGATTTAATTTATTATATCAGCGTTAATCTCAGATGTAGACCTGGAGTAAAGAATTTTTTGGTTTTGTTTATTTTGGAAAAATATAATTAAAAAAAAAACAACAAGTGTACAACATATTGCAAACATTACATTAAATAAAAAATTAGGACAAAAAGTAAAAAATAAGTAAGAACATCATAGTCGGTCAAGCCCGATAATATGATACCATTGCGTTTTGTGTCCTAAAATTATTTTTGACATTTTCGGAAATAGGCCTAATGCGATACCCATGGCCACTTTTCTTGTGTCAAATATTATCTCGATACTCCCATTTGTGTGCAGTTAATGCGAGTTGAAGTGATTTTTGAAAATGGGCCTTATATCGGAGCTATGCCTAATTGTGGGCCGATCTTCGTGAAATTTAGCATTCCGATTAACCTTTATATAAAATATTCGTATTTTATTGAAATAGTGATATAAATACGGTTTTTGTAGGTGTTAAAACTTTATTTTTGTTTTGCCAAAATAATCGTATGTGCCAAATTCAAAATATGTTTGAAATTGCGACCAATACTTTGTGCACAAGGTTTACATGGACAGACAACCAGCCAGATGGACGGACATCGTTAAATTGGTATACATTAAGGTAGGTGTTGCGTTACAAACATCAGCACAAACGCATAATACTTGGGGTAATAGTGGTGAGGGTATAAATATTAGTCTGCTGTAAGATAAATAGATTCTTGAATGAATTTGAAACGCTCTTAGTATCTTGTAGGGCCAAACTTCATTTTTATTACAGTTTTTAGACATCTTTGCATAGAATTGATTAAATCTGATGTAACTTCTAGTGTTATCCTCTTGTTCTTCCTTAAGAGCTGTTCTTAAATCAACCTTGCAAAAATGTGTCTTTGTTCCAATATGAGCATGATAATTTAATTTGTATTTTACAAAACACATTATATTTACATACTTATCATTTTCCCAGAAACATATCACTTTCTTATCATTTTCCCATAAACACATTAAGTATGAAAATTCCCAGATATGTTTGTCACAGTTTGTGATGGCCTTTGTTGGTTTGGGATGTGTAATATTAAAGATAACACAAACCATGTCATAAAATAATCAATGGTACGCATGTGTGCGACCATGTTTATCACTATCATAAAATAATCAGTGGTGCACATGTGTTGGTCGCACACAGATAGATATTAGTTCTAGTTTAGTTTTAAGAATTTTGTACTTAGCTCTTAAGGTTCACATTTTTAATTAATAAAACAGTATTGTACATTCACTCAATCAAAAAAGTTGTCTCCTGTCTCCTATACATTTTGGCCCTTCGAAAGTATAAATAACCATCTAACAGTCCTACTTATTTAAATAAATTTAAAAAAAAAATAAAAATAATAAAAAAAATAAAAAAAAATTTACTAAAAATTACCTACTCAACTAAACACCACAAACTCCTAACTCATGGAGCTAACGCGGATTCATACTTCACCCGGGAAAGTCTTCAAATTATGGAAGACTTAGTAGCAAAAACAAAAAATTTGATCAAACAAACGCTGGCAAGTACTGCACTACAGGGAGCTGCAGGAACCCAGCAACAAACGCTGGCAACTACTGCACTACAGGGAGCTGCAGAACCCAGCAAGTAACATTGGCAACTGTACATGACGATGCACCAGGAACCAATAGAGAAAACTGGCAAGTATTGCACTACAGGGAGCTGCAGGAATCCAGCAACCGTCGCCTGTACTTCAAATGGAAGAAAAAATACAGCGACAGATGTTGCTTATGCAACAACAAATGCAAAAGCGGATGCAAGCAACAAATAATGCAAATGATGAAAGGGCAGAAAGCCGAAGATGAGATAGTAGTCCTCAAAGAAAATCCAACAGTTCCTAAAGATGAATCCGTGATTGCTGACGAAAAAACTTCGGCATGGCTTTGTCAATACAGGAGAGAAATCTTCAAACTAAAAGACAATCTGAGCGAGGTTAAAGAAGGGAGCACGATATACATATTAGAAAATTTAAAAAAATCGTGGCAACGACAGATGGAATCCATAAACAACTTAAAAAGAAGATATTCTTGAAGATTTAGAAGATATCGAGAAAGAATATGAAGTGGCACATTGTGCACTAACCGAAAAAATCAGTTCGCTTAGTGAAAATAAACGGTCCGCGGAACTGGAAAAAATAAAAATACCATTTTTTTATGTAATAAGCTCATCAACCTCTAGCACAAAAAATTTGCTCGATACAACCAACGAATGCGTTCAACAAAAAAATCCAAAGAAATTCAAATCTTAGATGACGTGCTTTAGTTTCTAGAGCAGCAATATCGAGCTTTAGAAGCTACACAGTCAAAAAGACCGAACCGCAACAACAACCCTACTGTTTATATTGTAAAGGCCCTAGTAACACAACATACAGCTGCAAGAAGATACTAGCAATGACTATTAATGACCGGTACGCTTGGGCAATATCATCAAAAACATGCTACAACTGCCTTGCACACAAAATGGATAAAAAATGCAACAGTAAAAGCAAGTGTCAAATTTGTGGAAAACTACATCATACCATTCTTCACTTTAACTACAACAAAGAAAAGGTAATGTCAATGACAATAAGTTCAACACCGAATGTTGTACTAGCTACAGCACAAGTGCGTGTGAAATCATTACATGGCGAATTAATAACGTTAAGAGCTCTGATTGACCAGGGTTTACAAGGAACATCAATCAGCGAAGAAGCCGCTCAAATACTACAACTTCCAAGATTTAAAGCAAATACAAGAATGGAAGGTCTTGGAGAAACCTGTGTTGGTGTGGCCAATTCAAAAACCTACGTACAAATTTATCCAAGATTCTTGAGTAATACGAAACTGAAGACGACAGCCTTAATTTTGAAACGCCTAACATCAGCACATCCAGATAAATCCAAACTTCAACAAATCAAACCGAATCGATATAGTAATTGGTGGTAACTTATTTTATCAAATACAGGAGAATGGGGTCCAAAACAAAGACAAACTTGTAGGACAAAACAAGAAATTGGGCTGGATTTTGTCAGGAGTTTTACAAGTTAACAGAACCTCAAAGAAGATAACTTCAGCAGTAACCACTAACATGGAACGCTTCTGGGAAATAGAGGAAGTCCACGATGAATATGTTTCAACTGATGACGACTATTGTCTTACCAAGTATTCACAAACAACCTTAAGAAGAGATGATGGCAAATTTATAGTTCAGCTACCATTTAAAGATGATAAATTGCTACAAAAAGAATCTATGGCGCGTTTTATAAGTCTCGAGAAAAGGCTCCAGGTGAATAATTATCTAAAAACAGAATATACTAAGTTTATCAATGAATACATTTCCATGGGTCATATGGAAAAGGTAACAACAAAACATCAAGGCAAATACTATCTACCACACCAAGCAGTAAGCCGAGAGAGCAGCATCACTACAAAGGTTCGAGTAGTATTTGACGCATCTTGCAAATCATCTAATGGAAAAAGCCTTAATGATATTCTCCATGTGTCACTAAGTGGAGATGCTGGAGATATGTGATTTCATCAGATGTAGAAAAAATGTTCTGACAAATAAGAGTGGCAAAACAAGATCAACAATACCAATATATTCTTTGGAGGGAGAATTCATATGATCCAATAGAAGAATATAACCTTACAACAGTTACATATGGTACCGCATCAGCATCATTCATAGCAATAAGAACTCTTCACGAAATTGGCGAGCATTGCGAAATACCAACCGTTTCCCAGATTATCAAAAACTACTTTTACATGGACGATCTTCTAACTGGAGCTGATACCATAGATGAATGTAAGAAATTGCAATACGAAATATCATCCCATCTAGAAAAATTTGGCTTTCATCTCAGAAAATGGATATCTAATAATGAAGAAATCTTGCGATCCATAAACAGTAAAGAGCAGAATGAAGTTTTAGATATTGGCGCAGATGAAACTTTAAAAACATTAAGCTTTCAGTGGAATCTCCAAGGCGATTATTTTTCCTTCAACATGAACATCGCAGACGACAAACCAGTAACTAAACGGTTGGCATTATCATATTTAGCAAAAATATCTGATCCAATGGGGTGGTTAACTCCAGTAACTGTGACAGAAAAGTTATTTATTCAACATCTATGGAAAATTCAATCTGAGTTGGACGACCCGTTGGATGAGCAACTTACAAATGAATGGCTAAAATTTACAAATCATCTTTCATCAGTTACATCGATCAAGATAAGCAGATGGCTTTATAATTCAACAGTCATCAATTCAACTTCACGGCTTTGCAGGTGCAGAAAAGGCCTATGCTGCGGTAATATATTTGAAAACAGATTCAACAATAACAATTGTGGCGGCCAAGAGTAAAGTGAATCCAGTCAAAAATAAGAAGACTCAAAGTTGAAATTGGGTGCTGCGCACCTTTTGTCAAAATTGTTCAACAAACTAAAAGGTGCTTTTAAACTAGACACTGACATATATGCTTGGAGTGATTCCACTATTACACTAGCGTGGATCAAAAACTCCGCAAACAAAGATAAATTCATCAGAACTAGAGTTTCAGACATAAATCTATTGGTTCCAACAGTAAAATGGGGTTATGTAAAATTAAAAGAAAATCCTGCAGACATCGGATCAAGAGGAATTCCCCCAGAAAAACTTAAAAACGACGCTCTTTGGTAGAATGAGCTTACTTGGTTACAAAAAAGCGAAGAACATTGAACATTGGAAAAAGACGCAGCGATCCAGTTATATTTATGAAACTACAAGCCGATTTTCGTCGTTTCGTAAAATGAAAAGAGTTTTTGCTTACGTACTACATTTTATCAAAAAACTAAAAAAGAATAAAAATCTGCCAAGTTACTTAACTTCGGTAGAGCTACGCGAGGCGGAAATAGTTATTATTAAAAGCTATCAACAAACCGAAATGTCACACGAGCTAACACAATTAAAAAACGGGCATATGGTAGATCACCGTAATAAGTTAGCTTCTTTAAGTCCATATCTAGACGAGGAAGGTGTTATGAGAGTTGGAGGTCGCCTTGAGTTCGCCAACATACCATATAATATGAAGCATCCAATAATTCTACAGAAATCCAGATTAGCCGAATTGATTATAAGCGAAATTCATCAGTCAACACTTCATTGTGGTAATCACCTAGTCGAAAGTATTGTCAGTATTGGATAATTGGTCTGAAAAATACTATTAAAAAAATCATTCGAAACTGCACTAAATGTTTGAGATACAAAAGGACACAAAAACATAAACTTATGGGTATACTTCCGCAACATCGGGTAAATGTATCACATCCTTTTACGCACTGTGGTATAGATTACGCTGGTCCTCTTTACATAGAATGTTCTAATGGAAAAGGTCAGAAATCGTTTAAAGGATATGTGGCAGTTTAACAACATAGGCATTCCTAGGCGCTTTAAGAAGAATGTTTGCCAGAAGAGGCAAGAGCAGTCATTTATACTCGAATAATGGCACAAATTTCGATGGTGCTGCTAAAAAACTGGATAATGATTTTATCGCAGCAATCAAAAATAACTCTAATATTTCCCCTATATTAGAAGAAGAAAAAATAAGTTGGCATTTTATACCCCCCCCCCCCCCACGCAAGTCCTCACTGTGGAGGAAAATGGGAACCTGCAGTCAAATCTATGCAGTATCATCTGAAAAGAATTATAGGTGAAAACAAACTAACTTACGAGGAGCTCAGCACACTGTTATCTCAAATTGAGGCAATATTAAACTCTAGATCCCTACATGATCTTAATAGTAGTCCAGAAGGAATTGATGCGTTAACTGCAGGTCATTTTCTGATAGGGCGACCAATAATAGAAAGCCCTGAGGAGAACCGAGACGGCAAATTAACCTGTTTAGATCGTTGGAAGCTTCTTGAAAGGATGAAGACTCACTTTTGGAATCAGTGGAAAAGGGACTACTTATCCTCTCTGCAGCAACGTGTTAAAGGGAAATCAAAAACTAAAAATCTAGAAGTAGGTCAAGTGGTAATTGTCCAAAATGAAAGGTTTTGTGGAACATATATATCCGAACTAGAATGTCTGTGATCCGATAAATTTGAACGAACGGGTTTAAAATATTCTTTAAATTTATTTAAAAATCAAAAGGGCTTTCTTCCATCTTTGAAACAAATATTTCTCCTGGTAATCTAATGTAATGACCATACACTATTTCCGCAGATGTTGATTTAAATCCTCTTTGAAAACTGAACTGACCTAGCAAAGTCACCGAAAGAATTTTGTACAAATTTTAAGATTGCTGCCTTTAACTGTCGATGAAACCTTTTCACAATTCCATTGGATTGTGGGTGATAAGGTGATGTTACGATTTTATGACTTTCTAAGAATTTTGTTAATTCTGTAAACATTCTCGAAGTAAACTGAGTTTCTTGATCACTGGTAATCTAAGTGGTATTCTGAAACGACTTACATAATTTGTAAAAAAAATGTAAACGCTAAAATATTTTTAGTGGGGTAAGCCCCAAGTCAACGTGTAAATCTATCAATAGTTGTCAAAATATATTGAAGATTTCGGGATGGTGAAATCTGCCTTTAGGTGGCTCAATTTTTTTCAAAGGTGACTTTGTATGTCTATTTATTTTAGATTTATGGCAACTAATAGTGGAACACCAATATACACGCCACGTGGCGATGTTATTACCGCCTTACAAATCAAATTTAGTTTACAAAAATTGATGAAGGAAATTTTAAAAATATTGTCACAAATTTAATCTGGCGACGATTTCGAGGGTCAAAGTTGAATTGTTTCATTTTTTTATACGGACCGAACGTCTACGTGAGAAAACAAGGTCATTTGATTGTCCCCGTCACCGAGTGCCGCGTATATTGGTCTTCTATTATAACACATTGCCTGGATCAAGTATTGAGTTCTTTATTCATATTTGGCCAAAAATATCTGTAGAATATCAAACGACGAGTAGCTCTAACACCTTTGTGGGAAATTGAATGTAATTTTTCAAAAAACTATTTTCAGCAAATTTTTCGGTAGAACAGGTCTAGATAAATCTTGTGAAATTTCAAAACATAAGTTAATATCAAAAAGCGGAATCTTTATGAATTTTAAATTAAGATGTTTATATTTTATCTTTTAAAATTTCTTCAAATTTATGTATCAGTGTTGAAATGCATCTACTTTAAAATTTAAACAAGCACTATTTATTTGTGATCTCTATAAACTGTAAGTTCCCTTCCCTTTAACATATGTTTAAAATGCTTTATATTTAAATAAATTGCTAATAGTTCACGACCGAATGTGCTATATTTTGACTCAAATGGCGATAATTTTCGAGAGAAAAATGCTAGAGGTTCTGCAATGCCAATGTTGCAAAACTCCTCCAACTGCAATGTTCGAAGCGTCCACATTCAACGTCAAATTAGCTTTGTTATCAAAATGGTTTAATAAAATATTTTAAGCGAACTGGTTTTAATTGATTCAAAACTTTTACAACTCTCATTGTTCCATTCCAATGATTTTCGTTTATTTTTCAGTGATTTGGTAATCATTGGACTACATAATTCTGCTAGTTTAGGAATGTATCTATGGTAATAATTTACTTCTGTATTTGTTTAACTGTATTTGGTTGTTCAAAATTACGTATTGCAGACACTTTTTCTTCTGATGGCTGAATTCCATTTTCCGAAATATTGTGACCCAAGAAATCTATATTTGACACTCCAAAAGAGCATTTTCCAGGTTTGATATTTAGTCCATATTCTTCTAAACGATTGAAAACTAGTCTCAAATGATCTAAATGTTCATTTTCGTTTTCACTAGCTATTAGCACGTCATCGATGTACACAAACACAAAGTCAAGTCCGTTAAAAACTTCATTAATAAACCTTTGGAAAGTTTTGTTTGTCATGTTTATATTAAAGTCATGGATGTGTGGCAAAGGGTATCTATCAGGTACAGTTATAAAATCGAGTCGTCTGAAATCACCGTAAGGACGCTAATTATTTGGGTCCTTTTTTGGTACTAAATGTAGAGCGGAAGCTGTACAAGCATTCGAAGGTCTGCAAATCCCAGACTTAACAAGAAAGTCAAGTTCGGTTTTAGCTACTTTATATTTATTGGGGTCTAAACGTCTTTGTAAATGGTAAAGGGCCATTCGTTGTCAATCTGTGTACCGTTGAGTGTTTAATCGGTTTTGTATAGTCGGGTTCAGATATTAATGAAGGATACTGTTTCAGTAAATTTGTGTATTGATTATCAACAGCGAAAATTTTTGGTAAGGAAATTTTACAGTAATGGGACAAAGTATTAATAGAGAGTTTAGTCAAAGGATCTATTAATGATTTGTTTTTAATATCTATTAAAAGTCCATATCTGTGAAGAAACTCTGCGCCAATTATTGGTTTTTCAATATTGGCGACAAGAAAAATGAATGGAAACTCACGACGTAAACCTAAATCTACATTTTTCATTTTCATATTTCTTAAAATATTTGAAGGACATTTTTGACATTATAAAATAAAGAAAGGTGAAAACAAAAAATTTTACTGGAATTTCTAAATAATATTCTATCAATTGATACCCATATCGGCATTGTCGGACCTATAATAGATTTTCAAATAATTTATAGAAATATATTAATTTTCAAATTTAAAAGTCGTTTTAAAAGGATACTCGAACAAGAAATGAAAGACTGAGTACACAGTTCTATCACATAATGTCTCCACTTTCTTATATATATATATATATAACCAAACTATATATATATATATATATATATATATATATATATATATATATATATATATAGTTTGGTTCTTGTGTAAAAAATAAGCATTGTGGTGAACAGTTGGGCAGAATCATAATTTTTTTGAAATAAATCCATGAATTCTAATCGGCTGGTTGGATTTACATAAAATTTCACACAGTCATAGCAGAGGAGTGTATAATATTAAGTTTGGAAATGACGTCCCAAATACCATTCAGGAACCGAGCTATTGAGACTCAAAATAGGGTACCTCTGACATAGAAAATATTTAACCGCTACGATTTCAAATATTTTTACATCTTTTTAAAGCTCTCGATAAGACCTTTGAAAAGCATCTCTTATAGTTTTAAAGTTATTTGCATTTGAAATTTCAACTATCTCAATTTTGCTAAATCTTGATACAGTTTTTTCAATATATTGCCCAATATTTTTATCCGATTTCGTAAAATTTTTATCCAATTAGTTAAAAAACAAAATTATCTATGGAATAAAAAAAGCTAGAAGTCGATATCATTTATGAGTTCAAAAATTACTTAAAGAAATTTTCAACGATTGTTGATTTTATCATTTGAAATGAGAAAGTGTAGAAAACTTTAAGATTTTTGTAAAAGGAATCCCACAATTCCAAAAAAACAAAAAGTGATTTTTTTTAATTTTTCCCATAAAGTCCACATTTGTTGTAGTTTTGGAAAAAGCCATTTGCAAACTCTTTGGAACACATTGGAGTTTTTGAAACTGAATACGGTTTGCAGAACTAGCCTTTGAAATTTCAGAACTTATAGGCTAAATTCAAAATTTTGATTTAAAATAGGTAAAATTAAGGATGGTCTGTACATAGTAATATTGGGTGTTTGGGCTTGTTTTTAATTTCAAAATCATTTCTCTGAAGATACCTTTCAGAAAAGTGTAAAATTACTATATGTCCTTAAAAACTTTTATTTTAGAAAAGAGTGTGAATAATTTTTCGGCAAAAAAAGAAATAATAATAATAAAATAAAGAATTATTTTTGAACTCGTAAGAGATATTGTTTTCTAGCTTTTTTTCTTTTTATTTGATAGATAATTTTGTTCTTTCACTAATTGGATAAAAATTTTACCAAAATATTGGGCTAAATATTGAAAAGACGTTATCAAGATTTCGCAAAATTGAGATAGCTGAAATTTCAAAAGCAAATAACTTGATAGCTATAAGAGATTAATAGTACGTGCACCATGTTTTTCGAAGGTCTTATCGAAAGCTTTAAGAAGATGAAAAAATATTTGAAATCGGAAAAGAATCTATGTCAGATCTTCTCTAATTTGAACCCCAATAGCTCCGCTCCAAAATTAAAATTGAACACTCCTCTGCTATATTTGTGTGAAATTTTTTGTAAATCCAATCAGCAAATTAGAAGTTACAAATTTCGATTCTGCTGGTATCGAGTACCGAGTATTTGCCTCTTTTTGTGGGTACTCAATACTGTTAAGTAGTTACTCAATACTTTCAGAATTCAATATTTTAATGATATCGTATTAAAAATATAATGGATAAAATAGAACTCTGTAAAAAGATACAAATTTATTTTTAAATATATGAAAATACTATTATTGATTTCTCTTTACGTTAAATTTAAAGTTAACGTTTTTGTTTATTTTATGTTTTATATAAAAAAATTTGTAAAATTTCATGTTAATCGGATTATTAGAAATTATATTTCATATTAAAAAAAAATCCCTTAAATATCGAAAAACGAAAAGTATTGAGTATTCAAAAGTAGTAGAATTTTCGAGCACTATAACTGAGTTACACAGAAAAAATATTTTTTTTTTAATAATTTTAGCACAATTTTGTAAATAACAAAAAAAACTAAATTAATATCATTAGTGGTTTAAAAGTTGATCATGCATTTTTAATTTTTACTGAACATATTTTTCAAATATTGTTTAATAAATAATATACGAATATTTTTTTTTTTCTTCTTCACTTGATTACAACAGGTTTTTTATCACTTCTGACATTTGGTCGTAGTTTTTACATCCAAAATTTACTGTAACATTTTTAGGATGTTATATGATTTTGGATTAAACTATAAAAAAATTACAAGAAACTTTTTAGATCACTCAATACTCATTTATGTTCTTAATTCTACAAACTTCGGAACTTTTTTGGTTGTTCTTAATTTTAGAATTAATCTTGACAAAACCTTGCTATTGAGTCACATTTTGATAGTTTTCACGCTGCGACTTGGATGTGCCCAAGCAAAATGGGTTTAGATAAAAATATATCATTATTTTCTGAAAGTAGTCCTGAGAGTGTGCCTGGCAAACACTTTTTTTCAAAATTCACGTTTATTTATTCAAGATTTGTAGAGCCCAAACTCTGTTATTTACGAAGGCACATTAATGGGATACGTCGCAAACGAAGCAGAATTACCCCATTTTTAAATATATGACTTCAAATTGTATCCACATGGAAGGACGCACATACAATGATTAAAATTTGAATGGCTAATACAATGTTATTAGCCATTTTGCCAAAATCAAAACCATGTTCGAAATTATTATAACATTAACTTAGTTTCATTGACTGAATTAGGATTACGGTGTTGCTTTTTATCAAAGCAAAATACTTAACATACAATATGAATAAAAACAAATTTCGATTATAATATAATATTTCGACCATAATATTTCTGTGTTATTTTTATTTGTAACATTTAATGGTTATATAGAACCATTTAATGGTTATTTAGAAGTAATACCATTTTTCAACCAACCAACAACCAAAAATGCAAAACCATATTTTTTTCTTGGGCTTCAAATGAACAAACTGTTAGTTATTTATCCGTTTCAGACAATTTTAAGAATTTTGGCATCGATTTGATATAGCATATTTTTTCATATTTTGTTCATAACAACATATTTTGGGCTTGGCAGCATATTTTGTTATATTTTCATAGAAAATCTTTATTTTAGGGCACTTTAAATTGAATATTTTTAACTGTTTTTTATTTAAGAGCATAATTTATGATATTTTACACTTAATAGAAAAATTTTGCATATTTTAGTCAAAATTTCTTTTTACTCTCACATATGTTTTTCAAATCCGATTTCCTAACTTATAAATTGATAGAAATTTTGTAATTTTTTGATTAGAATGTTTTTAAGTGCAAAAAGAAAATATTTATTGTATCAATTGCTAACAACAATAAAGTTATTTTTATCATCAATAATAAATAATTTAAAATTTAGACAGAAATAATGATTTTTTAGGAGCATACTTTTTATTTTAATTTTATATTTTTAGATTTTAAGAGCATTTTTTATGCGCATAAAACAATTTTTAAAACAGTTAAACGTTTGCATCAAACATATAAATGTTAGCGACAAACATAATAATGTTACAAAAAAGTGGTGAATTACTGCAGCCATAATACAGTTATAGTCAAAATTTCTCAATAATAACGTATGAGCTTCGAGAGATATTCGCGGTTAAAGGTCAAAAAATCCGAATCCATATTTCTCATTAGTACGAATCGTACGTGTTTTAATGTAAAAGTTATCTTGCAGTCGTATCTCAAACATCATCACTTTTATTTATGAATATGATAGGGGTGGTTAAGACTTTAATTGCTCACAAAAGGTGGATGATAATATTTAGTAAATCAAGATACTATAAATACAAAAGCATTTATATCCACCTTTTATGAGCAATTAGACTTAACCTCCCCGTCTCAGATTCATAAATAAAAGTAATATTAGCTGTGTTCTTTACGAAATTGACCATTGACCATTAACCATTTATCGTCATTTTGAATATTTTTAGTTCTAAAAATAGTCTGTTGATGATTTGACGATTTTCGTCTCAAATTTGACGATTTTTTACGAAAAAATATTTAGAACTATTTTCAGTATTTTTTATTTATTTTTCTTTAAAAGTAAATTAGTTGGTAAATAATTAAATATTAACAATTAAAATAAAAATCTCATTTATAGAAAATATTTTTGGGAACCAATATAATATTAAATTCGATTCAATTATGTATTCTAATTTTATAATCAAGGTATTAGAAATCTTTAAATGGCAATAAGTATTCAAAGAAATTTTTGATGAATTCATTCAAAATTAAATTTCCCATATCATCGGTGGTCTTATAATATAACTTCAAGAGTCATACAAAATTATATATTCATCATTTTTATGAATATACTTAATAGATGCTACTTGACTTTCATAATACATTAATATAATTTTTATTAACTTCTTAACAATTTAAAATTTAATCATAAATTTTCATAAATGTTCATTAGCATATAAAAGACCTAATTTTTGAAGTTGATAATTTTTTAACGATTTGACGATTTTGACTTTTTTTTGAAAATTTATTATCTGACAACTATGCTACATATGTATGTCTACCGGTACTTCGAATACAACGACATGACTCCTAAATATTAGTTTAGATACATACGTCTTATTACAAATAAAATTGTAATTATGATGTCATCAAAAAATTTTTGAAAATTTGTGACAAATTTTCCTTTTCCAAATTCATAATATTATAATATTGAAAATCTTATAAACTTCGCAATCAAACATTTCTTAGATGATAACACTTTTATCCCTATTTAATTTTTAAGCAGTCATATGGCTTAAAAATGAAATTTATACATATGTACTTAATTTTGTACTGAAAATGTATATAAATTTCGAATAGAACACAGCTAATATTTGTGATGTTCTCAAGAATACGATTGCGAGATAAATTTAACAACCGTAGAAAACTCTAAACTAAGGTTTGCAGAAGGTTTTCCAAAATAAATTACATATCAATATTTGTTAGAAGTGCATTCACTGCTCACTTATTTGCGTGCGTACAAAATTTGCGTGCAATAATCGCGTGAGGAAGACCAAGTGTTAAATTTCAAGTAGCTTTTAAAAAATAACCATTATTGGAGGTGATGATACAGCAATGTTAGAGAATATATTTATAAATAATTGTTCTTTCATGTTTATACACCAGTGTATTTACATTTATAGATATACGACTACATCTGTAACTGTTTAATAAATATAACGTGCGTAACATAAAATTGTGTGATTTTAATCATTGAAAAATTAAGAAATGGTTCGTTTATTTTTATACCCACCATCCAAAAAGATGAGTGTATGTTGAGTTCGTCATTCCGTTTGTAATATATTTTTGCGCCATAAAAACGAAAGAAAAGCATGTACGAAAATATACGAAATTTCGCACAAAAGGTTCAAGAATAATTATAAACTTGGAAACAAAAAGTGAGCGTGATCAGCCCACTATGCCCCCCATATAAGTGGACATTTCTAATTAAGAGAAATTTTGGAACACTGCAATATGTATATGAGACGTTTATTTTGAAAGCGATCAAAGTTAATTTATATTTAAGTTGATGTATTTAAAGATTTGACGATTTATTAGATTTAAAAATATTGCGAACTAATAACATGAATGTGTAATGTTTTTTAATAATCAATATTATTAATTTTTTATAAATAAATATTTTTTTCACTTTCAAAATTATTGAAATAACTTTCCTTACTTTAAACTATATATAAGTCCAGTATGCACATTAGAAATAAAATCTATATATACATTTTATTTAATAAAACTAAAACCATTTTAAACTTTTATTCATTAGCTGTATTTAGTCCCTACCGTTGAGTGTTAACATTGATAGTTCGAAAAAAAAAAAACGACACTCGCTTGGCTTAGTATCACAATATTCAAGTAAATGTTTCACAAATAATTCTTTATATTTTATTCAAAAAAACTAATTCATATTAAATATTCATAATTGTATTTTGGTGTATAAATTGGCAGCTCTTTTATTGAGGTTAAAGTTAACATGTTTAATTGTACATGTTAACTCATAACGTATATAAATTTAAATTCTGTATGAACACTAATAATAATAATAATTTATTGAAACTTATAAACATTACAACCAGAAATATGCTTAAAAAAAGGTGTTTTATGCGCATAAAAAGTACTATTAAAATCAGAAAATATGCCATTAAAATTAAAAAATATGCTCCTAAAGCATAAAATATGCAAAAAAATGCATTTAAGTTTCTAAAATATGTTCTAAAATAAGGATTTTCTATGATAATATGACAAAGTATGTTGCTATTCCCAAAATAATGCAAAAATATGCTGTAACAAATCGATGCAGAAAAAATTTTCTGAAACGGATATAAGCCCAGGAAAAATATGATTTTGCATATTTTTAGTTGTCCTGCTTATAATTTATTCTTCTTCGGTTTTCATATGGTGGTGTACAGGTGTTACAAAGCTTAAATCCATTAAATCATTGTATTTTTACGTATGGATGACCTTATATTTTTGTACAGTGATGTATGATGTATTATTAGAATTGCTTGGTTTCCAAAGCGGTAATAAATTTAGAGTTTTGAATTGATATCATTTGGCATTTCTAATGTAAACGACGAGAGAAAAATGTGAACCTTCTGTTGAAAATTGTGTACATAAATACTTACCATAGTTATGTACCGTAATGATTATGAACAATGATAAAAACAAACCGCCAAAAAAAAACCTATTCAAATTACCAAAATAATTGGAACTACGGTCGCCGCTAAAATACCTCTACCGAGGTAGCTCAAAAATTCCGTTACCGTTAGAATACCTTTTAACACTTGACTCTACTTTATATTTCAAGGTTTTAGACCGATATCTGCACAGAAAAAATTAAATTTTGTATTTTATTACTAAATTCAAAAAACCAATTATATTTTTTATTGAAATCGGACCTATCACTGAATTAGTAAAATCAAATATTCAAATTCGTAAATATTTTATTGAAAAATTTTAATTTTTTTCTTATTAAAATATTTTTTCTATTTATAAATTTGGATATTTTGAAAATTCTTAAGAAATTCAATAATATGGTTTATTAAAACCAATAAAAATAATATTTAATTTTTTGTAGATTTTCAAACAATTTTTATTTTTTATTTAATATTTTTTTTTACATTTTCTATAATATATACAATAATTCGGATCGCAACTTTTATATAATAATAACTATTATAACGGAGTGAAATATCTAAGTTTCAATGAAACCAAAATATATAGGATATAACAAATGCACAAACAAACTCTGCTTTGGTACCGCCCAAAACCATGCAACAGGGCAGTTTATGATTGCAAACATGTATCATTTCGTTAAATTTAATTTAATTTAAATCTAAATAATGATTTATTTAAAAAATTTTAGGCATAACTTTTTCTGTTTGCATATGTATAAAAAATGTTTCCCTAAAAATGCTAGCGCTAACTGCCTTTACCGAAATAATCCATATTACCATTACCGTTAACTTTTTGAATCGGTTTCCAACCTTGAAATAAAAATTGTGCTAATTCCTCAATTTCAAAATAATATAAACAATCGTTCTCTAAACTGATGAATTTTCAAAAAATTTTAGTCATTTTTATTTAAATTGACATAAATAGATTACCTAAAAATGCATCATTACATTTAATTTTTGTGGTAAATGGACTAACGTCACTTACAAAATAAACGGCTCATATGTACATCCTGTACTGATGGTGGGTATCTAAGATTCGGCCAAGGCGAATGTAACATTCTTACTTGTTTTTATTTTGAAATCAATTTTGTGAATATTGGTTGTACCAGCTGGAATATGTATGAATATATTAGACTGTACCAAAATTTCCCCACTTTTGAAATTCGGCCGTAACTCTCACTAGAATCGTTCATTAGGTTGTAAAAAGATATTGTGTGAATTATTATCTTATTGTGTAATAATTTTGTTTAGTTAGAACATCAGTTTAAAGAAATTGTCTTTATAACTAAAAAACAGCAAAAAAATGCTTTTTTGCCGAAATCCTCAAAATTCTAATCGCAGGTAAGGCTATAGACCTAATTGTTATTGAATTTTATTTTCTGTAGAGATGTCTATTAACCTGAAACTGGAGTTTTTTAACCAAGCAGAAAAAAGCATATTTTTCAGTTATTACACCTAAAATTTAACTGTAACATTTTTTAACCGATTTTTTCTTTTTATGTCTTGTTTGATAGATAATTGTGTGTAGATTGCGATTTTTTAACATTTCGATGCAAAGCAAAGTATTTAATAGCAAAATTTTTCTAAAAACTGTAAAAAAGAAATATTTTTTCCATATAATTCCCATATATCGTTTTACAACCCAAAGAACGATTCTAAAAGTCGGTAAATTTTGGTGCAGTCTAGTATTTATGTTTTATATATATATATGTATATAAATTCTGTCAGAGAGGCAAAACAATCTTGTTTATACAAATTGTCAGACAGTAGTATTAAATTATAATACATATTAAACACGAATAACATAACAGCAATAAAAACAAGTAAGCAAGATATAGTCCGTCAAGCTTGACCATATGATAACGCACACCATTGTGTATGTCCATCAAAATTCATGGAGGGATTTTATATTAGACATGTGGACAATTGTGGACCGATACTTTTACTAAGTGTAAAATAAAATATACCAATACAGAATATTACGTTAATACTAACATTTGTATGAATTTATACACTTTAGGCTGATTCCCGAAAGTAGGCTTATATGGAAGCTATGATAAATTATGGAGAGATCTTCATAAAATTTGTCACTGTGATTTCTACTTTATAACGTCGGCTGAGGTAACTTAGTCGCCTCCAGGGTCTACTTACGGATCCACAAAGCTTAAGTAATAAGACGTTTGTTTTACCCTTTCTGGGGGGTTATAATAATAATAGTTTCTTTATTGAATACTCCAAACGTATTTCAAGTACAAAATATAAGATATTACGAGAGAATAATTTCTATAACTCCAATTCGGATACCACCGGCTTAACAAATGTTTTCTTCACTTCCTTCTTCTTTGACCAGGCTTATTTCGGCTCTTTGGCGTATGTTATTATCGGTACGGTTGATCGGCTTAGATTATGTTTGTTTCGGTCATTCAACTTATAGCGACTCGGCTCGGTTAATTGGCTTGTAAAAGGCTCGGCTCAGCTACTCGACTTTGAACTTTCGGCTTCGACACACTCAGCTGTCAAACTGGTTCGGGTTAACGGCGGGATCGGTTTCTGGTACAGGTGGCAGCTTCGGGGATCGAAGATTCTGGGTTCAGACATAGAATTAAGATCGGCGCCGTATGTTCGGCTTCGACGCTTCGGCTTATATTAGGCTCGGTTCGGTTGTAGAATTGGTTTTGAGCTTTCGGCTTCGACACTCTCGGCTGTCAAACTGGTTCGGGTTTACGGCGGGATCGGTTTCTGGTAGGATCGGTTCGGTTGTAGAATCGGCTTTGAGTTTTCGGCTTCGACACTCTCGGCTGTCAAACTGGTTCGGGTTAACGGCGGGATCGGTTTATGGTACAGGTGGCAGCTTCGGAGATCGGGGATTCTGGGTTCAGGAGTAGAATTAAGATCGGCGTCGTATGTTCGGCTGTCAATCGGGTTTCTGGTACAGGTGGCAGCTTCGGAAATCGAAGATCGTATCTTTTTCTACAATACTTACAATGGTTTCTTAAAGCTAACAGCTAGCTACTTCTCTACTATTATTACCATGCAATTCTACGGGTTAATATTCTACTCGTGAGCACGAACAACCGAAGTCACTCGTGAGAACGAACAACCGAAGTCACTCGTGAGAACGAACAACCGAATTCACGCGTGTAAAATTTATTTAAGGGACCCAGCCGAAGTTGAGCGTGCAAAATACGATTATATTCTAGTTTCGCAAAATCTAATCGGCTCTTCAATTTATCTAGAACAATATCAGAGACTTATGCGGCGGATTCTCGTCTTGTTTGAATCGCCCCGACTGTAATCAAACTTTGTTTACTTATACTTAGTCATGTATCAACTAAATGAGAATTATATTGCTTGTTGACCATTAAGCAATATCAACTGCACAACTAAAGCAGTTGTTACACATTTGTGTGAGTGTGTATGTAGTATTTACAGTAGGGACGCTCAATGTAATTACCTATTACTACTAATTAGTAATTACCTATTACTAATAAAATATTCAATACATTAGTATGAAAAAAGAAAAATGATTAAAAATACATAAATAAAATAGTAAAGAAAAGGAAGAAATGGTAGTAACTTCATAAATTAATATATTAAGAAATATGTACGTGAAAATAGTAGTATTGAGTGTACTATTTCCACGTTACAACTTATATAAGTCTTATTTGTGTCAAATATAAACTTGACACTAACATGTGTACGTGATTTATGCACGTTAAACTGATTTTCAGAAGAGGGTTTTATATGGTAGCTATTACCAATTATGGACCGATCTTCATGAAATTCGGTACAAAGATTGATACTTATACAAAACTTCCTTACACCGAATTTCATTAAGTTATTGCTATATTTAAGGCATTTATTATCGTTTAACCCTATTCCGCGAGGACATTTGTATGGGGGCTGGGTGAAATAATGAACCGATCATAACAAGTTTCAATAGGCTTTCCTTGTCCTTGTGTCATGGAAGTCCTACGTGCCAAATTTCATTGAATTATCTTCAAAATTGCGACCTATACCTTGTGCATAAGGTTTACATGTACAGCCAACCAGACGGACTGACATCGTTAGATCGATTTAAGAAGTGATTCTGAGTAGATTGGTATACTTTAAGGTAGGTGTTGTATAACTTTTTCTATGCGTTACAAACATCAGCCCAAACACATAATACCCGAACCACCTATGGTAGTGTGGGCTATAATCATTTATATATGTAATTTTTTATTTACTCAAAAACCGAAAGTGAACTAATTTTCGTTAAAACGTTGAAGGAAATTTCGACACACTTTAAATAAATATACGGAATGTCAAGTTATTGTTTTTACAATTATTATTTCAACATTATAAAATGTTTTATAACATTGCATTTTTTTTACATTTTGCTTTATGTATATTTCTTTAACGGGTTTTACAAAAAAAAAAATTAATTTTAATCTATCTGTCAAGAAATTGTTTTTACATATGTATGCGTGTTTGTGTTGCTATGTGAAACAATTCTTGGAAATTTTTCTAGTCTATAATACTTATCACCAGTGATTCACAAATTATATGGCAATTACGTCAATTGAAAAAAATGTAAAGGATCAATTCTTTTGGGTTTTATTATAATTCGCAAGTCGGAAAAAGTGTCAAAGATTGCATAAATGTACTCCCTGCTAAAGCAAATATTTTTTAATAGCGTATTAAATCGCTTGGAGTTTAAATCTAGTAGCAGCCGTCTGCATAAAATATTCGGCAGAGTAGAACATAGAAAAGTTAAGGAAATTTCGCAAATAACCACCAGAGCTCTTGTTAAAGGACTTTGTTAAAAGTATGTAATTTTTGTCTTTTAAGAAACAATAAGAAAAACACTGAACGAATATAAATACATGTTGGAAGCTACGGAGAAAAAATTAATCTTATTTGGACAAAATGTTGAAAAATTATTGTTATTCGTATGACTTGTACTGATATGCCTAAAAATTAATGGCTCGAATTTATATTTTGCGGGAATGCTAAAATTATGGTGTAGTATAATTGAATCCAGGCAAAAAGTGGTAATAAATCTGAGTTTATAAATGACAGCAAGCCAAAATTCAAGTTATGTTGAATTAATGACTCTATTTAATGCGGCTATTTTTGAATTGCAAAAAGAGCTAAATGCAACAGCACAGAGTCCATACTTGAATCCCACATTAAAATTGTGCTCATATGTGAAGAAATATGTAGCTAAGAGGTATTACAAGACCATAATGAACTAAAACACAGCAATATTAGTGGAATTTATAAAATTCCAATTGACTATGAAATTCATTAACTAATTTATTTGATAAAAAAGGTTCCCCAAACAGATATACATGCCAACTGTTATCATATTAAATTATAAATTCCGAAACTTTGTGATTATCTTTAGACCTTTTATAAATGTAAAAAGAATTTCTTGATATGAACATTTTTGTGTTTCTTTAGTTTTGTTCTGTTTTTAATATTTTAAATCTTTATATGTCATTTTTATTTGTGTTATATATTAATAAATATATTAGTTAACATATTCCTATTAAAAAATATTACATTACCTGAAAATTATATACTTGAAAATATCTTGTTTTCTTTCAATATAAAAACAATTCTTGACATACTGTATATAAATAGATAGTTCTGTTTTTGACAACTTGAAAACATAAATTATTTATGCAAATAGAAATTTATTACAAATATTTATTTAAAAAATCATATTGTCACCTAAACTACAAAGACTGTAACCATATTTTGTTTTTTATAGGAGAAGCAGAAAACATTATAGTAAATGAAAAGACCACATTTTTAAAATTTTGCTTTTCTTTTCTGAAACTAATGGTACGTCCTTTTGATTTCTGTTAATATTAATGTCATTTTTGAAGATAAGAATATACAATTTTTTAAGTGAATGTAATTCATTATGATTCAATTTGAATTTTTAAGTAGTTGCGGCATTTTGCATTTTAGGCGACGATATGTAATTTGAACTGAAAATTTAAATTCTTCAACATGATTTATATTTCTATTTCCATAAGTTATACCTGAATTGCAACAGTTATCTGAATTATACACAAAATTTTGTTTGATTTGATATTTTTATTGAAATAATATTTTATAATAGAATCTAGAATAAGGTACCTTTGTGTTATCTGAAATGAAGAGAAGAGTGAAGAAAGTGGGAGAGTAGATTTTTGTATTGATTTTATGATGTTACCATATTGGGCCTGCTTTGAAGGCACCACGAGTTTTTATTGAACATGATGTATGTAACTTACGTAAACTATGTGTGTATTGAGTAGCCTAATATCTAAGCAAGTTTGTATTTCCAAAATTATACATACGTATATTTACTCTACTGGAGTTTTTCATAGAAGATGTTATTTCGCTGGTATGTTGGGGAATAAACATTCTGAGTTAGCCTGGATTATACCTATGAGTCGAAACATCAACAAGGGTTTTTTTTTAGTATAAGTTATTGGTTGTTAGAAAAACCGAAAGTTATCAGCATTGTTGCCATTTTACCTTTTTTAAGACTAAATCTAATAACCTTTTTATTTTGTTTTAGCCTAAAAATTTTCGTTTTAGCTTTTAGCCTTTTTTGATTCTTAAAATTGTCTTAAGAAGACTAAAATGTTTCAATAATGAAGAAAATAATTTCTTTTTTGCTTTTAATAATTTTATTTTTACAGAATCATTCATTTAAGTAATTATGTGTATTTATTCGCACAAAAAATCAAAAAATTTTTCCTGCGGCGCTTCATCTCCAAACCAAAAATAACTTAACTAATTTTATGGTCTTACTAATTGGATTACACGCTGCTACAAAAGGACACGTTTTATTTTCACTCGAAAAACAATGTAATGTTTGCTGTAGATCTTCTTGAGGACAACAATTTTCAAAAACTTCGAAGCACTTCCTTAATTTCGACTGTTTTTAGGGCAGTTCCTGCACTAAAGATCACGTAGCTCCCTGAATATTAAGTAAATTTAAGATTTTTAAATTGACTTAGAAAGTAGAAGAACACAGATTTTAACTGTATTAAAAGCTTTTATATACACTCCAAATATGTAATGATACACGCAGAGAAAAAATATAATTGCAGTGACCATAATCTAAGATTATGATTGGACTATATTGTTACTGTAAAAATTTTCATGGTCATAAATAATAATGAATATGAAAGTTATAATCATAAAATGGTTTAACTTATCGTATTATGAACAGATTTTTTTTATCATGTTATGATCCGGTTATGATTTGATTTTCTCATATTATGTTTCGATTTTATTATATTATGAATCAGTTTTATCATACGTATTATGTAAAAAAGATCAAAATTTCTGATAATATGATTCAAATTTATCTTGTTATAATCAAATATTATTTTTTCATTAACTATTTATTTGATTCATTATATATTGTGCAAGACAAGACAAAGATATTTTTATTAACTAAATCTTGTCTACTTATATTAATTCATGTATAAACTAAATGAGAATTGTAATGAAGGTGGAAAGCACACGTTAAAAACAAAATATATTCAAAATCAAACAAGTTATGAATTTTTCAACCATATTTGTAAAAAGCATATATATTTGTAATATTTTGTTTTTATGGGAATAATAATGTTAATATGGTTTGAAAACAAAATATGGTTTAAGAACAAGGAAAAGGATTGTTAATATTTAATGGTTATAAAAATATTGATATTTTTATATAAATAAAATTTTGTTTCTGATTCAAAAAACATAAAATGTTTGTAGTCAACTATATTAAAATTTTGATTGAATGTAAATATTGAATGCTAAAACTGAAACAAGAACACTGTTATCATGAGCACATAATATTGTTGTAGTGACAATGTCGTAACCATATTCACCATTTTTAAATTTATTTTCCTTATCTTTTTCGAAATTTTGATTCTGATGTAAATTTTTTGAATGTTTTTGTTTAAGACCAAACATATTTATATATAAAATTTTAAATGCTATTTTGTTTGGAATAAAACGAGATATCCCCATATAAAATCGCTTAAAAAACTCAAAGTTATTAATTATTTCCTAAACATTATTAAAAAATTCTTCATATATCTTAAGGTAAAGTATTTTCTTTATATTTTTTTATTTTGTGCTTACTTTTTGAGAAAAAATGGGAAATGTATGGAAAGTTTTACTAAGTCATTCTTATTTGAAAATGTCGTTATGTTTACAACAAAAATGCCTTTAAAAATTATTGTATCGTTATAAAACATAAATAAAGTTTAGAAAAAAAATCAACAAAACATAAACAATATTATGGATGCATTTACACGAGGACCTACCAAAAAAAAAAAAAAAAAAAACTTTTGGAGGTGAATTAGAAATTTTTAAAACTGATTTATGGAGTCCTCAAGAACTTCATAAATCGTTTCTTGTGTGTTTTTTCACTGTAGAAGAGTGTTGTTACACATAAAATTTTCTAATATATTTTATTAACCATATTTAAACAAGATTGCAAACGTTAACTGCCTTGTTGTCTCTGTTTAGCTGTAACAAAGCAGCGTTTGTGGACTATAATTACGAATACAATTAAAAAATATAATAAAAGCGAAAAATCACCCAAAAATTAATTATAGTTCAAAAATTACTAAAAATCATTTCGGAACATTTGGTAATTTTTCGTTAAAAGTATAAGCCAAATTTGTATTGAAATTTTTTGGGCGATTTTTCATTGGGTCATTTTGCTAACAGTCGTTTTATATTTATTTATTCCAATATCTTTAAAAAATACCAAAAATAAATTAGGACGAACAAAAATAAATTTTAAGTTTAAAAAAATATTCAAACTTTTTCCGGCCTTATTTTTTGGGGCATTTAGCCTTTTTTGACCTTTTTAGAGTTCAATTTAGCCTCTTTTTAATCATTTTCTGGCAACACTGGTTATCGGTGCAGAAATATACCTTTGAACAGATGCAAAACAGGTTCTTGACTTCTTCTGACATCCACGACTGGAACATATATCACCCAGGAACACTTAAAAATATAAACATCTAACTTAAAAAGTGTACTTACCCAATAATTAACTAAAATTATGTTATGGATGTCACTTATTAAATCTGATATGTTTTGCAGCCCTCTGTAATATTCAGTTTTACAAAATTCGTTGACACAAAATAAATTTTATTGTTGAATAAAAAAACAATTTTTCGATATGTTTTTCTATTTCATTTGGATTTTTAAAATTGTCAATATTGTTGAAAAAATAATAATATATGTAAATTAAGAATGTTAATTGTAACAATTTATAAATTAATTAACTGTGTATAAAATTATTTGAAAAATATTAAGTGAGAAAATTTTCTGTGTATTATTATTTTTTGTTTTTCTTTATATTTCCAGTTATATATTAAAACCCAGCAAAAAAAAAAAAAAAAAAAGAGCTATAAAAAGAGCTGAAAAAGTCGTGATTTTTACATTGTGTTGTCATTGGTAGGAAGTACTTAGTGCTGAAAAAGAGCTGCAAAAGTTATTTTTTTTAACTCATAGTTGTCATTGGAAGGATGTTATTCTTTTATGCTTCTTGTTCATTGCTTTTGAAGTACTTCTCTGAAAACTGTTTATAAAATTTTTTAATAAAATTTTGTTTAAGCCTTATTAAAAGATAATAAAAATGCTTTAAAATTTGTGAAAATTTTTCTTATCTCTTTGGAAGTAATTATTAATAACTTCCAAAAAGCTCAAAATATGCACTTAGTTATATTTTTGAAGTAGTGAAAATATCCTTTTTTGGAAGCACTTGATCGTTTTTTTTTTTGCTGGGAAGAATTTTACAATTTCTCTTACTCCTGAGGAAATTCTTTCTCTTAACTTGGCAGGCTTTTTACCCAACCGGTCCATAAATCGTTCGGTGGCGCCCCATCTTAAAAATACCTTCAGGGGGGTGCGATGAGACTTTGGGACATGTTGTTGGCCTTTCGCGCAAGAGGCTGGTTCGCATTTCCTTCACTGGCGGAAGGAAGTAACGCTGGGGAGTCCTTGTTCGCAAATCCTTTGATTACAATAGGCACCCGAGTTGGTTTCGAAGCGGGTGTTTTGCCGGTATTTGGTATTTGTTTGGAAGTTCGTAGGCATCTTAGTGCTTTTGCTTCCAGAATTGAAAGCTGGTTTTTCGCAATTGGCGGACTTGCCACCTCCTGCTGTTTGCTGTTCTGTATTACTCTTAATATTATTTTTTTTTTGTTTTGTTCCATAAATTGTATTCTCTAGATTGAGTTCGTAGAAGGTTGGACCATCCATGCATTGACGGCATACATAGACTTGTTTACTCAACATTTACAACCGACTAGTACCCTGGCGTCGGAGGGGAGTTGTTAGCGATTAGTCTTCTTTAATCGCTAACTAGCCATTCAGATTCTCGGCACAGCTACTCACCACTTACAAGTGGTGACAGTTATGGTCCGAGGGCAGTAACTAGACACAACCTAAAGTCATACCATTGCTTAAGTTTAACAGTGTTGTATGTCAAACCTAAATAATGACAAAGTTCCTCCTATCCGCCACCTGGGGACGATGGGAGATCTCTTCACTTCACTACATTTTCGATAAACTATTATTATTTTTTGGAAAATAATTTATATTTTCCCTTTTCCGTTTGTAAATTTGTTCTACCTTTTTAATTTTTCTTAGATGAAAACTAATTTTTTTCCTTTTTATCCGTGAATCCGCGCTTGGTCTACAATTTTATTCTCTAAAATAAACTTTTTTTTTAAGAACATATAATAATTTTATACTTTTCTGAAAGGTATCTTCACAGCGAATATTTTAGAATTAAAGTACCCCTAAAATCCCAAAGCATGAATTTGTAGATTCAGTATGCAGTTTCAGAAACTATAATGTGTACCAAAGAGTATGCCGATGGCTTTTCCCAGACCTGTAGCAAATGTGGACTTTATGGGCAAAATACAAAAAAAAATCCATTTTTGGGATTTTCATTAGATTATCTTAACAAACAAATATTTTATTAGAGATAAAATACTTACAGATTTTCCAAAAACCAATGTTATTTTAATTCCAAAAATCCGAAAAACTATGGACCTCATTTTATACAAATAAACTATATAGATACAATATTTATAGTTTCTCAAAAAATCAATTAAAATTGAAATGATAGAAAAGTATGCTTGCTAGTAAATTTTTTACTGTAATGGGTGAATAAAATTTCACTAACTCATTGGGCTGGTAGAACTTTTGACAGATGTATAGAAATTTTCGTTGTTTTAAAATTATAGAACAATTTTCACAAATATTAAAATATTGAGAAAATTTACATTTTGTTTTAAAATTTCAAATACATTCATTCATTATTAAATGTCCATTTGAACATAAAATTTTCTCAAAGAAAAATTTTGCTGAAAGGATTTCAAATGCATATGAATCAATTTGCATTTTTTATTTTTTTCTGTTTACCCATTTTTAATTTTGATTTTTAATAATAAAAATTAAATTTGTCAATATTTTACAAAGCTTTCATTTCACACAGCCTAAATAATAATGCTTCTCACCATAGAACCTTTATATCGATTCACACTAAACTCCAAAAATCACAGAAAAAAATGTTCAAAAAATATTTTTATTTACTCTATTGTTTCATTTTGTATTAAAATTTAATTATACTAATAATTGATTAAATTATTTTTTTAATTCGTTATAATTTTTGTTTTATATAAACTGACACCTTAAAAAATTCAAAACGAAAACTATTTTCATATTGTGAGGTCTAAAATAAAACAGATCAATATACAAATAAAACGTATACAAAAATCAAAATAAAAATAAAATAAAAAAGAAAAAACATTTAAAATAGTTTAATAAATTTAAAATTTATGTCATATGTGGATGTGTGCGGTCAATCTTTGTGAAATCTTGGAGAATCTATGGACTCTAACTTAACAAACTTTTGTAGTTATTGGTAAGTGGATCATTTAGTTTTTGTTAAATTAAGAATTGTTGAGAATTTTAGTTTTATTGCAGAATTTTCCGACATTGAAACAGGAATTTAAAATCAAATCATTAGGGATCTATAGCGAATCCCGTTCTCTTTTTAAAAATAAAAGGTAAATATGCTTTGATTACTTTTAACTATTTGTAAAAACATAATCTCATATGCCCTTTTTTATTGTGCAGATTACAAAAGTTACACCACAACAGCCGAAAGTTGCCAACGTTACCAACCTCCCTCCACGTTCCACTGTTCCGAAGAGATAGCCGCTTTTTCCTGACAAAGTAAATATTGCAGACTTAATATAATATTTTAATATTTTTTAATATTAAATATTAAAATACGAGGGCGTATCAATATTTCCGTGACTTTTCGAACTTCCCTCGTAGTTATATAAAATGTTTTCCATCAAGTACTACCTGTTAATAGACTACTGTCAAATTTTGAGCAAGTGTCGTCATTTACTTTGCGTTTAACAGCTGTTCAAAACATACAACCTCGTATATTTTTTCTAAAAATGGAAAAAAGTGAATTTCGAGTGCTAATTAAACATTATTTTTTGCGAAAAAAAACCTTCAATCAAACCAAGGAAAAGCTCGATAAATAGTATGGGGACTCTGCACCATCGATTTCAATGGTAAAAAAGTGGTTTACTGACTTTACTTGTGGTCGCACAAGTACAAATGACGCTAAACGTTCTGGACGGTCAATTGAGGTTAGTACACCCGAAAATGTCGAAAAAATCCACGATATGGTGTTGGCTGACCGAAGAGTAAAAGTGCGTGAAATGCCATAGGCATTTCATATGGCAGTGTGGTTTCGATTTTAAATGATCAGCTGGGTTTAAGAAAGTTGTTTGCAAGATGGGTGCCGCGTTTGCTCTCAATTGACCATAAACGTAAACGTGTGACAACTTCAAAGGATTGTTTGGAGTTGTTTAACCGCAATCCGAATACGTTTTTGCGGCGTTTTGTAACTGTGGATGAAACATGGATCCATTACTCCGGAGACCAAGCAGCAGTCTAAACAATGGGTTTCTCCGGGTGAACCTGCTCCGAAGAAGGCCAATGAAAGTTTGTCGGCCATTAAGGTGATGGCAACAATTTTCTGGGATACAAGCGGGATAATCCACATCGATTACCTTCAAAAGGGAAAAACAATAAACGGCGAATATTACGCCAACTTATTAGACCGATTTAATGAGGATTTAAAAAGAAAACGACTCCATATGGCCAAGAAAAAAGTTCTTTTTCGTCAAGATAATGCACAGGTGCACACGTGTGCAGTCTCAATGGCAAAACTCTATGAATTGGGATACGAATTGGTACCTCATTCGACATATTCTCCAGGTTTAGCCCCTAGTGACTACTTCCTATTTCCAAACCTAAAGAAATGGCTCGGTGGAAAGAAATTCAGCTCCAACGATTAAATTATTGACCAAACAAATGCCTATTTTAAGGACCTCAAAAAGTCCTATTTTTTGGAAGGGATACAAAAACTGGAGAAACGTTGGACTAAGTGTATTGAGTTAAAAGGAGATTATGTTGAAAAATAAATTTTTGTTTTGCAAAAAAAAAATTTTCATTCAAAACTTTCATAGCAAAAAGTCACGGACTTATTGATCCGCCCTCGTATTATACTATTTTTTATGCAATAATGCAGATTCAGTTAACTTTCGTATCAATTCAATTAACGCATTGATTAATTTTTAGTAAAATTATAATTATAACTGTTATTTATTTGACTAAAAAAATTATGGGAATTTATGTACATTTTTTTATATAAAAATCAATTATTTTCCTTTAATTAATATTATCATTTTTATGATTGGAGCAAAAGAAAATAAAATTTTAATTGATATAAGCAATTTTGTAATTGAAATAGATTTTTATTTTTTCTGTACAGAAAAACTATGCACGCCAGTTCGTTTTTTTTTTTTTTTTTTTTTTTTGAGTAAACTATCTTGTCAAGCTCTCATACTTTATAATATGTTTTTACACTCGTTTCTATTTATTTTATTTTGAGTTTATATATTTTTAAATATAATAGTTTCTGAATCTTTCATGCATTTTTGTACACAGAAAAAATTATTCTAAAGAATTTTTTTTATTAATTTTTTATTTAATTTTAAATCTGACTTTTTTTTAATTTTTAATTTTGAAAAGGAATAAGAAAAAGTTAATTTGAAATTTGAAAATCTAAATTAAAAATTGTTTAGGAAAAATATTAATACCAAACATATTTTGAATTATTAAAATTTCTGGCTTTATGTAAATTTTTGACGAACCCAAACCAAAGGGTGTATGCATAAGTGCAATGTTGTAAGTGTACGTTTAGAGCTTTTGGTAATATCAGTGTATATATTATTTTCTCTAGTTTGATTTTAGATGCATCGTGCAGCGATGTTAACGTCAATATAAAGGTCAGAATTTACTTTAATTGGAACCGACTACTTCGAAAGCTTTTTGAGGAAACCAATTTCATATAGGTAAGCTTTGTTATAAGCTTGATAATGCTATAAATCCTTAACATTAAATGTTCCTAATGTAGCAATCAATATGGTTCATATTTTGGACTCGTATGTTTTGAAAAATAATTGAAAATTAAATAAAGATATTAAATTTTATATAAAGATATTGTTGTAAATGTAGTATTTTTTAAGAAAGAAATATTTTGAAATGTAGGGGATATTTGAATTGTGTCAATAAATATTTTAATTCATTTCAATCATGAAAGTAATTAATTTAAATTTAATTGAAATTATAGGAAATATCAATTAATTTCATTTAATTAATATAATCATTTTGATGATTAGAGTAAAATCAATCAAAATTTTAATTGAAGTAATTAAAATCCATTTTTTTCTGTGTATAATTGATGAAAAAATAAATAATTCTACCCATGGGAATATTTTAAAAAGGAAAAAATTCTGAATAATTTTTTATTGTGGTCACAAATAATATGTTGCAAAAGAAAGAGTCTACTTGCTAGACATTTGAAAGCTAGGTATGTACATATATTTATTGAACGATTTGAAGATATGCAAATTGCATGTGAAAATTGTAAGAGGAATCTCTTTAAAATGCTTGGAATCCTAAAACAACAACTTACATTTTTAGAGTACCAGTTGAAACGTGGGCCTAATAGCCCACGGATATGGATTTTTTTTTTTTAAATACAAAAAGTTAACTTATAAGACCCTGCAATTTAAATGATCCAATTATTCGTAGAACCGAATATAAATTAATTAATTTTTGAGATTGCGGTTTCCTTAGCTATGGGTTAATAGTCTAGCATAAAAATAGAAGGGATTTAATTATAATTTTGTATGAGAAAACCCTGGAAAGAATAGGAATTCTAAAATCTGTTAAATTTTCTAAACAACAAAGCTTACTTCCGTAAAAATATCGATGGATCGAAAAAGTTTTACTGATAGGACTCGACTATTTCATCGTTTTATGATTAATTAGTTTATTTAAAATTTTTTAGCCTTTTTTTAACTAAATTTTTTTATAACTATTTTTAAATTTGTTATTAAAGTGCAAGCTCCAAATTCGCGGCCCGGTTATCGCGACGGCTTAATTTCTATAATCACGACAGTTTACGAAAAACAAGTTCTATTTTCGCGTCTTTAATCTGTATTTGCAAAAATAACAACCTAATTTCAACGTTTTATAACAGAACACAGAAAAAAATAAATATGAAATTCAATTACGAAATTGTTGATATTAATAAAATTTTTAATTGATTTTCTCAATTTTTATTGATAATATATATATATATATATATATATATATATATGTATTATATATATTATATATATATATATATATATATATATATATATATATATATATATATTAAATATATGTATTATATATTTATATATATATATATATATATATATATATAAATTTACAAAATATTTTTCAAGTAACACAAATGTCAGCATACTTCACAATCGTTATGTCGGGAAAAAGGGTTATCTAATGAAAACACCCATCTTCGAGAAATATTCTGATATAGGGACGAATTATGAAATAGAAAACATTAAAATATTTAATGGCAGGAAGTAGAATTTTTGGAAAATTGTCAAGATAATTATTTATACGGAACATTTTTTTCAAAGAGCATACGAATTACGTATTAATCAAGGTTGCAAAAATTGAACCCAGACATTGATTTGGATGATACGGTATGTCTCGACGAAAACATCTAAAAAATATGGAACAAATAGCGAAAACGTATGCTTACAGCAAAATTAGTTCATGGTTAAAAATATCATCCCAAAAATTTTGACGAAACAAAAAAACAAAGAAGTTAAAAATGCTTGAATTTTCCCGATGTTATCCAGAGCTTAAAACCAATTCCTGCCAAACCAGTCTATTTCGCAATCCATTCAACATTGCATCTTTGTGAAACTTCTATATAAGCTTCAGAATTCGTTCGTTTTTGTACAAATCTGTTGTAAATATTTTTCTAAAATTTCGATTTTTGAACTAAGTATATCGGTCTATAAACAACCGAATCGAATTATAGACAAAAATCTGAAAAAATTATTAAAGATATACACACACACAAACAACACATAGTGTGTTGTTTATGGTATAAGCAAGCAGTATTTGTTGATTATATATACCCAGCAAAAACTTTGCTTTCCTGGTAACTATAATTGGAAACAAAAATTAACTACTTATTTTTTGTCTAAATAACTAGTTAGTTTTGTTCGAGTTGTCCACAAATTCATGTAATTAGTTTTAGAATTTGGATACTCAAAAATATGTACCTAATCGAACATAAAAATATAGAAAAACAAAAAAATTTGCTGTCAGTGAAAATTTAATTTGGACACAAATTAACCATTCGTTTTTAATAACTAACGTCTTACTCAGCACACCATCTCCTACTTAATTTTCTAAGTGACAAAAGCTTTTTTAGTATAATATATCTTTTTAGACATTTTGTTAAAAAAAAACTAACGGCATCAGAATGGGGTTGAACTAACAACCTTCTGGTTGCTAAACCAGCGCTCTAGCCAACGGATACAAGTGATTGCAATACTACTGTTCTATTATACTATTGAGTACTTATGTATGTAATATAGAGAGGGCAAATAATAATGATGCCTCATTACTAAGAAACTACTTTAATAAGTAATTGACATTGCCGAGAACCTAAAAGTTTTTGCTGGGTATATACACAATCATTTTTTATGTATGTTTGGACAATTTTTAGTTCAAAGTAGAATCCATAGAAAATAAATAGAAGTCCAACTTGCTCTAAAAAAAAAACATAAAAAGCTGTAAAAAAACCCGAACCCTTTCCATGGGTTAGTAGAATTTTATTCAGAATTAATTTATTCTTGTGAAGAGAAAAAATTTTATCTGTAATAAAATCTTTGTTGGTTAAGATAATCTAACGAAATTTTTGATGAGTACTTTTGTAAAAGAAATCCCACATTTTTCAAAAAACCGGCGAAAATCCCACAAATGGAATTTTTTTTTTAATTTTGCCCATTAAATTTGCCGCATTCGTTACAGGTCTGGAAAAAACCGTTAGAAAACTCTTTGAAACACATTAGAGTTTCCGAAATTGTATAGTTTCAGAGGTACACTATTGTGAGGCCCAATAGCTCCGCTCCTGTGGAATATGTAGTAGATGCTCTCACATTACATTGAGTTTAAAACAATGCATTACTTATTCTCTCTTTTTAATATTTGTTTACAATAGATTTCTAAAAAAGAAATAATGTCAACAAAAATACATTAAATGAAAATTGTGATTTAATGTCATTCCCTTGTCGGTGTTATTAAAAGTAAGGCAAAAAAATACATAGGTATGCATGTATGTTAATGCTTTTGGCAAAAACCCTTTTATAGTATACGTAAGTATTTATAAAATTAAATAAATTAAACAAGACAAAAAATAAATGAATAAATAAATAAAACAAAATAAAATAAAATGAAAATTAAAAATAAAAATAAAAAATAAAATTAAATAAAGTTAATTCAATAAATAAATTAAAAAAAAAATAAATAAACAAAACAAATTAAACATAATGAATATATTAAAATATACAAAATAAAAAAATTAAATAAAATAAATATTTTTTTGTTTTAAGTACTTTTCTATTATTTTAATATATTAACATTTTCTGTAATTTTTATGTTTTGTATACATACATATAAATAACAATGTTGCATTTATTGCCTTTCTTCATATAATTCAATTCAATACAATTTTGATTGTATTTAAATCAATTCAATCAATTGCCTGCGAAACTCAATTTGTTTTATTTTTGTTTTTTATGTTTTGTTTCTCTCAAAAAGAAAAGAAAAATCAGTAAACAATTGAAAAGAAAGAGAATGAATTGAATTGAGTACAGATGAATATATATATATATATATATTTCAGAAGTGAAAAAAATTAAATTAGGAAAATGACTCCAAAAATTTGTTTTAAGTTTCAATTTCAGTTTAATATAATTTTTTAGCGGATTCATATACTTAAATAATTCTTTTAGCAATATTATTTAGAGTTTTGTAAGAAATCTAGTCATTTTAAATAATTTCAAAACTAAGCCAAAAATGAGGGTCAATTTTGTTTCGAGCTAAATATCTATTAAACTAAAAGAGATAACCTACACATGTAAGCATATTTTTTGTAGAGATTTACAAGGACTTTCTATGTGTTTTTTATACCCTTCACCACAGGTGTAAAGGGTATATATAAGTTTTAGTTCAGTTTGTTATTTCTGCAATATTCATCTAAGACTATAAACAGTATATATTTTCTGGATCCTTATTGATAGGGAAGTCGATATAACGATGTCTATCTGTCCATCTGTCTGTTGAAATCACTTTTTAGAAAGCCCCGGTTATCGGATATATATGTGTTATACAACAAATTATAGGGAATATACCTTAGAATGACATTAGTAAATGAGATATAGGTCAAAACACATTTTTGGGACTTTGTGAAGCTTCAGAATTCGGTTTTGTACAAATCTGTTGTAAATATTTTTCTAAAATTTCGGTTTTTTGAATTAAACATATCGGTCCATAAACAACCGAATTATAGATAAAACTCTGAAAAAAATATTAAAAAATACACACACAAACATATATAAAAGGCATTGCAATGGATTTCTGTGTTTTTTGTTTTTTTTTTCTTTTTTGTATAAGCAAGCAGCAGTTGTTGATACACACAATCATTTTTTATGTATGTTTGAATGTTGTTGTTGTTTTTCGTATAGGCATGTATCTACATACAAACTTATGTGTGATATAAAAGATTCGGCAAAACCGAATATAGCGCTCTATCTTGTTTTACATTTAAATCATACATTAATTTTTTGTGAATTTAAAAAAAAAATTACATACCCGAGGTCAACAAATATAGATATCTACCCTCTACCCCCGTGATCCGCTGGGATCTGTGCTCCTCCAAATCAATTCGAAAACTGCTGTGAAAATTTGAGATTTTATTTAGATATCTCCAACGATTCATAAGTTAAAGAATTATTTCCAAGAAAGATAAATTAAAATCTGATTTTTGACACAATTTTTACTACATTTAAAAGCCAACGCTTCAAATAACATAATTCATAACTTTTTTTTCGCATTTAAGACATCTAGTTTGGTAGTTATAATGACGCAAACTTTAATATTTTTCATTAATCATTGTTTAAGAAAATACTGTTTAAATTCTTATATACAAAGTATGCTATGCATTTCTGCCACATATGTATACGTTTTTAAAAATTTGCAACATTTTTTGAGAATATTGGTTTATTGTCAATCTACTGATGTAAAATACTGGCCATAAAATAATATCTTTGGTACATTTATGGACTGTAGAAAAGTTGGTTACTTTTATCATCACAAAAATATTAAACCCAAACTTTAATGGACCAGAGGTTGAGTCTAAACAGGATAGTATACTCCTAAGTGCCATGTGATAGCAGAAATAAAATTCAGCTGCTACTACTTGTTACTCTTCTTACTTCAACATTTCTAGTAATCATTTCAAATGAGTATTTTTTCATATTCTTAAAGTTCAACCTTCTCTAAATATGAATTATGTACCCAATATTAATGATGATATAATTATTATAGGATCGGTCAAAAAATATATTTTAAGTATTGTAATACATGGAATCTTAATTTTAAAGTGAAAGTTTTTAATTGAAATTCATAAAATAAAGTTTAATACATGTAATTAACTTTTCTTCAATTATATTAGAGTAACTAGAAACCTCTAATGAGATCACCGTGTTAAAATAATAAGTTATGTTGCTAAAGTGTAAGTAGTCTAGTGTTATTATAATAGCGCTTTAACTCATTATTTGGCATTTGAAGTTTTGGGTAGTAGCTAATTTTTAGGCGAACAATTCCACCATGAAAATGAAGCATAATTTTTAGAGCACAACTAGGGGTTGCATTTTACATTCAATTTTTTCGTCGGAGAACAAGAAGGAAAGATAAAGTTTTCAGTAATTATTTACAGTCTATGCATTCTCATTTAAAGATGGTGAGGCTTAATTACTTCTATATCAACATACCGTGTGCATTACTTAGAAGTTTTTTACTGTAAATGATTAACTTTCATCTGCATTACTTCTAACTAAATAGTTATATAATATGTATAGTTATGATATATGTATAGACATTTATATTAAAGAAATAAATTATTTATTAAAATATACCTAGCTTTCTAGTAAAAGATTAAAAACTTCCATTTTTAACTCTTTTATTAATTTTTAGGTAGCAACATTTTTCGAATTTTGCATGAAAGATTTATTTAGCGAATATAAAAGTAATTTTAAGATAACTATAAGATAATTTTAGTCGGCATGTATTGGAGTTTTATTTATCTAAATTCCGTTTATCTAAATTCCATTCTTAAGTTATAATGTGCCCGCCTAATATGGTGGCCATATAATCATGCCAACAATCCTTTTGTTTACAAAATATAGTAAGCAGTTTTTCATGGGTTGTTGTAGATGTTACGCAAGAATAAAAATGCAACTAAAAAATTTTGCCGTTAGTGAGATATGAACATTGGCTTGCAAATTTAACTTCACGAACGACTTTCTCACTACACGATCTTGCACTTACTTCAATATGCAACAAAAACTAACAGCACTAGTTTAAGGTTGAACCAGCAATGTTCTGGTTCTTATTTCGACGCTCTAGACAACTGACCCACGTGAATGTTATATTATTGTGCATTGTACTTATTTATGTAGTGTATAGTAATACAGAAAACAATGGCACCTCATTACCAAGTAACTACTGAAATAAGTAGTTGGCATTACCGAAAACCAAAAATTTTTGCTGAGGACCGTTAAAAATTTTAAATTTGATACTTGTTTCCCGTCTTCACGAGGAATAATAAAAAATTCCTGGGAATTTTCATCACGAGGAATAATAAAAAAATTCGTGGGAATTTTCATCTAAGAACTGCAAACCCTTAGCTCAATTAAACAAAATATATGGTGCGAAACGTCACACAGTGGCTCAAATTTATGAGTACATTTTTCAAAATTTTAATGTTATCATATGTTATCAAAGTAGGTATGTACTACCTGAATTATTGTTATATGTTATTCAAAATAAAACGTTGTTAAACAATTCGACGAATATTTGTATAAAAATTTTAAATGACACAAAAAATTATAGAATATTTTTTTTTTTCACTAAAAAGCAAAAAAAGATTTTTTTTGTTACCGAAAAATAATAACATATCATTCATCATTAAAAACTAAAATTGCTAAATTTTCAATAAAATCTCTCTAAATGAACCAAATCAAATAAATAATATTAAAATAATATTAAAAACAACTTTAACTAAATAAGGCGACGTTCGCAAAAGAAAACTTCTCAAACAAATGTTCATTAAAAATAAGTCTTATAAAAATTACGTCGTGTTACAGAATGGAAAAAATTATAATATTTTTATGAGACATAGTGTTGGTTGTAGAGCATGATGAGTAGATTACTCTACAGTTTTCAGAAATTCAACACACTCCAAATCCGAAGTTATTGACGAAAAACTTTTTCTAATACTGCACCAACTCAAAAAAATTAAAAAAAATATTTTTAAACAGATTTTAATTTTGAAAACAGGGTTGGAAAGACAAACATTGTGCTACTTAACAATATGCCAAATAAACATACGCCTTAAAGTTCGTATCAGATACCATCGCTAAAAACGCCATATTTCAGCTGCAGTCTTAAATTTTAGCAAAAAAACTGATAATGCTTTAATATCTAATATAAAACTAAAAATTAAAACAAAGATGTGCAAAATATGCTAGAAAAATACTAAAAGTAATTCTAAAAGAGCTAAAAAAGTGCTAGTTGCTAGATTAATTTTTTTCGTGCTAAATGGATTTAAAAAGTGCCAGATCTAGCACTAAAAATGCTAAATTGTCAACATTGCACATGGTACCCATACAAATGGCCTTCCGAAATAGGGTCTTAAGTATATAAATGTCTTAAATATAAAAATATTTCAATAAAATTCGGCACGAATAAGCATTAACATGACTGTCAAATTTCATGAAAATTGGTTCACAATTGACTATAAATCCCAAAAAGCTTTAAGCGCCTTCTGGTCCTATCACAATGTACATATTAGATATTTTAAAGCTTAAAGATTTGTCTTTTAAATATTTATAAAACTTTGAAAATTTCTTCATTAGTTTAAAGGTAATTTTAAAAAATGTCATAAAGTGATCTGTGATTAATACATATTCCGGTTTTCATTGCGAGGTTGTCAGAGCGTTTTGTTTGTGCACACAGGGTGGCAACTGGGTCAGGCAAATTGTATTTAATTAGATAAAATATTATCTAGTTAAGCGTCTACTGCTAATATATACCGTCATAAAGCGTAACTTTTTAGTTCTATTCTAATTATCTAAATATAGTGTTTCTTATAAAGTGCGCCCATTTTAAGAATAAAAGACCAAATGAAAAGCTTTTTAACTTAGTTTATTTAAAATAAACATAATTTTTAAATTATACAAAAAAAATAAATAATGATAAATATATTCGTACGGATACAATCCGTGTCCAAAAGTGATAAATTTCTCAAAATTTTAAACTCTTTGTGCAAATTAAAAAATATTTCAACTTTGATCGTTTGTAGCAACAACAATATATGACCGATTCAAAGATTCTTAATCTCTGGCAAATCCTCAATCAGACTCAGTCATTAGATTTATCAAATTATTCTGTCAAATTTTGGATATTTGCCATGGTTTTGAGTAAAATGAGTAACTGTGCGACGTCACCTACTGTGACGACAATTAATAACTTCATGTTATTACAAGAATTATTTTCACCATCAAAAAACCCATGCAGTTTAATATTGTCATTATTACAATACACTACAATATAGATCGCTAAGAAAATGTTTTATAAATTTGCTTTATTTTTATTGTTAAATTTCCAAATGTGTGTACGCAATCAATCTAAAAATTTACATGCAGCCGATATCAGTGTTGTTGATTTTAGTGTGAATGACATTTTTGACAATGTTATTCCTATACAAATAGTTACAGATCACCTTTTTAGCAACAATTATATCGATAATGAGCAAATGTCGTTGCACGCTAAAATGTGGATGTGTTCTAATTCCTCTGACTTGAGTACAGCAATTAGCGCCATGCGATATCATAGGTGAGAATTTTAAATATGTATATTAGACTGTGTCAAGAAAAAAAAAAAATACTTTTGGATCCTCCTTGGATATTTTTTTGGGATGTAAAAACATAGTGTGCAAAATATTAGAGTGAACAGCTACCGAACGACCCTGAAGTTTGTAAGGTGCGTTTATTTAATGTAAAGTAATCGTTATCTAGACATAATTATCTACACTCTAAAAGAAAGAATCATGTAAAATTACTATTATAATGTTAGTAAGCTTTCATGTAAAAGTACAATGTGTACATATATTTAAGCACAATGCACATATTTATCAAAATAAATCGCATAGTTTCGTATACTATAAAGTGCATACAAAATGTAAATTAATAATTGTCTAGAATATAAAAATAATATCTAGAATATAAAAAGGATTTCAACTTTATAATTACATACAATTGGGTGTAAGCTATATGTTTCAAACAAAAATATCGAAATTGTCAAATATTTGTGTCCGAAATTAAAATAAAAAGTTGAAAAACATCTAATAATTGGAAGAAAATGTACAGAAAAATAAAAATATAATAAGTAATTCAAGAATATAAATATTGAACAAATAATAAATTTTAATTGTGCAAATAATAATGCAACTGAATGTGTTGCATAGAAGTGTAGAAAAATATCGTTGGCTTAAAAGACGTATCAGATTTTTTTTCTGAAAGTTAGTTTCAATCACACCTACTTTAAACAAATTAAGTGAGTTATGATGGTAATTATCAAATTTATAATCATTTTAGAGCAGCACTACATAATTAAGAATTTCTTTTAATGTGTTTTGTAGATATTATACGCGTAAACAACTAATTCATTTTAAAATTTAAGATAAACCTTTTCTATATTAAGCCATCGATATGTAAATTGTGACGAAGTTTAAAATGGATTGTATTAAACAAAATGATAGTGTAATAAATTTACATATAACGCAAAACCAATTTTTGATTAAATGCTAATAAATAACGTTAATCCTGAAATGCTGCATCATCGATTCGACTACGCGATTTTTAAAATAATAATATAGACAATTTACTAAAAAAATGGAAAAATTTACCTTTTTGAATTATTTATTTTATATGTATATTCGTAAGTGGAAAAATAATAATAGGAAAATATGTTCTCTGTCTATTTTGATGTTATAAATTTAGGTTTAAAAAATGCTTTATTAACAAAAAACCGCAACAGTGAAAAATGTGTCGTCGATTCGACGAAATGCAGCCTTGCAGTGTTTAAAAGTTTTTCAACAGTATAGAGGAACTTCGGCTTATGTGGACTATGCGTAAAATGTGATTCAGAGCCTTTTTGGGAAAACTTAGGTAGGTAGGTAGGATAACCCTGGTTTTATGATCGCTTTATTCTTTGGCAGAAATATATATAGCACGAGTTTTTGTATTCAATCGCTTTGTTTACTTTTCGGTATAGTTTTATTCGATAATAGGTACTTTCGTCTTGTTTTTTGAGTTCAAATTGGATATCATTTTTTGAACAATTGCGTGACAGATTTTAATATTTAGTGATTTTATATAATGGATGTCAATTCTGAGCAGCATCTACAATTGTTGGATATTTAAATTAAATTAGTATGAAAGCGGAAAAAAGTTTTTATTGGTATAATCTAAAATCGTGCAATGTAGATCACGCAATAAATTTTCAAATTAAAGTTTTTAGAAGAAAATTTCAATACACATTTGATTAATTATACTTTATTCATTAAAAATAATTATTTTTGAATTAAGCGTTTAATGTTTTTTATATAAAATTACGTTTCTTGCGAAGGAATCATAAATTATGCAAGCTAAGGGCTTTGTTTTTGCAAAGAAGATATCGATTTTTTTTTTTTTTTTTTGTTTCTATGTATGTAGATCGATCATAAATATTTTTACAAAATTTCGGTTTTTTGAATCAAATTGGTTCATAAACAACTGAGTTACGGGCTGAAAACTAAAAAAAATTTTTAATAATATACACACACAAACATTTATATTAAGCATTGCAATGACTATTAGTTTTATTATATTTTTTTTTTTTGTATAAGCAAGCAGTTTAGTTGACAAGAGCAGTATTATTATGATGATTATTGGCGTTGTTGTCTTTTGTATATACAATCAGTTTGTTTGTATGTATATATATTCAAAAATATGCTTGTAATTTGTTGTTGTGTATTTTTTTTTTAATCATGCGTTGCTTGTAGAACAAATGTATGTATTATTTTTTACACACGGTAATTACATCGAATATAAGGTATTTGATTTTCATATAACAGATCCCAATACGGGCGAAGGGTATATAAGATTCGGCGCAGCCGAATTTAGCGCTCCAACTTGTTTTATGTACATAAGCCGGTCGGCTAAAAGTCGACTATCAGACGCTGCCGGTTTAAATCGGAATTAGTAAGCCGAAATAGGCGGCTGAATTCGATTAACATTTTGGACCGAGAATTGTTTTTTTTTAGTGTTACAATAATAATACTTTGATAAATCTGTGTAACTAAACACTGTAAATAATTTGTTGAATTACTTTAAAGCATTTTAAAAACATGTTTTGAAAACATGTTTTTCATAAACGTTAAAAAAAAGTAGTCTATAGCCTGCAACAGTGAAAAAAGAGCTATTCGTGCAAGACAACAGAGCAATTGTTGAACCATTTTAAACTAATTTGCATGATTATATTTTTATGTCATATGAGCTTGTTGTGAAAAAATATATAAAAAATAATGCAAAAATGTCGGTCCATAAGCGGTCCTTTTAGTACATCATGGAAAAAAGTTATTTTATTTTTTAGTATTTTTCTTATATTTAGTATTTTTCTTCTATTCGCAGAGTTTCTCGAAACACTCTAATGTACATATACCATACGTATGTGTATTTTATATTTTATTTTAATTTTAATAAAAATTATTATTATTTTTTTTTTTTTTTGTAGAACTATTATTTTTTGTCTATTAATAGCTTAGTCTGAAAATATTTCGATTAGCCGCAGCGTTGTTTTTTTGTATAAGCATGTATTTACATCAGAGAATAAAGCCGAGCGGCTCAAAATCAGAGCTGCTAAATTTTTCAAGGCGTCGCATGTACCGGATTAAACGGCTGAGCCTGCTCAAGGTAAGCCGCCAAAACAAACTCTATTTTGTATGTAATGGCCTTGTAGCACACACTTTACTTTTTTGAAATTATAAATTAAAATATAACACTACCTATACATATATTTACCGACCAAAAAAATGTTTTCTTTCATTTTTTTGCTCCCAAAATAACTAGGAAAAACAACAAAATAAAAATTTACTGAAACCTGCAAATCTTACGAAGTTATTAGTTTTTATTATTATAAATATATTACTGGTTTTCCGGTTTAACGAACGAGCCAAATTCCTCTATTGAGACAAAAAATTAATTTTGTGCTCAGTTTAGCGAACAAATAAAAATAAAAATTTTCCAAAGCAAATTAAAATGTTTAAAAAGGAATCTTAAATCCTAGTGTTTAATATATATATATATATATATATATATATATATATATATATATATATATATATATATATATATATATTTAAAGCAAAGCTTTTCTTTTGGCTCTTTGGAAGAGAAAAGTGGTTTTTAAAAGGTAAAATAAAAATTTATACTACAAGTATGGTTGCATAAATTCTCCGTTTTACACCATTTTCAAATCAGAATGTATCTTTTAAAAAATATCGTAAGTGAAATTTTTGATCCTCAAGCAGAAACGTTAGAAAATGAGATTGAGTATTCAAGAATTGAGAACAAATTCTTTTCTTGGTTTCAAAGAAAACGATGATTGACCATATTAATAAATTGTTTCTGTTTTAGTTATATTTTTATGTTATAGAGATATTTTTAATAAAATTCAATAAAAAACAATATTTTGTATATTTTTAGTAAGTTGTGTCCGAAAGAAATTCTTTATGTTAGTACTGTATATAACGAACTTTTCAGTTTAACGATCATGCCTGACAATAATTAGGTTCGTTAGGTTTTCGTTAAATCGAAATCTACGTAATTCCTATTTTTAATTTATGTTATTAAATAAAACAAGTTAGAACGCTATATAAGGCTGTTTCAAATCTTTTATTTACAATTTATACTCGTACTTACAAAAATAATCTACATTTTTTTCTAAACTACAAAAATGTAAACATAAAATTAAACTATCGTAGCAAGCGTTACTTCCAGTGTTGCCATTTTGGTTATCTTTAACCAAAATTGGTTATTTTATTTTCCAATGTGGAGATGATGACCTTTTTTCATTTTGGTTATTTTTTTTTTTTTTTTTTTAAATAAAATGTCATTTTCATTAGTTTTAAAAATGCTATTTACTCTGTTAATCTTGCCAACAATAAAAACAATAAAAAGAGGCTGTGGTAAAAGTTCAGAATAAATTTAAAAGCTAAAGGTTCTCATTTCAGTTTTAACTGACAATGAAGAAAACAATTTAAATCAATAGAAAATATAAAGATTTTCTAATATTTAACCAAAAAGTGAAATGGATTGGGAGTTGTTTCTGAGAAAGTTCTAACAATGTAAAGAACAATCTAAATACTTGTAATTACAAAATAAATTACTATTAAAAAAGAAATGTGTGAAGACCGACTTTATAATATCCCACACTATTGTCTATGTGCCTTAAAGTAATACATAATTGAGAGAGATCATTATATTGGTGCTATGGTTAATCTTGTTTGAGCCAAATTTTATGAACATACTAACATTTATGTGGAATTTAAGTACTTTAAACTTATTTTCGGGAGAGAACCCTATATTGAAGCTACAATTCATTTTAAAGAAATCCTTTTGAAACTTAATGCCATATTTTATTTATTTTATATTTCAGCTTCCTAACCACAGGTCTACAACTGAGGTTAACGCTGATATAATATGTGAGATAACGCCGGCAGAGGAGAGTAACCATTTTTTTATATTATGTTAAATCTTTAACAAGGGGTACACGTATTTTAATAAATCCTATAAGATATTATTATTTTCAATCAGTTACAGAGTAAACATGTCCTTTTTATTTAAGCATTCGCACTTTTTTAACACAATTTTTATAAAAATGATTTTTAACATGTAAAACAAACACTAAAAGGAAACAATTTTACAAAACAACATTGTTTTTCAATAATTTCCGAAATACACATGCACACACACAAGCAAACTTTCGTATATGTGTATTTTTTGACAGTTCATCTTATAAGATGGTTGTGTAGAGAAATCTCATCACAACAGTCTCATAATACATCTTATGATACTAATATTTGAATCTACAAGTGAAATAATTCTCTCAGAAAGCGAATTTGACACTCTCTGACACAAAAATCTTACATATTATGTTACGTCTAGACGGGCTGTAATATTACTCCAAGAAATAATAAACCAATTTCGTCCAGTTAAGGAGATTCTTGTCGATTGGTATACTTTAGGCAATTCTCCAATATGGAGCTGTAGGGAATAAAAAATGTACCTTAACTTATTAAAATTTAAAATATGTGAGTGCTTTGGCACATGAACGATTCATATTGAATCTTTTCGGCAAGCCTGCTAATTAAATATCTTTTAATATAAATCTCCTAAAAAATGGAATTCATATTTCCAAATGAGATTGGCTAAGTCCCTATATAAAACAACTTTTGTTTGCATTCTTATTCTGTAAACACATAATTGTAAAAGTGAACTTTACTATCTATTACTGTTCGATCCAGCTGTCAATTACAATCTGGTTTGCTTTCGATACCATATCACAAGGATGTGAGAATAATTGAATTTCTTTTATTAAACTTTATATGCCACATTTTATTAAAGAATTAAATTTTTTTTTGTTTTAAAGAGTTAAATTTTAAATATTTTTTTTTTCCTAAAGTCTAACTTAAGTTTATGATTAATATGCAAAGTATTTAAAACCTGAATACGTATATTAAGATTATATTAATTTTTGTATAACTTTAAATTTTTAATATTTGGTTATATTTTTCCTAATTTAGTTATCTTTTTCCAAAATTTTGGTTAGAAAAAATATTTGCCGTGGCAATACTGGTTGCTTCCTTAAAAAAAAAACAACACAATGATAGCTTCTGATGGCTACTAAATTTATATAAATGTGTTTGTATGTAGATACATGCTTATACAAAATACAACAACACTGAGTTATATATGTATATATATATATATATATGGCAGTTATTGGTGGGCTTCATAAACGCCATTTTAACTGACAATCTATCACATCCTCATTTGCATATTAACATCAGATCCGATTTATAAAGTTTCAATGCCTTGTTTTTCGAAAATGCTCAGAGAAGCCTTGAAGCTGTATTTTCAAGTAATTCCGACAAGTCAATAAATGCTCTTTCATTATCTATTTCACTAGGTGGTGGGACAATATTTCCAATTTTCTATTATTACAAAATTGGGTGTCCTTTATCGAGTAAAGCCTTTCTGAATTTTATATACTTATTTTTGCTTAGTCCTAACTCCAGCGTAAGCGTTGTCGCCTCATCTTCAGAAAACTCAGACGCTGGTGAAGATGTTGGAATACTTTTTATCATCCTTAACACATCCGTAACACATCCTTAAATTATTCTTTAACTTCAGACTGGGATTGCGTGGACAGTATTTCCGACAGTCTACTTTTTTGATTTATTCTTCGTATAATCATACTGCTTAAGTGGTGGTCCAGCATTAGTGGTTTTAACTTCCATGATGCTTTCCAACAAAGTGCAATACTTCAAATGAAACTTCCATACACATTTTTGTTTCGAATATTTTGAAACAATTTTCAACTTTATCCAATTCTCCTTTAACAATTGTTGAATTCGTTTGCGTTTCAATAAAATATGTTAATGTAGTTATATATTCATCTCTATACCTTTTAGGCATTTCCAAAAGAATGTGCACAAAGCTTTGTGTCAATGTTATCGTCATTGTAATGGTAAAAATGTTAATAATGTAAATAAAACAAAAGAGTTTTTTATATACTGAAGAACGTTTTCTAGGTACTATAAAACTACGCAATATTTTTATAAAATTCCACAGGTATATAACATGTTCTAAAATAATATCCAATTAATTGACCTACATAATTTACCTGTTCTAAGGAATATCCCATGTCTGGATATACCTTGTTGTATTATATTACCGAAATTTGTAGAATATACCTGATTGTTCAATATTTAATATATATAATATGAATATAACGACTTGAATGCACAAAATTTTATTAAAAAAATAATAATAATAATAAATAAAATTTTTTACAAAGTTTTCATACCCGAGGTGACCAACTTTGGAGGTCCACTCCCTGTCCCCCAGACTCGCTAAGAACCTGTGCTTCTCCAAATACATCTCAGGATTGGCCATGTAAAGCTTCATTCAAATATATCTAAAGTTACAGAATTATTTCGAAAATAAAATCGTTTTGGGACCTCTGCGCATCGCTAATCACATGTGAACTTCATGAGATACTTGATGCCAAAGTTTACAAAAATATGATTTATACGTGATTATCGGTGATTTCAACAGGGTGTATATGACGCCAAGATGAAACTATATATATATAGCAAGTTTCGTTTCCCTCAATCAAATTTGGAATTTTAATATTTTTTCCTTTAAATCTACTTGTATTGTATTATTTACATAAATATTTCTAATAATTCAATAAACAATTGTATTTATTTCCGTGCGTTTTTATTGAAGGAAGGATTAAATTAATTGTAGAATTGAACCAATAAAAGTTTAGTTGAATTTAGGCAAACATTCTATCATAATTCTAATTAATTTGATTAAAAAAAATTAATGGAAATTTAAGAAAAAATCAATTATTCCAGTTAATTAACATTGTAATTTTGGTGATTGGAGCAAATCAAAAAAAAATTAATATAAGCAATTTCACTTTCATTTTTTGCACTTATATTTTTTATCCGAAAATCATCTGGTCGATTCCGAAAACGTATTTTTTTTTAAAAATTTGTCAAACCTACTCAAGTAGATTATTGAGTTCTTTTTATGGAAAATTGGCTCAAATCTGCGAAACGTTTCTAGAAAAAGACAAGCTCGATATTGTCCAACCTTGTATTATGTAATCATTTTGATTGATCTAAATATTAGGACAAAATAAATTGACTCTATAACACAAAAGAGATATTTCCCTAACTCATTAACAAAATTTTTTAAAATTTGGAACTGGATTGTTGTAAAGCCATAACAAAAATAAACGATTTTAAATTAACCATAAGAAGGGGTTTCTATTATCTTCATCATTTCTCAAAAAATTAAAAATTCTTTTTACACAAGTGGTCGAAAACACGTTAATGGGAATTTGTAATAACTAATATTTTCTAATTGATTTTAACATTTTTTTATTGTTTCATGGATAGTTATGTAAGATTACGATTTATTTAAATTAAATTCTGTGAAAAAGTCTAAATTTCTATATTTAAATGCACCCTACGATTATTCTAATATTTTGCACACTATGTTTTTACATCCCATAGGACATCCTAGGGGCAGTTACGATAAATTCGAAAGACATTTTTTTACATATTTTTTATTGTTAAAGATGAATAGATGGGCACAAATAATAATTACATTTGTTTTTTTTTTTCAGGCAAATGATGAACGAATACTTACTGTCTGCCTATTTGCTAAAAGAAATTACAGGTTCCATAAAGAACACATCAACATTTTATGAACCATCAATAGAAAAACGTTTTGGAAGGGCAAAAGGCAATTTTAATGTTAGCAGCGATACAAATACAATGCCTAAAAATCACAAATTCATAGAGGATGAAGGGTCTTCCAAATATATCTCATGGTTAAAACGGTATGTTAGATATATATATATGTATATATATATATATATATATATATATATATGTATATATATATATATATATATATATATATATATATATATATATATATATATATATATATATATATATATATATATATATATATATGTAGGGTGGCCAAGTTTTGGACTGATTGAAAAAAACTAGAGGTTGCTCAAAACGATCAAAAACTTGAATCATATTTCAGTTGAAGCTTTTTGGGTTTATATCTTCTTAAATTCCACAGCTTATGACCCAAAATCAACAAAAGTTGATAACCAATAATATAATAGTTATTAAAATAAAATTACGGTAAACATGTACTTTTCGCCCAATTTACCCCAATCAAATATGGGGGTGAAAGGAAACCTGGCATATAGTTTCGTCTTGACGTTTTATAGATCCTATAAAAATTTGATGTTCAATTATTGTAATAGCATCAAAAGTAAGTAAGTGAATTATATGCAATATATTCATCGAACGGCGTTAGTCTTATAGAGGTTTAAGATAAAAAGTTATAAACAATTGCCAAAATTCTATTTTTAACAACATTTGAAAAATTACTATACTTATGTAACTAACATCAATATGATTAAGACACAAATTAAAAGTGGTACGATATAGCTGATGACGCCGAAGATAATCGCTATCGCAATTATTTTTTAACACTTCATTAAAAAAAATTGTACTAACAAAGTATGCATATTTTTTCTCATTTTTTAATTTTATAAAACTTTTTGATATATTTTTAATATTTGACCACAAAAAAAATTTTTTAAAAAATTTTACAAACAATTACCGTTTATGTTATGGTAATTGAAAATCAAAAATGTTAAAAATTCCATTTTAAGTCTGTTATCAGAAATAAAGGCGTGCATAAATTTTTGATATTTTTTTAATTCCATTTAATTCGTTGATGTATTTTTCACATCTAACTACAAAAAAAAATCTTTAATGTTAATAAATAAAAAGTTGCAAATATTAATTATATAACTATAAGAAAAATTTTTGAATGACAAAAATACACACCTAAAAATGAGTGCCACTTGATTCTGACATAGGTTATAACAACAGCTGTAGTTTGGCATACATTTTCACCGATTTCAATTATCGCATTGAGTGCGCCTCGATGGTGTACGAAATGTTGAAGACACCGCGATCTTGGGTAATGAATACTTTTCATGCAATTTTTTATTTGTGTAAATATCTGGAAAAGTTGGATGCAACGCCTCAGTCAGATTACTCACTATGGCGAGCTACAAAAAAACTATATAAGTACCTCTACGTAATACAAATAGTGGATGGCCAAGAAACGATACAGAAAAAGGGAATCTGTTTGTCAGTCATTTAAAGAATGTATTCACCCCGAACGAATGAAATGACATAATTGAGTTGCCACCTGTTGTGCCCCATTTCAGAGCAGTTGAACCCCTTTACTTTGAGATTCGAGAGATCGAAAAGGCTATTGTTGATTTAAACTCCAAAAAGGCACCTGGTATTAATAAAATCAGCAACCAGATGCTTTAGAGCTGCCTCTTATAGCATTAAAAATAATACTTTATATTTTTAACGCTATATTACGCCTTGAATATTATCCACTAGAATGGAAGGTGTCACAGATTACCATGATACCTAAGCCAGGAAAATATCAGACAAAAGTAGAATCGTATAGTCCTATAAGTCTATTATCTAATATGTCTAAGCTATTTGAGCAGCTCCTAATGAACAAGCTATACCCGCTAATAAGCCAATGTATACCCTATCATCAATTCGGATTTAGAAGAAAACACAGTACTATCCAACAAACACACAGACTTGTAAATGTTATAAACAAAACGTTTGAAGAAAAGAAATATTGTTCCGCTCACTTCATTGACGTATCGCAAGTCTTTGACAAAGTGTGGCATGACGGCTTGTTATATAAAATAGAACAAAATATACCCATAAATATACATAAATTATTAAAAATCTATATAACTGGTCGGAAATTTATTCTTAAAGAAGGTGACTTTTTTAGTACCCCTCAGGCTATTGAAGCAGGTGTGCCCCAAGGTAGTGTACTGGGCCCTGTGTTGTACCTGATATATACCTCCGATATGCCAACTAATAGTCAAACCCATACATCAACATTTGCAGATGATACAGCTATTTTAAGCACCCATATATTTGATATTGAGAGATGGCTAAAAAATGGAAAATAAAAATAAATAACATTTACTTTGCGTAGGGAAACATGCCCACCTATTCTTAGAAATAACCAAATAATACCCCAGCAATCGGAAGTTAAATACCTCGGAATACATCTCGACCGACGCCTTACTTGGAAATTCCATATTGATGCAAAGTTGACCCAAATGAAATTGAAAGCACTCGAAATAAATTGGCTAATTGGCAGAAATTCTGTGCTCAGTATAGATTGCAAACTACTCCTATATATAACTATAACTCAGTTTTAAAGCCAATATGGAGTTATGGGATCCAGTTATGGGGTACGGCCTCAGCATCAAATATTGAGAAAATACAGAGACGCCAAAACAAAATATTGCGAACTATAACCGCAGCCCCTTGGTGTATGTTAGTATTTCTTACACTAACATACATAACATAAGGATCTAAACATTCCTTTGGTAAAAGATGTTATAAAAGTAAATGCAGGAGCATACTTGAAAAGATTGAAAAATACATCCTAACCCACTAGCACGAAATATACTAAGAAGTAATGGATACATCCGATTGAGAAGAAGAAACACCGCAGAACTGAGCCGAAGTTAAACCATATGCATTAAAATCGCTTTTAGTCTGACGTTGGTTGGACTAAACTGATATTAAGATTTAGATTTAAGATTTGATTAATTATTGTTAGTTCACTTAATTTTTGTGAAGATTCAATAAATAAAATTACTGAAAAAAAACTTATTTTTCGCTTAACTGAAACAGAATAGATACATTTATTACAAATATAATTTCACATAAAATACAAAAACATGCTAATATAAAGTACGCAAAATTTTATATCGATTTTAAAGTTATAAAGTTTTGGCAAAATAATATTTTATCGCTCCACTATGGTTTTAAAATGTAATTCGGAAACCTTTTGTAATCACGTGATACTTTTGCTTCATTGAAATTACGCTGTGAGACTGCCTCGCGAAAGAGGCTGTTCTTGAAGCTATTCACGTTTTTTCTCTCCAAGTTTTGCCATCCCCTATATTACAGCTATTGAGGGTACATTAACGAGATGTATCTCAAACGAGTTATAATTACAAGATCAATAAACCTCCATTCTTTATTTTGCAATACTAATCGAAAAAGTGCAAAAAAATTAAAATTTTGAACATTTTGGTTTCACCACTGGTCCACAATATAATTTAACACTGCTCAACGACACTTTGAACACAAGTTGTCGTATTTCTACAAGTGATTGTATTCCCTTTATATTAGAAAAATTGGACACAAAATTTTAAGCAAAAAACCGGGTTTACTTTTTCTAATATTGAAATGCTTAACCGGTTTTCACAAAACCCGAATAGTCGATATCCGATATTCAATTTTCCAATGCCACGTTTTGACTTTTCTTTAATATTGAACCTAGAAACATGAAATTGAATAAAATATCGTGAGTGAATATATATTGCCCTGAATTAGTGAGTTAACATAAGGGGAATTTATGGTACTTATTCATGACTTAGGGAGATCGAATATTCGGGTTTTTTCAAAAATTGCTTTTCGGTTTTCTCGAATAGTTTATGCTTGAAAAAACCGGTTACAAATGCATACATTTAAAAAACCGGTTAACCGGTTTTAGTTGTTTGCTTGAAAGTAATAACAATTTATTTAGTTTTTTAGGTTTTATTAACAATTTTCAACAAAACAAAAGGAAAGAAACATTTTTTCACATAAAAAACAAAAAACAATTCACAGCTATAAATAAAAATATAATGATTATAAGGTATATTTATTACTTTTTACTAATTAATTAAAGAAGTAAAACATATTCCTATTTCTTTCCTTTGTTTTAATAAAGCTGGGCATAGAAAAGGATCTTTCACTTATTGTGCATTTAATAACATTTCAAGCCTATCAGATCTCTTACCACATTTGTTTAAATAAAAAAAGTCTTCCAAAAATTTTTTATTATTTTTTATTAAAGCGTGTTTTGGCGTCTGAAGTTTTTTAATTGCAGTATTTAACTCATGTTCGAAACTTTTATCAGAATCGGCGCTATCTAGTTCTTCATCCAAATCTAACGTAATACCATTCACATTTGCAAAAAAAAAAAAAGATTATATAATTGAGTCGAATTCTTTTATTTCAGAATTAGTAGCATATTTGAGAAATATATTATTTATAGGAAAATTTACGGTCTTTAAATATAATATCGACGTATTTAATACTTTATTACGACGTTCAGCTATATGTAATTTTAGGGATTCCATTAAATTATATCTTAAAGGGTTATGAATTTTTAAAATTTTTGAAAACAAAATTGAAAAATACCTTCAGCTTATAGTAGTGTTGTTGAACCTAAAGGCTTTAATGTATTATTTAACTCAGTCAATGCAATTATTTCCGCTTCACTAAATGGAAATAGCTCTGGTTCCAAAAGAGCATGGTTAACACATTTGTAAATTTTTAAAAATTGGGAAATCATTTTTATCATCGAATTCCATCTGTGTTTAACATCATGTACTAGCTTTAGTTCTTTATTTTCTTGCTCTTTTACGTACAATTTGAGCTTTTTCTCTTTTTCGTTGGATTTGTTAAACATTTTCACTCATTTTCTTATGCGGCCAATAATTTCCGGTATGTTGTTATTTAAATTCATGTTTTCTTCAAGAAAATAAAAAAAATATCATCATTATGTTACTCGCATTTTGATTCATCAGAACTTAAATTTTCATCCGTAATATGATTTACATTGCCCTTATAAATTGTGCCTACAACACAAAGATGAATTGCGTGATTTATGCAAAGTTGGGATTCTGTAACAATATTACTACCATATTTTTGCATCAACGCAGCACCATCATGGGTTGATGCAACAATATCAATTTTTTAAACTTAATTCACTTAGTTTTTTTTATTAATAAGTTCCAAATTGTTTGCGTTTGATTTTGTTTTAATTTCTTCAAGTCCCATATTATATATTTCAAAAGACTTAATTTCACATACGACATATTTTTTGTAGGAAATGTCAGTTCATTCATCGACCACATTGTTTTTCCATTGGTTTTCTTTATTTCACTTATTTTATGTTTTAGTTCTTGTTTCAATAAAAAAAACTGATCTATTTTGGCCCAAATTGTTGATTCAACGGGCATATTCGCAATAATTTTACGGACATTCCGTCCTCAGCAACACAACGTGCAAATATTTCATTGACTTTTTGTGACGTATTTTAAGATACTATTAGTACATATCGACTTAGAACCACTAGGAATAGTATCCATGTCTTCTGGATTGGCTTTTGAGTCCAAAATTTTGTGCACATTTTTAAGGTGATTAATGTTGAACCCATAAAAATGAAATTGAATGAAATACTGTGAGTGTATATATATTTCCCTGAATAAGTGAGATCATATAAGGGGAATTTATGGTCTTTATTCATGTATAAATTAGGGAGATCGATTATTCGGTTTTTTTCAAAAACCGGCTTTCACGAATAGTTTATACTTAACAATTTTGGACATTTAAGGCACCTGGTTTTGTCTTTTCCTTTCCGGTCAAAATATTTCCACACGGATAACATCTACATGCATTAATTTATCAAAAATACATATTATATATATATATATATATATATATATATATATATATATATATATATAACTTTTTAAAATCCCTCTCTTTAATTCTCTTTAATTGTTTAATTTATAGAAATTTTAAATATTTGTTAAGCTTTTTATTGAAATTTATAACTTTACGCAGTTCTTTATATTTTCTTCTTCTTTTAGTCGTTATTATTACTTTATTTTGATTGTTTTTTAATGCGAATAAATTCGTCTTGGATTTCATATTCTTAATGATAATGTAGGGTTGCCAAATTTATAAAATTAAGAAGTTAATTTATGCACTCAAAACAAACTACAAAATTAAATATTTTTAAGTTAAAACAATATTTACTAAAAACCGAGTATTCGATGAAAAACACCGGTTATTCGATGTTCGAAAAGCTCACATTTTAAAAAAACCGTCCGAAAATTTAAAAAAAACCGGTTAAACCGGTCGAATAAAACCGGTTCAATCTCCCTAGTATAACTAGATGAGAAAACATGTGAAGGAACTTTTTGTTCCTTTAATGCCACTTTTTGAACTTTTTACAATACTGAACCTACATATATGTATGAAATTAGATATAAAGCGTTTAGTTCCAAATATTATTCGCAATTATTTAATTATAAACCAGTCCACTTATGTCTTTAGGGTTATTTTGTACTATTTGCTATTAATAAATTTATTTTTTGAGTTAAATCACTGAAAGTGTGATTTATATGAAAAATTTTTAGACGAATGGTTTGAGCGAATTTAAATAGCAAAAGAAAATAAAAATGAAGATGAGTTATTTTAAGCATATTGTTTTTGATAAAAACCTTTAGTTTTATTTGTACATAGAAAAAAATTACGACAGATCAAATTTTTGTTAAATAAGTGGCAATTTATGTGATTTTGATAACTGGACCAGTTATCTTTGGTTTCTGTTATAAACCTTTACAAAACTTATATCCCTTAATATTATTCCAATAGCGGTACATCGTCTCAGTCGCAAACGGCTCTGTTAAAATATTGACAAAAAATAGAGTAAGAAGAAAATTGCGAACAGTTTTTTATGATATATTCGAAACTTTATTTTTTTTAATCTTGATAACGTTAGTAGTAGTTATAAACTGGAAAAATATAAGAATCATTAATGGTCATGATAGAATAGAAAATGAACGTCAAAAATATGAAGAAAATCGAAGATTAATGTGCCGTTTATACCAAAACAAAAACTAATTGGTGTTTGAAAAACAAAATTTCTAAACCTACATCGTTTACCTACCTTGTTTCTTCCCAAAGTAGTTTTTTTTTGACAGTCACTTTTTTTATTTATTTAAGGTCTACGGAATAAATCCTTACAGACGAATTATAAAAAATTTACATAATATACAAATATAATATATACAATATAAAATATAATAATGTAATATACAAAAATAAAGATTAAGACATCCCTTTAATTACACTGATTTAGGTACAAAATAATATTACATTTAATGACATTAATATTAACAGAATAATCAATAAAAAAATAAAAATCATTATAATGTTTACACAATTTTCTTAAAGGATCAGAATTAGCATTAGCATTAGTTTGGAAAACTTGTAAATAGATTGGAATGTAGAAACGAGTTGATCGAAAAGGAACATTAAAATTTATGTTGCTGAGTAGGAAGTCGGAACAGACTGCACCATTTATTAGGTTGAATAAAAATGAAACACTAAGCATAGTTCTTCTGCTCTCCAACGTTGGTAATTTTATTAATGCAAGCCTTGTAGTATAAGAAGGAATAATGACGTTAGGATTCCATGTTGAATTACGCAAGCAAAAAAGAAGGAATTGTTTTTGGACTGATTCTATAAAGTTTTTAAGATAATCCGCATCCGGATCCCAAATAACAGATCCGTATTCCAAGATTGGTCTGACTAAAGATGTATATAACCGTTTAGTAATGATTGGTTCAGTAAACTCCTTGGCCCATCGTTTTATAAAAGCCAACACACCGCGAGCTTTGTTTACCATCATATATATGTGTTTCTTGAAATTTAATTTAGGATCCAAAAGTATTCCAAGATCTGAAAATTCCATAACCAATTCAAGTTGATGTCCACCCAGTGAAAAGTTAAATAAAGCGTTATCATTTCTGGAAAAACGCATATGTTTACATTTTTTTAAATTGAGTTCCATTAAATTAAGCACGCACCATTGAAATAGTTCATCCAAATCATGTTGCAGCAAATTTTTTTCAATGTTATTGTCATAGCTTTGAAATACCTTCACATCATCGGCATATATTAAGACTTTACAATATTTAATTACGCACGGCAAGTCATTGATGAATAGGGAAAATAAAATTGGACCAATGTGGCTACCTTGGGGCACTCCAGAACTTACAATAATGGTTTTTGATGTGGTATTATTAAAAACAACATTTTGTTTTCGGTTTGTTAAATATGATTTAATCCAATTTAAACTCCCGAGTGTAAGACCCATAGCATGAAGCTTTATCAGAAGTAATTTATGAGTGACTTTATCAAAAGCTTTACTAAAATCCGTGTAAATACAATCTGTAAATTTCCTTTTAATAAGTCCACGATTTACTATAGTAGTCAGCTGCATGAGATTAGTTACTGATGAGCGACCTTTTCTAAAACCATGTTGAGAGGAAGATAGTAGGGACGAAATTTGATGAATGAAATTGTCGGTAACACATTTTTCAAAAAGTTTAGGGATTGCACTTAACTTTGCTATGCCTCTATAGTTTGTGACACATGACTTACTGCCAGATTTAAATAGCGGAATAATGAATGAGTCTTTCCACAACTGAGGAAAATAACCATGTATTAAGGATAAATTAAATATTATGCCTAATGGAGTAGCTATTGCTTGTGAGCAATTCTTCAGAACACAACAAGGAACGCCATCAGGACCCATGTGGTATGAGGACTTAACAGATTTTAAAGAGTTTAAAATCTGATTTGTGTGGATTGGATAAAAGTGTACCGTTTGATGGAACGCAATTGGATGTGGGTATTCATTTAAACCATATTGGGAATCAGAGTAACTGGTGGAAAAAAAATCAACAAACAAGTTACTTATTATCTGATCGTCACTTGATTCGTTAGCACCGTACTTCATTGTTTTAGGGAAGCCACCAGACTTCTTTTTGGAATTAACAAATTTATAAGAAGATTTCGGGTCACAGTTAAAATTTTGTTTCAAATTAGATATATAGTTTTTGTACAGCTTTGTGTTTAATAAGTTATATTCAGCACGTGAAACCGCAAATATGCTATAATCAGACAGCAAGCCAGTTATTTTATATTTTTTAAAGCGTTTATTTTTTATGTTTTTAAGTCTGGATAATTCTTTTGTGCACCACATAGGACCAGATTTTGTACGCATTGCTAATTTGGGAACACATTCATTAAAATAATTTTGTAAAGTTTCATAAAATTTTGCTATCATGGAATCAAAAGCTGCTGGAGTATAACAAGGAATAGATAGATATTTTTTATTTCCGCTTTATTTGCTATTTCTTCGATCAGAGAATATGTAGTTTCAATATTAAAACATATTTTAAAAATTTTTAATAAATTATTTATAGTAATAATTTCATAAACAAATATAAATTTAAAATTTAAGTTTTCTCTTTATATATAAAAGATACGGTTCTAAAATTTGCTAAACAGGATGATTCATAAATAGTTATTTTAGTGGTTTTTATTTGATTTTCAATAAAAACTATTTAAAAATGGTTTTTGATTTGTATAAAAAAACCAAACAAATTTACGTAGTTTCTTATTCAAAAACCAAATAAAGCCAAAAACTATTAGTTTTTGTTTGGTGTAAATGGCATATAAGACGTATCACTTTAAAGTAATTTATAAAGGTATAGTGTACCAAAGTTCTTCTGGAACAGAAGATCACTCAGAAAGTAAAATAAATGTTTTTTTATACTTTTATGTACATGAGGCTACTATTTGAAGCTCTTCCTGGACTGTATTATAAGATCGTGTAGCATATAACGGTTTAGCAGATTCTTATGTGTCAAATTTCGTTAGTCTATTGAAGTAACTATCACGCAACTATTTTCCGGCTTTTGTCTCGTCGGCAATCGGGAGGGTTTCGATGCTATTTCAAAATAGTCTTCAAGTCGACATGCACAGTAATTATTATTTTATCTTGTGCGTGCTATATTTAAATGAGAGAAAAACAGAAGAAGAGAGCAAAAGATAGAAATAGGTGCAAAGAGAACACTAGCAGACATAAAAAAAGACGGAAGCGGATGTTTAGATTGTTGAACGACTGTGTTAGATGGTAACACAGTAGAATTCCCCTCCTTACCATGATCATACTAAGGAAGAGCGAAAATGAAGTTGTGTATGATCCCAAAAAAAACACTACCCTATCCGATTCAGTTCACCAGGAACCAATAAAAAGGACGCTTAAAACTTCATTTTAAAATTTCAGATTGTTTATTAAAGGAATTAAATAAAAAAACCATAAGGTTAAAAAAAAAACATATATATCAACTAATTTTAAACATATTACTAATAGTATCAAAATAATAATTAAAAAAAATTATTGATAAAAATAATTTTTTTGCAAAAATCAATTTTTAAAATAAAAAAAAAATAATTAAAAATATACCGTAAATAAAAAAAAAGCGGGTCCAACTGAGGATCGAACTCGGGTTCATAAAAAAAATTTTAATTTTTTCCCCCTTTTTTTTAATGCATAACAAAATAAAAATGTGCAAATTATAAAACAAAATAGGTTCAAGGTTAAAATAAAAAAAATAAAAAAATAATAATTATAAAAAAATTTATATATTTAATGAAAAAAATATAAAACAAAATAAAAAAATGTTTTTCCTCACATGGGATTTGATAAAAAAAACAAGAAAAATAAAACGAATTTCGGCTCAAGCGAGTTTTGAACCTGGGGTACGTGGAACGGTAGGTAATCGGTCACACCACTACACCATTGTAGTTATTAAACAGCAGGGGGTTAATAAATTAATTAAATTCTAATATAATATCAAAAACCATTTCTTGTCAATTGCAAGTTAAAAAAAAACAAAAATATATATATATATATATATATATATATATATGAAATTAACTGATTTTCTTCTTCTATCTTTTCTTCTCTCCATAAAATAATTAAATAGTTTATAACAATAATTTAATTATTTTATGATTAAATTTAATTAATTTACCCCTTATTTTAAAGCATTTTTAATTTTAAATTTTAAGATTTCTGAAATTACTAATTTAAGAAAAATCTCGTAGAAACTCACATACACTTTTTTTTTTTTTTTTAATTTAACAATTTAACATTTTCACTCATGTTGTTAACTCTGAGCGGAGTAATCATAAGATATAATCTTATGTAAAAGTTACAGTGTATGTAATCTTCAATAAGATACTTTTAATTTATTTAAAAGAAAATCAACGTAATAATAAATAATAAGGAATAGAAATGAAAAAAATTTACTTACATTTTCAGGATCCCACGTCGAAAGATCTTTCGCTGCTTTCCTGTCGATGTATTGGTGTTCTCTTTTGTTGTTAGGTGTTTAATTAATAAGGGTTATTAGCACTGTTAATTGATTTTCTTTTACATATTATGTTATTAAAAGATTTTTTTTTTTACTGTCTATTTCTACTAAATATATTATTGATTCTATTGAAGTTATTAAAATATTTACTCAAAAGTTTTTCTTATTTTTGCACATTTTTGACACTTGTTTTAATTAGAATTTTAATGTTTTTGCATTTTACCACTAACTTTTTTGTTTTTATATTGATTTCTGCATTACATTTTAGTTTTGTTTTAAGTGAATCGCGGACAAGAGTGAAAAATTAAATAAATAAAAATTTAAATAAAAAAAAAAAAAACAGTGAACAAAAAGTGAAGTTTAGATTTAAGTACAAAATAGAATTTACATAGTTTTAAGTGATATTGTTAAGTTATTCAAATTTCATGAAAAATTAAAAATAAAAAAAAATTAAACTGTATTTCTTGTGTTTCATTTGTTCTTTTTTTCCAGTTTTTTTTTTTTGTTTGTTATTTTCGGGTTTTTTTTTTGTGTTTTTATACAGATTTTCATTTAAGGGCAATTTTCATGTTTAAATAAATGTTTAAGAAGTCTTCTATTTCTAATCGATCTAATTTTTCTTTGATTGCCAAAAAATTTTTTTGTAGCACTTTTACACTTTCACTTTTTTTTTTTGGAAATTTCTCACCCGAAGATGGTTTTTTTGAGGAATTTGTTCTGGTGTTTCCTTCGGGAATATTTCTGTTGTACGACTTGTTCAGGCACCGATGGATCCTTCCTAGTTTGGAATTTTAAGGCTGGCGGGTTTATGCTCAGGGTTGCCCGTTCCCATGAAAAATATATAATTTTTGATTTTGTAGATGAAAGTGTAGGGTGTGTACTGTAAAGAAATTGCTTTTTGTAAATTTTTATACGTGTGTGCGTGTGGTTTTTGCTTTTTGTTCGTTACCTTTTTGTTATTGTACAAAGCTATCGTTCGCTGATTTCTCTGATAAAACTACACTCTGGCGAAATAAATTGGATGGTAATAAACATGCTAAGTATTTGTAAAAAAATAAATTTTATAAAATGGGGAATGCGCTCGGAATATAAAAAAAATTAAAATAAAATTAAAAACTTACTATTAAATTTTTCTTCCGGGCAGAGTAACGACGTTTAAAATAAACTTGATGACAGTTTTCAGCGAAAAAGGAATGTCAATATGAAAATTTGAACGAAAAACTGTTAAATTCAAAAGTAACTCTTCTCACGGTGGTGAATAAGAATGAATAAAATTGAAAAAGGTAAAAACATAAACATTATTTAAAAAAATGCTTTTTGAGCTACAAGCGCCCCTACAATCGGGGCTTTCTGAAATGGTATTTTGAACGGATTATGTTTCTACCAATTGTCTATATTATATTCTCAGAAAAAATGTATGTACCTAGAGAAATTTGAATCGACTTAACGGCATCAAAGAATTTGGCTTGATAACATTTTTAGGTGATTTTTCTACCCGAAGTACTTTTTTTATCTTGAACTTTTTCCAATTGTTCCTGGGTGTTGCCTATTAATTGCAAATAGAATTATTTATGTAAATATATTGAAAAATTTCTTTACTTGGAATTTGCTTGTACCTTGGAACTTTTCAATACAATTAGTTCTCGGAATTAAAGAATATACATAATTCTTATATTTTCTAAGTTTTTATTTTTTAATATTAAAAAAAATCGATTTTGGTATTGCACTAAATTGATTTTAGGTATTGTACTAAATTGAATAAAAAAATTGTACTTTTTGGACCCTAATTGTACTAAAATGTACGAGTTTTTTTTTAAATTTCTCGCAGGATGTCTATCAAGACTCATTAAAATTTATTAGCAACTGTTAACATTATTTTTTTACAGTGTGAACATTAAAAATAATCAATTATAAGTCATCAAAAATACTTGGTTGATTTATAATTATTTGAAGTTCAAAATGATGCAAATATTTTTCCTTTCATATTTACGTACAACATAAATGGCAAATACTGCATTAAAATAATAAAAAAGTTTCATTTTTAACATATTTTTCCAAAAAGAATATAAAAACGGCGGCTGTTATTAAGCCGAAAATTTTACGGCAGCAGCGGCTTCCATATTTTTCTCGGTGGCTCGGCCTAGCCGGATTTCAGCCGTTTAGCATAGGTCTCTGTAAAAACCCAAAATGCAAGGTGTTGCCAACCCTGCAATATGCTGTGTTATTTCAATTTGCTTTATGAGAATATATTTTGTTATAATTTTAACATATAAATTGTACCATTAATCTTAAACTTTTTACATTGTTAGACTAAGTGGTAAGCTTGCTCGTTCATTTTCACAAAGTTTGAAAACAGACAAAGACTTAAGCTATTTACATTTAGCGCCTATTAAAAAATCTATGAATTTAAATTTTTCATATTATTACTAAATATTTGAACAGAAATGAAGTTAATATTTAATAAAAAGGAGAATTCTTTGTACAGAGGTGAATTTAAAATACTTTTATAAATTCTATTTTGATTTTCTAGTTAAAAACAGAATTTAATAAGAAAATCACATGCAGGTACTGAAGCTACTTTAGCTTCTAAAGAAAACATATTTTGCATATATCGACACAAATCGATCACATAGCGACGCAATCCGAAATATTGAAATTTCAAACAGTGATGCAAAGCGAAACGACTCAAATCAGGGCCTAAGTGTAATAAAATTAATAAAATATTGAAAGATATTAAAATTAGCAAGCAACTGATATTTGCATTAAAAAAGTTTTCACAAAATTTTGCCTTTTAATTATTTTAGGCAGTGCATAAAATTTTCTTTTTTTTTAATCTTATAAAAACTTAATAAATTTGCTAACCAAAAGTATCCATTTACATTTTCTTCAAAACCATATCTTAAAATACTTTTTATCAATATAATTTTTATACTCACTGTTTTTCCAATATAATATTTTGAAACATTTATGTAAATAAATTTGTAAAGCTCATAACATGAAGCGTTACTCAAATTTCACTATCTTATTTCCCTATGCAACGATTTATAAAATTCTTGTTTATAACGATATAACCATTAATTATATACAAAGTTATCAAGTGTAGATACCACATAGTAAGAATCATGAATTGGTAATGTGGCATTATAAAAAATAGTGTAGTTAGGCAATGCGGTATTATAAAAAATGAGTGTGACAAACGTCAAAATTAACGAGAATTTATGGAAGGTGGCAACAGTTGCACAAAAACAACAATAAGGCGAATTCATTAATGTTTTTTATATATACAGTTTGACAGTTGTAACAACCATTAATAATAATCAGCTGTTTAACTGAGATTACCTTGTATATATTCGCACTGATTTTGAAGTTTGTCTTGATAAAAATTTGTCTAATATAGACACTGCGTAACACATAATAAATAACTTTTTTAAAAATCTTGTCTGGGTGAGATTTCGAGTAGAAAAAAACCTACACTTTGAACATTTTTGTTCGCACCTATTGACAAACGCTTTTTAAACAAATTGAACCTATCATTTACTAATACTTTACTAATATTTTTATTTTTTAATGTGAAATCTTAATAAATTTCATAACAAATTTGATTTATTCAATGTTTATTTTAAGTTTAAAAATATTTTACATTTAAAAGTAAATTCTATTTAGCATATTGTTCTATTTCGCTAACAAACTGCAAAAAACGATAATGGGTAATGATATTTTTTAAATATAGTAATATCTTACCAGGTTTTGTGAAATCTTATTAGAAACTAAATTAGAATTTGTTTGAAAAATCCAATAAAATTCTGAAGATTTTGTCTGAAATCATATTCATATTAGATTTTGTGTATATATAAATGAAGACAACGTGAAATCAAAAGTTTTAAAATAATTACCACAATCATAAGCCTAATAAATATATGGTAAAAAAATATTTAGTAGTATATTTGTTTAAAGACCTATTTAGTAAGAAACTTATTCATGTAAATTGTCAAGTAATCCACTACAATGGTTCTCGAGATATACGATAATTAATATTTGGTTTATTTGTAGGGTACCACATTCCCTGGGCCTACTCGCCAAATTTTTTCTTAGGAAAAACCTATTTAGTAAGACACTTTTTCATGCAAATCGTCAAAGCCTTCACTAAAATAGTTTTCGAGATATACGATAATTAATATTTGCTTTGTATGGAGGGTGCCACTACCCCTGGGCACACCTCCCCTTGACATACTCACCCAATTTCTTATCAAAAATAACATATTCAGTAGAAATTTATTCATGCAAATTGTTAAGTCCATCACTATGATAGATTCCAAGATATACGATAATTAATATTTGGTTTGTATGGGGTGTAGCACCTCTTCTGGACCTATACATCCAAGTTTTTATCAAAAAGGACCTGTTTAATAAAAACTTATTCATGTAAATTGTCATGGCCTTCAGTATAATAGTTATTAAGATATACGATAACACTGTGCGACATATGGTAGGGGTCAGTGATCGGGAAGGGTTCAAACTACCGGGGAAAGTTATATCGGTAAAAAAGAAGTTATACGTATCCCGGCGTTTTGCTGGGTCAAGTCTAAGAATCGAGATATATCGATTTGAAGTTAGTAACTACCATATAGGGGAAATTGTGACCTTTGGTGGTTTTTTTTTTTGACATAACTCAAGAACCACCAGTCCGATTTTGCTGAAACAAATTTAAAAATTAGGAATTACAATTCCTTTAATCTGTTCATACAACGTTTCGCTACATAAGCAACAGTTTCGCAGTTATAAATAAATGTATGAAAAAAAAAAAACTATTTTTTGCCTAAAAAATTGAATTTTTTTATTTTTAATTCATAAAAAATCCAAAATGCGTTTATCGATTTTTATAACCTATGTATCTATGTAATAACCAAATAATTACCTGTAATAATTTTTAATTTTACGTGTTAATAATTATAATAAATATTATCCAAATTCATTGAAACATAAAATCAATATTCTTGTAAAAATGAGATACCTTCACTTAATTGTGAATAAAAGCGAAACGCGTCCATCGATTTTCATGATCTATGTCTCATTTTGTTTAAAGGTTCTGTGACTTTACGTGAAAGTAATAGCACTTGACACTTTTTTTACCGTTTAAAGCTTACTACTCTTGATAATATTTATTACGAAAAACGCGATTTTAATTTTTTAAGAGAATTTTAGTAAAATTTTTAATTTGTTTCTTATTTAGTGATAAACAGGGAAACTACAAATAACTCGGAAGTTAAAAATATTAAAAACGATCCTGATACGTTATATCTTAAACGATTTCAAAGATTTTTTTATGAGCAAATTCCGCTAGTCGGGATGTGTAGGTTATCTCTTTTAGTTTAAGAGATATTGGGTCTTAAAGATTACAATTTTTACGCTTTAACCTACCAGTCTTTTTCCAATTTCACACGATCTTTTTATTATATTATTTTTTTTTTATTTTATCAACAACAAATAACAAATTTTTTTTTTTTTTTTTTTGATAAAAAAATTTGCGTGCATAAATGAATTAAAATTTAAAGAACAGTATTTGAAAGACGAGGTGATTCTATATAGTTTGAGGTATATCTCTTTGATGTAAGGAATCCAGATATGGGATAGCATTATCACAAAACTTCCATATAACTAGCGTAAATATTAGTAAAACTTGTGTCTTTTGCGACTGACAACTACAGATTTTATTGAAATCGTTTAAAACATCGCGTGAAAATGTTAAAATATTTATAGCATATTTTGATATTTTTAGAGCATATTTAACTCTTTTAGAGGATATTTTGTGAATAATTTTTATACCTGATGGACTGTTTTTCTTATTTAATTTTATTTTGAATGAAAATAATAATAATAATAATAATAATAATAATAATAATAATAATAATAATAACAATAATATTAATAATAATAATAAAAACAAAAACAAAAATATTTAGTATTTAAAATTAAGTTTATCGTTGACTAGCTTAACTTGTAATAACAAGATTGGAGATTTAGAAACAGGTTAATCGATCTTATTTAAACCATTATTAATTGATCTTCATTAAAGCTATTTTTGAAATGTAATATAAAAGATTTGCCTGAATAGTACAAGTTTGATAATTTCTGAACTAATAATAACATTATATTTTGTTTTTAGGTGCATATTTTTCGTTTTTTACTGCATATTTAATGCAATAAATTCTTTTTTTGAAGCATATTTGTAGTTTCCCTGTTTATCACTAAATAAGAAACAAATTAAAAATTTTACTAAAATTCACTTTAAAAAATTAAAATCGCGTTTTTTGTAAGGAATATTATCAAGAGTAGTAAGCTTTAAATGACTATATTTTCCTAACCAGAACCGATATTCACTTAACTTATTCAGCAAAATATCCCAAAATATGTCTATTATTTCCAATAATTGTTCGAAATTTTAAACCAATATTATTTTTTGCTATTTAGGAAATTGTGCGAAAAATAAATTTAAAAAGTTTTCTTTTCAGTGTATTTCTATAAATATTGAAAATTCTGTACTAGCTTTTACACGTACTGATAGCACCTTAGAAGTTCTAAAGAATCGCGCTGTTTTGGTTTCGATTAAGCGAAACCCCTATTTTTAAAATTTTTTTGAAGTTCTCAACTTTAAACCTCCATAACTTTTGCATGCATCGATAAAAATGATTGACGCGAACATACTTTTCATGCATAAACATTCGTTAATAAATCCAGAAACCAACGTTAGTGTCAGAAAAAAAATGTTAAAAATATTTTTACTCAAAATTTTCAAAATTTTTTAAATACTTCATGTCGCTTATTTGCTGCAACAATGTCATAAGTAAAAAATCTATCGTTTGAAATTAAAATACGAAATTTAAAACTTTTTCGAGATGTGTGTATCCCTATTGTTGTTTTACAATAAGTATGTAGCCATTTAGGATCTTCTTTAATGTCTGTTTTAAAAATTTAGGCGGGTTTCAACCTGTCAATTGATATAACTTTTTCATTAATATCTAATGAAAATGTTTCAGATTTATTTTAAGGACACGATATGGACTTTTATATGATTGTTGATGAGGATTTCTTTCACTATAATTTTAAATATTTGAAAACCTTGAGATACGAAAATTTTGCGATTAATTCTATGGACTGGTTCTACAGGTTTTAATAAATTAATTTTAAAATTGTACAAATTCATTTGATGGAGGGTAATCGGAAGTCTCAAAAAAAAAAAATCTCCTGGTAAACTAGCGTAGATCCATATACCATCTTTCGGTTGCAGAAGTATGATTTCCGAATACGTTAAGATCTATAAATGAGTTCAAGTTTTTAAATAGCTGAGACTCAAATTGTCTTTCTTGGTCGGTAGATATTTTTAGGGTAACCAAATATCGCTATCCATCTTTTATAAAAAGCTTCTGTTGTTACTTTACAATCTTCCATAGGAAGATTGCTTCATAAGTCGATAAAATTTCATGATGTGCTAGTTTATGGAATGCATGAAAAACATTTGGTCTAACGCTTTCAGATGAGGTATTACTATACAAATGAAAAAAATCTGTATCAATTCGTTTTTAAAATTAAAGACGTGGATTCTGGATTTAACAAAAACTGTTTTAGTTCGGAAACATTTTCTTAAGAAATTTGCCGAAGAAAATTTTTTATAATCTGCATTAGACGCTCCAGAAGTTGCTGTAATACGAGAAAGCGCATCTACTACCAGGTTATCGGCACTTTTTAAGTGACTAATATTGGTTGAAGATTGAAAAAAAGTAATCGACGATACCGAGGGGGACTTTCTTTTTCGAAATTTTGTTCAAAGTAGGGTGATCGAATAATCGGGGTTTTGCGAAAACCGTTCTTCGAATATTTCGAATATATGGCATTTGAAAAAAAAAACGATTACAAATTTCTAAATTTGCAAATTTGAAAAAAGCCGGTTAACCGGTTTTTTGGGATTTTAATTGAAATGTGTAAACAAAACAAATTTTTTAAATTTACCAAACATCAAAAGTTAATTATTAATAAGACAAACAAGTCTATCCATTACGGTGATCGATTATTCGACTTTTTGGAGAAACCGGTTTTCGAATAGTTAAAATAGTTAGAATTTTGAAAAACTTGGTTAATATTTTCGAAATGCCGAAAAACCGGTTAACCTTTTTTTTGCAGAAGTAAATATTTTTATTAAAAGACTATATTTCTCTAAAAAGATTTGTTTATGATATTTCAGTTAGAATTTATGAATATATTTTATGAAACAAAATTTTATTAAGATTAGAAAAAAACCATCAAAAATAAAATAAAGTTTTATATAACATGCACAGAAACTATGACAATGGAAAAAGCGTGTCTCAATTTTTTTCGAAATAAATTTTAAAGGTAGACAGACTTCTTTTAAATACTACTCCTTTAAAAAATATAATTAACTATTATTACAAATATTGAATTAATAAAAACTACAAGTAATATTAAAATTATTATATTTAAAGAATGTTACAGGTATTACAAGTAGAAAAACTAATTGATATGACGTTTTTTGTCCAAATTTGGATATTTTTTTTAAGAAAATTCGGAACTATTTTCAGCATTTTTTTATATAAAGTAAAGTAAAAGTAAAAGCAAATTAGTTGGTACATAACTATTAGCAATTGAAATAAAAATCTTCTTAAATTTGTTAATTTAAATCGTTGCTTATGGAAGTGAACAAATATAAAATTATATTCGATTCAATTATGTACACTTTTATTATAAATAAATTCACAAAAAAGCAAAAACCTTATTGAAATTTTTATAAAAATTTTTAATTTCATTATGAAAACATTAAAAAACCTTAAATAGCAGTACTAATTATCCAATAATTATAATACGTTTTTATTTTTTCTTTGAAAGTCATAGAAAGTTACATATTCAACATTTTTTTGCATATACCCAGCAAAAACTTTGCTTTCCTGGTAGGCTAGCAGGTATAATTGGAAACAAAAATAAACTACTTATTTTTTGCCTGAATAACTAGTTACTTTTGTTCGAGTTGTCCACAAATTCATGTAGTTATTTTTTGACTCTAGGGATACTAAAAAATATGTACCTAAAGGAAACCAAAATAAAAAAAAACAAAAAAATTTGCCGTCAGTGAGACTCGAACTTGGACACAAACTAACCATTCATTTTTAATGAATAACGTCTTATTCAGTACACCATCTCGCACATAGCATCCTAAGCTACAAAAACCCTTTTTAGTTTAAAATATCTTTTTAGACATTTTGTTATAAAAAACTAACAGCTTCAGAATGGGGTTGAACCAACAACCTTCTGGTTGTTAATCCGGCGCTCTAGCCAACTCGTCCATGTGATTGCAGTATTACTGTGCTATTATACTATTGAGTACTTATTATTGTAATACAGAGTAGGCAAATAATAATGACGCCTCATTACCAAGAAACTAATTTAATAAGTAGTTGTCATTACCGAAAACCAAAAAGTTTTTGCTGGGTATAATCAGAAAATAGACAATACTTGACTTTCATAATATGCGGACAAATTAATGTAATTTTTACTAATTTCTTTTTAATTTAAAATTTTATCATAAATAAAATAAATTTTTCATCAAAACAAACTAGTCATTTTGGAATTGGAATTTTTTTTAAAATTTTGTGTTGGAAAAAATGAAATATGCAGATGTAGCATTAACCGCGTTATAGGTCAAAACGCGTTTTTGGATTTTTTGAAGCTTCTAAGTAAGATATAGGCTTCATTCTTGCACCGAAGTGATAATACCTTCCTTAAATATGTTATCTCAACACGGCTGCAGGGTGTATAAGATTCAGCACAGCCGAATATAACACTCTAACTTGTTTTAATTTAAATTTGTTAAATTAATTTCTCATGCAATTAATTTAACAACACTTGATCGAGGAAAAAAACAAAAATTCAAGACCTGAAATGGTTCCATGTAGTACCGGCCAGCACTCAACAAAGAAAGTGTTTGAAAATAAATTTTTTTTCTTTCTTTTGATTTCTGTAATCGCGGATTTTAGCATATGTGTCAAATTCCTCTAATGTAAACTACAAAAACTTTTAGAAATAGGCCAACTTGTGTTCAAGCAGTGTGTCGTTCACCAGTGTTATTATATTGTGGACAAGTGGTGAAACCAAAATTTTATTTTTTTTGCAGTTTTTCGATTAGAAATTTATGCGTTTCGAGTATTGCAAAATAACGAATGGAAGTTTATTACTCTTGTAATTATAAATCGTTTGAGATAATGTGTCCTCAACAGCAGCGCAAAAACGTTATAACTCTTTAAAATCGATGTAAGATTTTGAGTACTTTATCTTAGAATTTTTTATATTTTATGTGATATTATATTTATAATAAGTACATCTATTCTGTTTTAGTTAAGCGAAAGTTCAAGAGGTATTTGATGGTAATATTATTTTTTTTTTTTTTAATTTTATTTATTAAGAAAATACTTATTACTAAAAGGCGCTCCTAAATGCACCGTTTGGTATCTTTCACAAAAAAAAAGCTGAAAATGTTCATTTTGCAATGAGTCAAAATTATAAGGTCAGTCCATTGTTTTCCATTAGAATCACATTTTTGACAATTTATTCCTTGACCATTTGTATTTATTCATTTATAGAAATGATTAAGAAGTGAATTATTTTAATTCCAGAAGTGTTCCTCCCACCCAGTTTTAAAAATTTCCACTTTTACCTATTCCACTGAATTATACGATGTTTTCCAGGATATAAGTGCACAATTAATACTAAAATGATCTAAATAAAACTAAATTAACAATGAAAATTGGAAAACGTTCAGATTTCTGTATAACCAAGACTCTAGGATTCTCAAAACAGATCCAAGTATATCTCTAGCAAAGAATACAGTAAGAGTTTTGCAGAAAAGCTTACAAGTTTCATTAAAACCTAATGAGAAATAAATCATTATGTAAAATTTAAAACTTCCTTTCATATAAACATAAACCATCTATTGGTATAATTTTAGCACTTTCAGTGATAGATTGAAAAGGTTAAAATGCATTGAAATTTAATAAAAATATGCTAAATGCTTTTTTGCACTTTTTTAAAGAATTTTTTAATTCAATATAATGTTGATTGATAGTTGTCATTTTTAAAATACGAGCACTGTTTTTACTTATTGCCTAATATTGCAAATAATTCTGAAGAAAAATTGTTTATAAATTGTCATTTGAACTCAATTTTACAAGAAATAAGGACAACGAAAATATGAATTTTCTTTACAAAATAATTTAGTATTGTTGTTTGTTGCTGTAGAACAATTTAGCATAATTTTTAGATCTCTTCTTTATTCAGCTCTTCAACATAGATGGTCTGAGCGATTTTTCTAAGTTATATGACCAATGAGTTTTCAGGGACTCTTTATGTTACAAATTTCTGATGTCATGATCACCACCAGTTTACAAATGTTAAGTATATTTTCAGTTTAAACCAAAAATTGTGATAAGATATAATTCCAATATGTTTATATATTTATGAAATATAGATTTTTTGAAGGGTACAAAAGATTCGGCCCAGCTGAATATAACACTTCCTCTTGTTTATTTTAATATCACTGTTATCTTTTTTATACCTAAAAATGATGTAATTATATGGAGATTTTATTAAAATATATTTCTGTTTACTCATTGGTTTAGTTAACTTAAGATTTTTTTCGCATGTAGCCATCATTACCCGCCAATTATTTTAATCATGAAGTTTCTTATATTATCTGCTTATAATATTTTCCAATTTTAATATGTGTATGTAATGTTTGTTAGATAAGGACAGAAATATTTTTGATATTCTGTTCGTATTGCGGATCCAATACACTGAACCAACAAAGAGTAGTATATAAAAATGGGTTAAATATCAACCAACAAAATCTTTAGTCAATTCAACAGAATTTGACGAAAAATCGTCAATATGACTAATTGATTTAATTAATTAAAACGTGGTTAATTTGACAAAATGTTTGTCAAATTAAATAGCTTATTATTCAACTTAACTAATTTTTTCTTCATATTGAAGAATTTTTATTAAATTTAACTACACTACTTTCTTTAATTCTAGTAAATTTAACTAATATTTTCTTACAAATTGGAGAATATTTATTCATTTTAACTAATGAATTTTATTCAATTTGACAAATTTTTGTAAATTTTAAAATTATTTTATTCAACTAATACAAAATATATCTAGCTTTGTTTATAAGTATATATTGCTGTATAAATTCTTTTAGTAAATAATACATTAATATATAAATGACTATTTAGTATCATAAAAGATAAAACAAATAAGATTTATTAAAAATTTTAATAATATTGTATAAAAAATATGCTTCATAATATCATTTAATTATACATAAACATTAAGCAATTCTTTTTGTAAAAGAAATAAGTAGGTATATTTAAATTAATATATGTATAAAAAACTAAATTAAAAATATCTAAATAATTAATATAAAATACTATAAAAAGGTATATTTTAATTAAACTTAGTTTAAACATCTAGTAAACTTACGTAGTGGTAGTTTTGTTTATATGTATTCATATAACGAAGGCACTAGTACGCTTGGAATAAGGTAATTAAAAACTACGGACCGTCTGAAATATCTTAAAAGAAGAATTATTTAAAAAAATAAGAAATTATGTTATTAGTTTAACATAAAAAAAAAAAAAAAAAAAAAAAAAAAAAACTATATACATACATTGACAATTATTTTTCACCATTATATTATTATTTAAGTATAGTATACTGATTTTTTTAAACCCAAAATAAAAATATGTATACATTACAACTGATCTTTTTAATTACGTGTTTTCTTTATTATCGTTCTTCAATTTGACTAAAATAAATTAGTTAATTTCAACGATTTTTTTTCAATTCACACACCTTTAGTGAATTTTAAAATATTTAGCTATAGATTCTACAACAGCTGAGAATAAATTAGAGTTAAGAAGTTAATTATATACTAAACTATATATATTACATTCTATCATAAATGAAATTATTTGAATTTAAATGCCTTATTAATAAATTTTTAATCTCGGCACCAGTATCAGCAAAATCAATTAGCTCATAATATTTATTCAAAATATGCAAAATAGGATCTATGGAAATCGATATATAGTGGAATATATAATCTAAGTTGTCTATTTGGAACATTAATGAATAATTTACTAATGAGATTTTTTGAATCAATATTTCCATTAACAATATTAAAAAAAAAATACGATGTTTGCAACGACCCTTCTACTTTTTAAAGAGAAAAAAGTCACCAATTACCAAATATATTAGTAAATGATTCATTCAATTAAAAACTTTTTTAAATTTGCAGCTCTCACCAAAATGATTATATCAATTACTAAAAACTGTAAAAAATGAAAAGAAAAATTCCAATTAAAAAATTTATCAAATCAAAATCAATGATTGAATGAATTAAAAATTTAAATGCGAAATAAAATTTTACATAAATTTTATTCTTATTTTATATTTACTTTAATATATATATATATATTAAATTTGGATGCAAAATGAAACAACTGTGTTAATTGAAAAATATACGGTAATATTTTTTTTTTTTTTTTTTTGTTTAAAGTTGAAAGTTTTATAAGGATCAAACGGCTACGATATTTAGGAAAGTTTGAATCACGGTTCCATCTTAGGTTCCGGAGGCAAAAAAGAAGAAATTGTTTTTGGACTGATACAAGTTTACGAATGTAAACATTATATTGTGGGTCCCAGATTATTGAACCGTATTCCAGAATAGACCTAACTAATGTAGTGAATTCTTTTGAACACCGCTTTATATAACTTAAAACATCATATGCCTTGTTCACCGTCAATGTTATATGAAGTTGAGTTTATTATCAAAATTTACTCCCAAATCAATGGGGGAATCAACCGAGGTCAATTTTGTATCACCAATATAGTAATCACTGTAATTTGGGGAATATCAATAGATAGACATGCAGTGGAATTTTTTAAATATTAGTTCCACTATGCACCAATTATTAAAGCTGGGTATATCGGATTGTAGATTTAAAATATTTTCTTTACTTGATAAAGTTAGAAATAGCTTTACATCATCTGCATACATTAACTTCTTACAATATTGAATGGAATTAGGGAGATCATTTATGAAAAATAGAAATAATAAGGGCCCAAGGTGACTACCTTGTGGTACTCCGGAAGTAACATTGACAAATCAGATAGGAACAAATCCATTTAAAGAAGTTGCCACAAAATCCAATTGCATCTAGTTTAGCAATTTATAGATCGCGGTTAACATTGCCAAAGGCTTTGCTAAAATCTGTGTATACTAACATCAGTTTGTAATCTTCTTCAGAAACCGGAATTAATATGTGATGTTAATCCTATTAACTTGGCGGATGTTGATCGTCCATGGTAAAATCCATGATGTGTTTTTGATATTATGGATGAAATTTGTGGGGATAACATCGATGTTATGTTTTTTTCAAATAATGCAGGAATAACAATAAATTTTGCAATTGCTCTATAATTTGTCACTGCGCTTCTACTACCCGATTTATAAAATGGAATTTGTATATAGGAGTTCTTCCATCTTTCTAGAAAAATACCGAACTTAAGAGAGTTTTATTTATATGTGAGTAACAGCGTTTGCTAATACTTCTGCGCAGTTTTTCAGGTTACAAGTAGGAATACCATCAGAACCATGGCTAAATGAACTTTTTACACTTTTTAAATATTTTAAAACTGTTTCAACATCCAGAGACAATATATTGATCGATGGTGGATGTGAGATAGCAAATGTGTCAATAGTTGATTTATAATTTGGAAATTAGTGCGATGAAAGCATAAAATGCCAGGATAACACTAGGAGCTTCAGTTGAAGTGTTAGATGATGTCGATCCTCAGGTACATAGCGAATTTACTCGAACTACATCAAATAACTAAGTCTAACATTCTGTTGTTAGAGTTAGAAACACCATTTAATTGGAAATCATTTAAATCGGAGATAGACTTTAAGAAGTCTTCTATCCAATATATTGGATTTGTGGGTACAAGGAAGTCTGTTCCAAATAATATGATCCAGGAAGCCGTTGGAATATTAAAGTCACATAGTATAACTAAGTAATCATATGGGTGAAGTCTATCAGCAATGGATTTAATTGCTAATAAATCATTTCATACAACAGAGGATCAAAGTTAGGAGGTATATATGAACATGTTACGTACATTGACTTATTAATAATTTTTATGACCACAGCTATTATTTCAGTACTCAAGGAGTTACCAATTATAATTTCTTCAGTAGGATATTCATTTGACACGGCCAGTAAAATACCGCCACCGAGTTTACCAATTCTACCTCTTCTAAAAATTTGATAATTATCGCACATTATCTGCGATATATAATATTAAAACTTTAGGATGGGTTTAGTCTTTTAAGTTTATGGATTCTGGAATACGGGCAACATTATCATCTTCGCGGTAAATAAATTGCAGTACAAGATCATTTTTCGGCCAAAAATTTGGATTCACTACTTATTCAAATAATCCAACAGGAACAATAACCTTGAATGATGCCCTATTTCCGGTAAATATTGATAGTATCAGAAAAAACATTATTGAATTTACCTTTCATATAGTTCCTTACATAATCTACGGTTATATGGAAATTATACGCAGTTCTCTGAATTCAGAGATTTTATCGGTGGATTTGGTATATTATTTGAAGATGAGAGGTTAATGATGGACTCGGAAACTCAACAGTAGTTCCCAATGGAGGGGTTGTGACTAATAAAGAAGAAAGGAAGAATTGGATTAAGAATGGATAATGGAAGATTAGGATCAACGTATTTTACCGACGTTGCCAATTAAGATGCAGGTAAAGCAGAATTGGAAATATCATCATGAATTTTCGATGAAGGATATGTTATTATAGGAATAATTGGAGCTTTATCAGCTATCTTCTTCCGTTTTGGAAATAAAATGCGATGGGATTTGGATAACTAGAAAATAGTTCACCAAATTTTGTGATTTTACTTTGCAAAGATATAAAATCTTAGTTTACTTGATCAAACTCTGCTTATGCATCCGCATCACATTTTAAATGATAGTATCTTAAGAACAGCCAGCAAGATACCATACGTTCATTATAGGAAATTATTTTTAGTAATTTCCAAAATACATGCATACTCATAAACAAACTTTTGTATGTGTGTGTTTTCTAACAGTTCATATTATATAAGTTAGTAAATAAAATGTTACTACATGGTTTGAGTACTTGACTGCAACTGACTAGTTGTCAGTAATAATTCTTTATTGACACTTTCAATTAACTTAATTATGAACTTAATTTTACTTAGCTAAATACTGCAGACATAGCGTCAGCAATTTATTACAAAAATATAGATTTCCAAAGAAAACGAGTCGCAACCAGGTTGCAGTATTTTAGTAAACTACAACATGAGAGCGACGCGTGGTTAAAAGAACTTACGTAGACAAAAAATACGAATAAAGTAAAAATAAAAGAATAATCATTTTTTTGTGTTAACTCTTCCCCACTTAGATTCCAGCGTCCGCGTTGGGATGATAGAGATGATCGGTAGTTGGAGTTTCAACCGGATGTTCTAATCTCTCCTGAACCTTCACCTTAAAGCTCCTTGTTCTTTTCACAAAATGCAGAATCAGCGCCAACACCGTTACGATCACCAGTGCTCCTGGTATTCCGATACTGGTACCAAGGGTGATTTTATAGTTGGTTGCTAACTTTTCGATTTCAGCAGCATTATCAATGTGTAGCTCCTTTAGCATCTCCAAGGATAACATTTTCTCATAATTGGCCGCTAGGTTAGGCGCATTGATCATTGCTGGCAATGGTTTCATCATAGTCATTTCTGTGTTAGAATACGATTTCTTCCCTATGATGATTGTGGTATTATGATATCTTATCACGTAAGGTTAAATCTTTATTTTCTATTTGTACTGTTCCGTTATATCCATTCAAGAGCATTACGCCTGGTGATATTTCATTCACTACGGGTAAATGTTGATTGTTGGAGGTCGGGCACTCGGATGGCATACCATTCAGTAAACTCGGTAAGCAACTTAAGTGGGTGATATTTTCAAGATTTTCCCTTTTGCAAACAGCTACGTCGTTGAATGTTCTGCATGATAATTTCACCTCGAGGACAGAGTTTTTACACAATATAAAATTTTCATTATCGATTCTAATTGATACGGTTCACGCCTATTTTCACCTCACCGAACTCTAAACCTTCTATTAAGTTTACGTAAGGCATATTCAGTCCGTTGAAATATTCTCTAGTAATGTTCAGTTCTTATGTCGAAAGTATAAAAGAGTTTATGACCCCCGATTTTGCCCATTGCACTGAGTAACCTATATTTGTCAATTCTTCCCTTACTATTGATAACTTCCTCTCGACACTCTTGATAATCTCTTCCTTAAAAGCATCGTTCGAACCTATATTGTTCAGTATAATATTCGTCATGTTCGTTATCTCTTGTATCCTCAGTTCCACTGCTCTATTAATGACGATCTGTTTGTCGTTGTTTCCCAAAAGCCTATTAATCCTGCCCGTGATAACCTGTAAATCTTCATGATCGGGCGAGCCTGCAACACATTTCCACATAGCGTCTATAGCCCTAGTCTCGCGTCTGGGTCTCAATTCGCCAAGCATTTCGTAAAGTGCCTGTACCTGATGTATTAGGTAAGGGTAATTGTTGTTTTTCCTACCTATGTCACGTCTAATTGCAGTATCTAATTGGTCAATCACGCTTTCATATTGATCGAGGTCTATTACGTGGATTATTTTGAAATTACCGGTCACCAGTTTCGCCATTCCTGCCTCGATTGTCACGATCTGGGCGTTCGAGTAGTCAAGTACCTGTACTTCAGCTCGAGTCAGCACAAAAAATATGCTACAACCAAAAAGCAAAAAAAAAAATTATTCTCCATTTTTTTTGTGGTCTATGTTATTAAAGCAGTTCCTGTCGACGACAGATCGCAGGAATGAAAAAAATTTAAATAAATAAATAAGGGGTGGGTAGAAGTAGAGTTTCCTCTCATTTCCTAATGTTGTTTTTATGGACTACCCTTCCTCCCTCTGTTAGCACTGTAGTGTGTCTATTTTCCTTTACGATCTCTTGTTTATAATTCTTCGACAATTTCGTCCCTAATCTTTTATTCTGCTTTACGAAAATCTTATCTCCTACATTGTAATCCTTAGGTTCTTTCCTACCCCTGTTATGATAGTCGAGATCAGATAACTGTTTCTTTCTTAGGTCGTCAATCATCTGTGCCCTGTCCTTTGCCAATTCTGTAGCGTTACCACAGAATTTTTTCCCAAAAAACGCTTCGAATGGTTTCCGTCCTAATGTTGAGTGGATAGTGTTGTTATACTCATAAATGGATTTATCCAGAATTTCGGCGAGATCATTTTGAGCCCCTTCTGATTTCAAACATCTCATAATTTCCGATAGGGTTGAGTGGAACCTTTCAATTTGGCCGTTGACAGTACTAGCGTATGGTGGTACGCGGAAAATTTTTACATTAAATTGGTTTTCCATCATAAACGTAATGGCTTTGGAGTTAAAAGACTTCTCTTTGTTCATTACAACTATCTCAGGCATACCAAAGTTCAGGAGTATTTCTCGTAAAGGTTGCTTTATGTCCTCTGTAGCCCGTGATTTAAGTATCCTTGCTTGAGCATATTTGGTCAGTTTGTCGATTGCCGTTAAAATAGATGTGCCTGATGTAATATAAACGTCGATATGAACTATTTGTCCAGGGAACTGTGGTATTGGGGTTTCCTGTATGGATATATTGTTGGGATGTCGGTCGTACTTGTTCTCTTTACATATTCTGCACGATTTAGTTATTTTCTTAATATTTGCCATCATTTGTGGGAAATAGTATTTTTCTAGGAGTTGTGCTTTGTTCTCCCCGGCGCTCCTATGAGCTCTGTTGTGTTCGTTTATTATCTCCACTTCTTGTTCAGATTCGTTAAGAACATCGAAGATCATTTTCTTCGTATAGAGCACTTTGTATTTATGAAACCGATTAGAGAATATTTCCTGTGCCTTTCCTAAGATCGCGTCTGTAGTTTTCACGCAATTTGTCACTGATGGGTTGAGGTATCTTTCGAAAATCTTCACCAATTTCTCTTCAGAAAAATCCGGTTCCAACACTGTATGTCTGTGATAGGTTGGAAAAACTATTTGGAACTCATATGATGATGTGTTATGGGTTTCTATAATAATCTGGTTCTTAAAAGCATTTATAGGTGTTTCTGTATACTGGATTGAATTTCTGGGAGAGCTTTGGTTACTATGTTGAGTAGCGGCTGTTGAGTCCATCGCGCATATTTTTGTGGGAGTCTGGATAGTGCATCCGCTACTGTGTTCGTACTTCCAGGTTTATATTGTAGCTCGTAATTATATTCTTCCAATGTGGCTTTCCATCGCCTGAGCTTGCTGTTAGTGTTACTACTTGTCAAGGCGTGCGTCAGTGTTTGATGGTCCGTGAGTATTTTTGTTCTTGCCGCTCCATAGAGGTAGTTCCTCAAGCTCTTGAAGGCCCACACGATTGCCAACATTTCTTTCTCATTCGCGGCATAGTGTTCCTCGGCTTTGTTCAGCGTTCTCGAGATGAATGTAATTGGTCTACCTTCCTGTTCGAGCACGGCGCCAAATCAAAGCCATTACGTTTATGATTTGAAGCATCCGTAGTTAGTTGGAATTCTTTGCGAAAGTCGGGATATGCCAGCATGACATCTTCCGATATTAATGTCCTTTTGATTTTATTAAATGCTTCCACTGCCTTGTCGTCCAAGTCAATTGTTATCTTACTAGACATAAATTTGGACATTTGTCCCTCCTCCCCTCTCAAAAGAGCCGTTAAGGGCTTTGCCAATTTGGCATAGTCTTTAACGAACCGGCGATAAAATCCTGACATGCCTAAGAAGGATCTTAAGTCTTTTAAGGTTCTTGGTATCGGGAGATTATTTATTGCCTCTACCTTCTTTGGATTAGCTCGTATTCCCGATGTGGATATTAAAAATCCTAAAAATTCTACTTCTGGTTTTAGGAAATCACATTTGTCAAGTTGCACTTTCATATTTGCCGATTCTAGGGTATCAAATATTATTTCCTAATATTCTCGCAATGTGTTTTTTCGTCTTTTCCGAATATGATGATATCATCGATATAGACGTAACATATTTGACCAATATGTTCTCTCAAGATGTCGTCCAGGGTTCTTTGGAAAATTGAGGGCGCATTCCTTAATCCGAATGGCAACCTGGTAAACTCGTACTTTCCATTGTTGATGGAAAATGCTGTTTTCTCAATGTCCCTTTCTCTTAACGGTATTTGGTGAAATCCGCTCTTCAAATCCAACACAGAGAAAAATTTATTTTCCCCTATTTTCCGGATTGGTATTGGATACCGATCCGGGATTTTTATCGTGTTAAGTTTCCTGTAATCGATTACTACTCGATATTTATTTATACCTGAGGCATCCATTTTATTGGGTACAACCCAAACTGGTGAGTTGTATGGGGATTTCGAAGGTCGTATAATACCTTGGTTTAGCAATTCTTTGATTTGTTGTTCTACTATCTCTTTCAAATGTGTTGGATAGGGGTAGCATCTAGAGTAGATGGGGTTATCGGTCGTTGTTCTTATTTCTCCTTCTACTGTAGTTGTGTAGGTTAATCGTTCGTTTGGTTCGGCAAAAAGGTTTGGAAATTCTGTTACCAATTCTTCTATCCTACGCTTTTGGTCTTTTGTCATATGGTCTGTCCTTATTGGGATATTATTATGTATTATTCACGTTCTCGGAAATTTGCTGTTTTAGTTTTATTGTAATACTGTCCTTAATAGTCATTAAACTTTGTAAATAACAGCTGAAAGTTCTTTCAGGCTATCGTTTCCTAGTATAGCGTGGAAAGACTTAAGAGATGGTAAAACGAAAAATTTCAAGTTTGTAGACTTTAGTCCGAAGAGGTTAATGAAGGTATGTTGTGATATTAAGACTTGTCCTCCAGCGGAATTTGCGTAAAAGTTTTTTCTATTAGGTTTGGCTGATTTTACTAGTTGGGTTTGAATATAATTTTTGTTCGATCCGGTGTCTACCAAAATTTTTAGGATCCTACCGTCTGACGTCTTTGCTTCAAAATATGGCAAAGACGAGTCGCTTATTCTAAAAAATGTATGTCGGCAAATTCTTGTTCAGCGGTTGGCAACTCTTCGGCGATGTATTCGCTGAGTGGTTCTAACTGTTTCGTTTCCTCATATGATATCAATTGCGTGTCATATTCGGCCTCTTCTTTTATTTCGTTACCAACAGTCTCGATATTGAAGGTCCTTTGGAATTTTTGTGCGTTATTTGTTGGTTGCTCCAATGGTCTTTTTCCCGCAAATTGATCATTTGGTTTTGGTCGATTCATGTAGTTGACGTTTTTCGTCCGGATGGTCTCGGTTTCCATGGGCACCGGTCTTGGTTGTGGTTTTGGTGCATTTGGTCTTGGCGGAGGATTATTGTATTGATATTGGATTGGGTATTGGTTTGGGTAGTGATTTGTGTTTTGGTTGTGATATTGGATTGGATACTGCTTTGGGTATTGATTTGTGTTTTGGCTTTGATATTGGATTGGATACTGTACTGGGTTCTGATTTGGGTATTGGATTCTATTTTGGGATGGGTATTGGATCGGTTTCTGGTTTGTGTACTGTGTCGGGTTTTTATAGTTCTGGTATCTGGAAACTGTTTGTGGATTTCGAGGGTTTTTGTTTAAAGCGTGATATGTCCTAAAATTCTGATTCTGGAGCTTAAAACATAATTGGAGTGTCTGGGGTAAGCTTGTTGGTTCCCGGATACATAATAATTTAGAAAGGTCGCCCCTAAGTCCTCTTATGAATGTATCCAGTGCTTTATTCCTGTATGTCTGGATAAGTGTGTCCATAGCTTCCCTACCGATAGTCATACAAGTGATATTGTTTATGATCAGAGATAAATGTGAATATACCTCCTGATAGAAATCTTGCACCGTAGAATTACCTTGGATGAGAGTGGTCATTTGGTATTCCAGAGTGCTCACGTCCCTCTTGTCAGCGTAGTGTAGCGTTAAACAACGTAAAATTGCCTCCCAGCTAAGGGATGTATTATAAGATTCGAGCACCGAATCAGCTGTTCCTACAATTTTGTTCCTGATTACGTTCAGGATCCCAAAATACCTCTTGGTTCCCTTTTGGGTTTCGTAAAGGTTTAAGACTCTTTCGACGCTCTTCTTCCATGAGCTAAATTCCGACGCATTACCAGAAAATTCCCTAAGGCAACGTACGACATCTGGCACTTTGTCAAGGTCGCTAAGATTTGCCCTATATTGTTCTTCTATTTCTTGGTCCCTAACTACGAAATCTGAATCGGAGTTCAATATATTTAGTACTAAAGTTCTACACTGCTCTCTGCATAATCGGGTAACTAAACCCGTTATTGCTGCTTCGATCTGAGTAACATTCATATTTATTGGTTCTGGGGGATTTGGGGGATTGTTCGGCGGTGGTGGAACATTTAGAATTTGGGGCCTGATTAGATTATTAGGATTTGCCATGACCGAAAAAAAACTGTAAATTAACAATTCTCTCTTTTTTTAATTATGATTTTCCTTTCTTAAATTATAATTTTCCTTTCTTTTTTTTTAATTTGCAATTTTTAGTTTTTTTATTTTTCTCTTTTTTAAGGTAATAGATAAATTTAAAATAGTTAAAAATACATAAAACTTATTCTATTCTTACATAATAATAATTAGTTGTTTTATCATTTTGTTTCTTGTGTTGATTGTTTCTTCTGTTGTTAAAGGTGTTGTTACTACTACTGTTGTTGTGATTGTTGAAATTTGTTGATGTAACGATTTTTTTTTGTTGTTAATGTTGTTTTCACTGCTATCGTTGTTGAGATTGTTGAAATTTGTTGATGTAACACTTAGAATATTTTTAAGAAGTTTTTAAATGTTTTTATTGGTTGTTGAAATTTGTTAATGTTGTATGGTTTAGATATCAATTTATAATTTTAGTTCAAAATTGTAAGTTGTAAAATATTTTGTTTTTGTATTTTCTCAATTATTTTGTTTTTCTATTTAAATTTTCTTTTCAAAAGATCTCAGTTTTTAAATTAGTTGATTATTGTTTTCTCACTATGTTTTTATGTTTTTCTAAAAATTTTGTTTAACAGTATTGTTTTTTAATAATAATTGTTTTTTGTTTTTTAATAATATGAGCTTTTTTTAATATTTTAAAGTTTCTTTAAATTTAATTTCTTTATTACAGAGCACAGTGGTTCCAAAACGTTTTTTTGAAAATATGTGATTCTGTAATTTGTGATCCGTTAAAGATATCTATGATTATTGTTTTCTCACTATGTTTTTCTAAAGATTTTGTTTAACAGTATTGTTTTTTAATAATAATTGTTTTTTGTTTTTTTTTTTTTTTTAATAATATGAGTTTTTTAAATATTTTAAAGTTTCTTTAAATTTATTTTCTTTATCTAGTTTATTTTCAAATTAATAGACATTTTTATTATTTTTTTTCGATTTATGAATTTTTGTAACAAAAGTTTTTAGAATTTAGTTTTTATTTTTTAAAAGGTTTAAGTCCTTTTCTATTTTGTTATATCGTTGGAGGGTCCCGTAGGAATCGCAACGATCACGAATTTTAACGTTGGGCGCCAGTTAGTAAATAAAATGTTACTACACGGTTTGAGTACTTGACTGCAACTGACTAGTTGTCAGTAATAATTCTTTATTGAAACTTTCAATTAACTTAATTATGAACATAATTTTACTTAGCTAAATACTGCAGACATAGCGTCAGCAGTTTATTACAAAAATATAGATTTCCAAAGAAAACGAGTCGCAACCAGGTTGCAGTATTTTAGTAAACTACAACATGAGAGCGACGCGTGGTTAAAAGAACTTACGTAGACAAAAAATACGAATAAAGTAAAAATAAAAGAATAATAATTTTTTTGTGTTAACTTATATCTCTCAGAGAGCGAATTTGACACTCTATGACAGAAAAATCTTACATATTCTGTTACATGTAGATGGGCTGTTAAGTGTACTGAATTAGGAAAAACAGATGATGCGCTGCTGTAAAAATGTGACTTATAATATTTGTTGGTATAAATATATGAAATAAAAAAATGCAAATAAGAAAAATAAAAATGTAAATTTGCTGTTGCAGATAAGTAAGAATTTTTCATTAATTGAAAGAACTACGCAGATAATATTCTATGTGTTACACTAAATTTATAATCAATTAAAAGGTTTATAATATTTTCAGTATTATTTAATACAAAAAAAAAAAAAAACTTTAAAACTTTTAAAGATTTGGAGTAAAGCAAAATTGAACATTTTCACTGCATAGAGGTGCCAATTTTACATACAGTATGTTTTTGGTTATTGAGATCTGAGGTGGTAAGTTTACTTACCAGTGGTCCGAAACTTCTAGCGTTTTTAGAAAGTTATGAGAAGTGGGCTAAAAGTGAACAGCATTATTTTCGTAATAAATATTTATTAAAAACAAAATGTTTTGTTTGGAAATCTTTGAAATTAAAAATATTTAGTTGAGTTTTCAAACTTTTATTTATTTATTTATTTTTTTTTTTTTTCTGTTAACTTTGACATTTGACATTCGTGTAATGAGTGAGAGTAACAAACCACTCATCGTCTTAATTTTCTAGAAAGTGCTGAAGTATAGAAGTTTAGTAATTTTGCCGAATGAACTACTAATGTAGGTTCAAACGTTGAGGGATTGTTCATTAGCAGATAATATTGTAAATATCATTAGGTCACTGCAATAGCTGCAGCAAAATATAGCTGCGATATAGGCATAACTAGTTATTTATTTTTGCATCAGAAAGTTGGATATTGCGTTGCAATTTTTTGGTCAGGTACTAATCGGATATACTTTTCCTTATGCCTATTTTACTGCGCTATTGTACTAGGAACCTTTATATAAATAGTGATTTTTGCTTTGCAATTACAACTTTTGTTATTCAAATTGGTATCGTAGTTTCTGAGAACGCTAACAAGCGTATTATCTCTCGATTCAGTGGTCTTATACATCGGTATTTTTCGCATCAGGTAAAAAAAGTGTATATCACGTTCAAAATGCATGCAATATCAACTTCATGTGAACGATTAATAATAATGGATCATTATTATCCATTATTATTAATATAATCTCCATCTGAAATGTTTTTGCATCGTCGTACGTTATACATAATGCAAGTAAAATTCCATATCATCATCCAATGCAATGTACCCAATATAAGCAATTTGAGGACGATGCAACAGCAACAATTTCTCTATATTCATTTTTAAAATCAGCAATTACGTATTCAAGTCCTAAATACATTGTCTAAAGTCTTAAATACATTGTCTCGAATAATATAAATATATTTCCGACTAACCGTTGTTAAACGTGATGAGAAAAGCAACGTAAATATTCTTTCAAAAATTCTATATCTCAATAATCATCTATAGATTGAAATGAAATTCCCTGCCGTAGAAATAGAATAAAGTAAGAAAAAACCCGTAACATCTCTTGGCGATATTTCCCAAATTTGCTATATGTTTCCGCCCATTGGTAAGTAAAATTACCACAAAACTAAATTTAGATTAAATTTAAAAGTACACATAATTGAGGACATCGCAATGAAAAGTAAAGATCAGTTCGTAATTTAAATATTTCATATTTCGTATAATTTTCATTCATGAAATAGTCTGTAAGAGCATTCCATTTAAGACCCAAGGTTTTTGCTGATGAAGTTTCATAAAACCGAAGAAAATCGAAATCATAAAAATCGTAATTTGATGTATTTATAAACAGCTGTGAATCATATGCAGTAATTTTTTTTAGTGTAAAAGATTTTAAAGTACGAGTAAGTTGGGAAGTGGGAAGTGTATTTTCTATTGTGTACCCGCCTGATAGTATATGGTCAACAAAATTTTCCTTGCGCAAAATATAAGCAGCATTAGGGAATTTCTTTTCAGAGTTTTCTGCCAACTGAATTAGTGTACGAATGGGTAGAAAAAGGGGCACAATTCAATCCAAATGTTATGGTTTTTAGTTGGATTCTTTCGAAAGATCTGTCATTGAGATGAACTAGGATTTGGCGATACATTTTTTGAATATCTCCACTGAAAACATAACGATACTTTCTCCAGTTTAAAATAGTTGTGGTCAAATCATTTTGAAGAGTCGGTATATAAGATGTCATTTAGAGAAAATCCTGGTTTTGTTTTTCATGATGCATTAAATACTACTCTCACCTTTGTAGTTTTGTGTTCAAGACCAACTACTGCATGGTGGGGCAAATAGAAAGGGTAGTATTTACCTTCTGAAAGAATTTCTCGAAAGGATATTTTATCTATATGATCTAAAGATAAGTATTCATGTAAAACAGAGTTATATTGGGTCTGAAGTGTGGGATCTTTTAATAATGCCTGTTTCATTCTAGAGTATTGGTCAATAGCTAAAATTCGAGAAGTGCCGAGGTATACGGATTGTGGAAACTTTTTTAAATGGAAGTCGTACAATATATTTTCCATTTCCGTCGCGAGTAGTTGTTTGCTTAAAATATTTCTCACAATACTGATCTTCGGGTGAGATGGCTGTGAGTGAAGGTATCTCTTCCTGTTCCCAAAAATTTCTGAGTCACTCATTAAGAGTTCTGGATTCCAAGGCACAACGGAAGTGGTAAAAGTGTGTACTGTTTCGTTTTTAATAGGAGCTCTAAGGACCCAGTCAAATATTGTGTTATAAGCAGAAGCTTCGCCACATACGTTCTTAATAACACCATTTGTATTTATAAATCGCTCAGAGTCATTTCCAAGAATGAGATCTATTTGAGAGGAATGATTGAAGTGTGGGTCAACTAAGTGCTATGTAAGTTTCGGTAAAACAATTGTATTAATTGTAAATTTAATGTTGCATCTTTTTGATACTAAAGTGAGTTTGCATTCTTTGCTAGAGGATTGACATTGACCTCCAATTCGTATAATTTCTTCAAAGGATTTTTGAATATTCTCTGAGATCAAGGATCAATAAAGGCTCTTAAAGTGAAGAGTTCACCTAAGTGTTCTAAATGAACAAGTGCTGTTCTGATGAAATATGAAATATGAGCTTGTTGAGATGTAGGCGGAAGCTCATCTCTGTTTCTAACTTGAGTAATATGTTCAGAATTACTTTTTGTTTCAACTTGAGACTCGGAACTCTTTCAAGGTTTTACTGAGACCGCTTGCTTTGGGAGGTACAGCAAAGTATGGTGACTCTGTTTGCATATAAAACAAGTGTTTTTAATCATACATTTTGGTCTAAATGTAAATTAGATAAACAATTATTACAAAATTTGTTTTGAAATACATAGTCAACTCTTTCCTGTACAGTTAATCTACGGAATTTTGGACAAATTCTCAAATTATGGTCTCCGTTACATAGCCTTCAACTTATATTTAGTCCTTCTTATGAGGCATATGATTGAATGGTTGTTCGCGAAGATTTTGTGAGAATATTGAGATCTTTAGTAGTTTTTATACAAACAATTTGTTCATGTCTATTAATCAAGAATGTATCCATTTGAGACCATTGGGGTAGTTCTTTATGTGTTTTTAAGGATTACTCCCAGAGTGATAGCGTTTCATCGGGAAGTTTTGTAGAGATCAAATAGATTAAAATAGGATTCCACCCTTCAATATTGACATCTAGTGATTTAAGAGCTGACAGGCAGTTTGTAACCGTTGCATAAGGAATATCTTTTCAGTATTGCTCCTGCACTCGTTTTAGTTCTTAAATAGAAAAGTTTTTTGCTGGAGCTATGTTATCATTTTCAATGCATGCTGCTGAGAATAAATTGTGAAATGTTGGCCACTGAAGAAACGAGTTCAGGGGGTAGGAGAATAAATCTTTGTAACGGATTTTGTTTATGTACATAAGAAACACAAATTTCCAAAACGTTATAATATTATGTGTTTATTGAACTCCGTTTTTCAGTATATAAGCACAATTTATTTTAAGTTAGTAAGTTAAGTTCCCAATTTTAAGTTTTTGAAATTTTATGTATATTTTAAAATGTTTTATGTTATTTATTTAAGTATTCTTTATTTATGTTTTAGGGTAAATTAGTTTAGAATTTGTAGGGTAAGTAATTCAACAATTTTGGTGTTAGTATTTTAATAAATTTAAAATAAATATTTTAATTGGTTTAGGATAAGTTTTAATTACACAATAAACACTTTTTAAAATTTTATTTTTACTAATTTAAGTTCTTCGACACGAACGCTATGCGGTGGTTTTTTCGAGAGTGAGTTATATATATATATTTTTTTTTTGATGGTAGATTGCAGCTGATGTTGGTTGTGGTTTGGGGGCATTAATAATTGGCTTCAGGGCTGGAAATTTTGTTGTTCATTGAAATGAACAGCCACTCTTCGTAAGAACCATTGAAATTTTCAATTTCACAAGGTGGTAGTTTAATAAATGAGGGTCTACTTTTAATAATTCTATTTTTAGGATTTGGAGATAACCTATTTGAACTATTTTGAGAATAACATCTTGATAACTTTAGTATATAGAGTATATGGTATGTACACGTGTAGTATATCTCTGAGCAAGCATTATAATTAATTTTAGCATTTTTTGTTTAAGTCTGTGTTAGTTCGGAAGTTTGAGAAGAAATTAATTTTTCGTATGAGAATTCGAATTTCTTCCATCTTTCATCTAAAACTTCTAATTTTGTTTCCAAAATGGAGTCAGTTTGATCAGTAATATCAGATCACAGTTAAAAACAAAAATGTCGTGCAGACTAGGTCGTTGTTTGTTTTCAGTTGTGACATTATCCGAAGATTCTGTTGTATTAACCATGACTAACAAATTTCTCAAAGAATTGAGTAGAATTAAGTGGGTTTGAAGAACTGGGAGTTTATTGTTCGGTTATAAACCTATTTCTTTGAAAGAAGATGTAGATATGCGATTTCTACTATTGCAAACGTGAGAAGTGTAAGCAATTGTGGATTATAATTTTTTACTATTTTTGATAGAGTTCTGCAAACATTAATAAATTAATTATTAACTAAGGTTCTAGCAATTGTTCTTTTCAGAGTTTAAGCTGATATTGGAGAAAATAAAAGTATATATTGCATAGTGGGGCAGAATCGAATTTTTTTGGTAATAAATCTGCAACTTCTGATCGGCTGGTTGGATTTTCATGAAATTTGGTATAGGCGTAGCAGAGGAGCGTACGATGTTAAGTATTGAAGGGGGGCACAACAAACACCTCAGGGGCGGAGTTAAGGGGGCTCAGAGTTAGGTACCTCTGACATAAAAAATGTTTAATCACTTGCCAAATTTTTGTTTCTCGTCCGATTTCAAATATTTTTATATATTGTTGTAGGCCCTGGTAAGATCTATAAAAGACATTTATTTCCTATTTATCTCTTATAGTTTTCGAGTCAATTGCGTTTGAATTTTTAAGCACCATAATTTTGCATGTTCTTGGTCCAGTTTTTTTTCATATATATCCTAGTATTTCCGACCGATTTTATTAGTTTTTTCTTAACTAGTTAAAGAGAAAAATTATCTTCAATATGCTGTTAAAAGTTTTAAATCCAAAATCTACGGGACTTCGGAAAAATGTGGATTCTATAGCCAAAAATGTAAAAAATCCCGTTCTTCAATAGCAACATAAATATTTTTCATAGACAAACACTAAAAATAAACATAACGTAAATATGTTTTCATAAATAAGACACTAACAACAAGCATAGGGTGCAAATTTTAGTAAACAAAGGGATTAGCAAATAACAACAAAATGCATAAACTAAATATTTTTACTGTTACAAGCTGGTAGATCAGAGAGAACTGTGTATAAAAGGGCGACCAAAAATTCTAAAGAAACAGTCGGATCAAAGCAACAGCGAAAGCAAAATCGAGGACAGGAGAATTATCAAGTAAGTTAGAATATATATAAGTAGTCACGAGAACGGTGTAGTAATAGTCGTTAAGAGATTGTTTAGTCACGAGAACGGAGTAGTAATAGTCGTTAAGTGATTGTTTTGTCACAAGAACGGAGTAGTAATAGTCGTTAAGTAATTGTTTAGTCACGAAGGAAGTTGAGAGTATTTAAAACTAAATAACTAAAAGAATAGTTTTGTTTAGTGATTCGCTAGTCACGAAAACAGAATTAGTCTGCTCGCCTAGTGATTTGCTAGTCACGAAAGAGATCAGACAGTCGGATCAGAGCAACAGCGAAAGCAGCATCGAAGATGCTGGGGTAGCCTGGTGTACCTGGGGTAGCAGTGGAGGAGAAACACGTCCGGAGCTGAGGAAGTACGGTACCGAAGGAAGGGAGTCGAAGACTGCAACTTGTATTAGAGAAAGAAGGTGTGGCGACCTGGAACATAGGCTGAGTATACCCGAGGAATAGTCGTTACAATATGGGTTGTAGATAATGTACATATAAATATGTATGTATTAAGGGCTTGTTTGATTTTTCTCAAATCTTTAGTGAGAATTATGAATTATATAATGAATTGTTGAATAAAATATTGGCAGTTTTTTTTCGAAGTGTTATATGAGAAAAGGAAGTACTTGTAAGCCAATATCTTTTAAAGTTTTGATATTTGTTGTAGAAAAGTTTTCTTGAATTTGTTTTTTAATAAAATTTATATTAGTGTTCTTTTGACAACACTTGTTTTAAAATATTTGTAGTTGTTTTTTGTAAAATTAAGACTTGTTGTGAAAAATAAAGTTAAATATAACTTTAAAAAAAATTAAACTTTTATTCAAAACTTATCGTTTACGATGACAATTTTTGATAAAATAATCTTTTAAAACGATTTATAAAATGTGTTTGCCATGTTATAATTTTATTTAAATTTTGTATATAAATTTTAGGCAAATCTTAATAATGTTTTTTTATACTATAGTACACAAAATAAAGCTCAGATTATATAAATATTTTTTCAATTAAAAATTTGCAATATTGATGTATTTTTATTATAATATAATAAAATACTTTATTATTTTAGTATATTGTCCAGTTTTACAAATTGCCTCTCTTATAAAATAGAAGAAACGAAGATGGAAAGAGAGCAATTTTAAATATATATGTTATTTTCCCACTTGCTACCAGTTATTCTTATTTGATGAAGAGAAAATTAAAGTAGAATTAAAATAGATAACATATTTATATGTGTATGAAAAAGTACCATGAAATTCAAGGAGAGTAGGGACTTCCTTTCTTTTATTGCTACTAACCGCTCAAGAGTTATAAGTTATATAAGTGAAATATTTTTTAGTTGCAGAATCTGTTGTAGCATTAGATTAGTATACTAACATAATTCTGTTTTAACATTTTTATAATTCAATCACAATAGATTCTTTAAACTAACAAATGAAATACGATTTTGTCAATCATTTTAACAAGATTATCTGTGGCTCGGATGATGTTGCTAAATTTGCTTGCATTTGAGCAGGTAATCGTTGTAAAAACATAGTTAACAGAAAGTCTTCTGTAACCACCATTTGCAAGGTTTTTCATTTCGCGAAGAAGGACACTAGGCTCTTCGAAGGCTAATGACCGACGGAATCTTAAAAAAAAGGTTTTACGTCCAATAAACCTAATGCGTAGGGATAATTCGAAAAATTTGTTCACAACATTCTCGGTAATCGAAAATCCCTGATTTTTAGCAAATAACGGTAAATAATAACGGACGGCAAAATTTGAAGCAAATAACGGAAAACTACCATAAGATTTTTCAACCTTGACAGTGCGAATAACGAGAAAATTTTACAAAAATTAAAATATAATACCAAGGATTTTGAGGTCTCAAATATAGTAAAAAATATATTTTTGTTAATATCTTGAAAATGAAAACCAATGTTGGAAAAAAGAGTAGAGATTGGAATTTAAATAACCTTAGAAACCTCTTCTGCTTGCTCAAGTAAAAAACCGTATATACTTGTGTAATTAAAAAAAAAATAAGTTTTTTTTTTGTGTGATATTTATCATAAAACATACTTATACCCTACATCATCATAGCTGGTTTGGGTATTATGAGTTTGTGCACAGAAGAAACTATCAGACCAGAGTATCAAAGAATCAATTTCTGAGTCGATTTATCAATGTCCATCCGCCTGGCTTGTTGGATATCTATCCATGTAGACCTTTTGAAAGAGCGACCTGCTTTTTAAGATATCTTATTGAAAATGTTCATACCAGTGCCCTCCCGGAATACCAGTTTAACGTTCATAAATGTCTTAAATATAGAAATAATTTATTGAAGTTTTATATAAGCATAATATTTGCCTGATTTTTGGAAATAAAATTCGTTCGTTTATTTCTTAAAAATATCTAGTCATTATATATTTTTAAGAATATTGTTATGGATTTTCTGCATGGCAGAACAAGGCAAGTTAGAATTATTAGGGAGAGTTGTCATTTTCAACTCTTATTAAGTCAAAAAATTCAAAAATTAAAAACAAAACAGTAAAAATTTAAATGAAAAAATATAAATTTTTTTTTTTTATATTTGGAGTGGAAAATGTTTCTTGAAAGGGAGCAGTTCATTTTTGGAACATTTTTCGAAGTTTACCATAATGTATAATGTATGTTCATCTTAAAATAGCCTGTAAGAATACTGTTCTTTAAACTTAAGTTAATAAATAAATAAATACATTTATAAACATAATTCGTTTTTTATGCAAAATTCAAGAATTTTAAAAATATTCACAAAAATGTATTTTTTTAATTTTGAAATATATATATATATATATATATATATATATATATATATATGTATATATATATTATTTATTATATTTTGTATTTTGCTTTGGTTTTTTACATTTTTTTCTGACAGACTTGAAATTGAAAATAAAATTGAAAACGTTTTCTCTAATAATTATACCTACTCTAGTTGTACCATAGATTTTCTGGAAAAGTTAGTATGTGAAATCCCAAAATCTGGTTATAGAGTAATTCCATTTTAAATTTAAAAATAGTGACCTATCTGAAATTCTCTCTGTAGGAAGTATACCGATAAGGTTTCTAACAAAAAAATATAAAAATCTTAAAATACCAGCTGGGACAAATCCACTGCAAAAGAAAGATTATTTTGATATCTTCTATATAACAAAAGTTATGGCCATTTAAATAAATCACTTTCAAAGCTATTGAGTTGCCACAGTTCTCAAAATAAAAATGAAAAAAATTAATTTTACATGTATCCTCCTCTGCACATGCACCAAACTTTATCTAAATAGGTAGCCAAGGGTCAAAACCTTTTAAATTTAAAATGGAATTACTTTATATAAAAGTTTAATAAAAGTAATTTAATTTAAATATTTAGGATGAGCACGTTCGAAGATATTCAAAACCAATTACTTAACAAGAGAGCTCAACACAATGATCGAAGGAGGAAAATTTTGACAAATCGTCGGCAGTCACTGAATATGAACTTGGAACCAACATACGGAGAGAGTGATAGCGATGATGGATTAGAATATTTAGATGATGGAGATATTACTGGATATGCTTTCAGTAATATTCCAACTGAACACACTAATGTAAGTGTTAAAATTTATTCATTCTACACAACCATATTTAGTAATAATGATATTATAATCTGATCTATCGGAGGTTCTTCTGCCTTCTAATTTAAAAGTTTGTAAATATGCAATTTATATCCATTGGACACAGACCATCTTAAATGTTTTAAATACTTAAAAATATTATGGCCAAATTAAATTCTGCCCACATATAATGTCCTAAGTTCGGTGGCGTATTTGCCAAAGTTAGAACTTTCAAAATTAATCTTTTTTATACCCAAAACAACCATAAGTGGTTGGGGTATTATGCGTTTGTGCTGATGTTTATAGCGCATAATTTTCAGAATCGATTAAACGATATCCGTCCGTCTAGAAGGCTACCTATCCAAGTAATTCTTGTGCGCAAAGTACAGATATTGAAACTTTGAAGATATAATACATAAAGATATATTAACAATCTCAATCCACACATAGTTATTTTGGCACAAGGAGAAAGCCTCTTGAAATTAATTATAATCGGTCTACTATATTACCTATCCCTAATACAAATGAAGTACGGACTCCAATAAAAGCGTATAAAACAAATTTTTTGAAAATATTTTTTTACTATTAAATTAGCGTAAAATTCAATATATATTTCATCAATTTATAAATATGTAACTAGTTTAGAAAATCCACAATTTTCATAAAAAATGTACTTTTAAAGGATGATTTTATAAAATACTATTTAAAAGTTAATAGATACGAGTAAAATAATAATTATAGTCGTACTTTCAATACTTTTTATACTCTACACCACCATACGGACGGATATTATGCGTTTGTGCTGATGTTTGTAACACCAAAAATAATTTATCTAAGACCCATTTTAATGTATATTAATCGATTTAGAATCACTTTCTGAGTCGATTTAACGATGACCGTCCATCCGTCTATCAGTTCATGTAAACTACAAGTCGCAATTTTGAAAATAATTTAATGAAACTTGGCACACACGCCTTTTATGCTCCAAAGACAAATTGAAATTGGTTGTGATCGATATATTATTTCATCTAGCCCCCATACAAATGCCCCCTGATCATAAGGGGTTTAACGATCATAAATGCATATAGTTATATTTAGTTGCATATATAAGTTTTATAGGTAAAAATCTGTATGCCAAATTTCTTCAAGAGCGGTTTATAATTGGCTATAGCTTCCTCTTCCAAAAATTACTTTAACATGCATAAATTCTACACAAATGTTAGTATAAAGTTAATATTTAACACAAAAGTTAATATTTAACATAAAAAGAAATCGCAGTGCCAAATTAACCATAAGTCACATATATAAACCACTTCCAAAAATCACCCTAAAACGTATAAATATCATAAAATAATGCATACATATGTTTCACATAAATATACAATACTTCTAATATAAATATCGGTCAACAATTAGCAACAGGTCCTATATAAGACCTCTCCCCGAATTTTGAGGTACATAACGAATTGTGTAGGGTATCATATAGTCGGGCTTTATTGACTATATTTTTCCTATATGTATTTTTTTACTAGAACTACACTAAAAGCTATACACTAAAAGCTATAAAGTGCTATATTCGGCTGTGTCGAATCTTATATACTCTACACCGTGTTGAGATTTGTTATATGAAAATAAAATGCGTTATATTGGATGTAATTACAAATATATTTACTTATACTAAATCTATTACTACGTCTACACACTCCAATTTTGCCGTATAAAAAGTGAGTTAATATTTTATTTGCAAGTTAGTAACTCACAAAAACTAACTAACTAAAAAAAAGCATACAGCGTTGAAAATATATTTCTTTATGCAATTTGTGTATAAACAGTGAGTTATTTATTTGCAAGTTATTTTTATTTGCAATAATCATACGTATAAATGTAATATATGTAAGCACTAAAAACTTTAAATAATTTGCATTTTCATATAAAGTTAAAATAGAATAAATATTTTATAAATCCTTATATCCTTATACATATTACAAAAATTAGGTGTAAGGATGATATTCCCACATCTTACGCTCACTTTTTTAAAACCCTCAAACGGATGAACCGATTAGATTAAAATGGATCGGAGTACGGGGTGTAGTACCCCCCATATGAAGTAAATATTCATTATATCTTTGGAACTATTACAGTGAGAACCCCCTAACTTCGTTGGAACGTTTTCCCTATCACATCGCATTGAAATAGGTCGGGCAGTTCCAGAGGAAGTGGTATATAAAATTTCTCATCTAAAGAACTACTCGTATTACAGTGAAAATCTGAAAAAAAAATTAAAAGTAATTTTCACATCAAATTTCTAATAGGGTGAATAGGTCCAGAGAGAGTTGTAGGTCTTACAAAAAGTAAATATTAGTTATCAAATCAAATAGGATAGCGAAACGCATTGGTAAATCTAGTAAATAACAAATTTAATACTTTGGAATTTTACTAAACTTTGCACTTTTTTAAGGAAAACATAATCACTTCGGTGCAGAATAGATATTTTATAAATGTAAGAGAATTTAAATTAAACAAGTTATAGCGCTATATTCGTCAGTACAAAATCTTTTATACCCTTCATCACTTTACCAATAAAAAAAAGAGATAATATGCCTTAACATTTTCATATTTATACTTAAAAAAATAATACATATGTACACAACAACAACTTATAAGCATTCATATATTTTTGTACGTATATACAAACAAACTGACTGAATATACAAAAAACAACACCAATAATTCTTATAATACTGCTGTTGTCAACTAAGGTGCTTGCTTATACAAAAAACAACAACACTAACAGTCATTGCAATGCTTAATACAAATGTTTTTGTGTGTGTATATTATTAACAGATATTTTCAGTTTTTAGCCTATAACTCAGTTGTTTATGAACCAATTTGGTTTATTCTGAGAACCGAAATTTTGAGAAAATATTTATGACCGATCTATATAAAAACGATATCCGTAGCTTAAACAAGGGCTTCAAAAAGTCAAAAATACGTTTTGTCCGATATCTCGGTTACTATTGGACTGATTTAGTTAATTTCTTCAGCATAACTTTACAAATCTTTGCAAAAACGAAGTCCCTAACTTATACAGAGACTCCAGAAAATATATATATATATATATATATATATATATATATATATATATTACTCTTATTCTTAAAACTAAAATGTTTTTACATAAGCATTCAATAATATAAAGTCTTAATATTTAACTAAGTTCAAAATACTTCTCCTAATGCGGATTGGATTTACTGAGAAACCAATATGTGGGAAGAAAACTGCTGAATTGATTGCATATACGTTTCATGGGATCAAAGTTGGCATAATTGGTTCGAAAATATTTGATTTTTAAAGGAGTATAATTTCTAGTTGGACGATTTGGGATTACGAATTCGATCTTACGAAGCAGGAACTCAGAATTAATTGAACCATTTACTAAATTAATTACAAATTAAATATTGATACATTTTCTCCTACTTTCAAGAATAGGGAGATCAATAAGTTGTAATCAAATTTCATATGATGGTAAATTAACATTAGGATTCCATGGAAGATTACGAAGACAAAGTAGTAGAAATTGTTTCTGAACCGATTCAATTTTCTTTATATGAACTTCGTATTGAGGATCCCAGACCACGGAAGCATATTCTAGGATTGGTCTTACGAGAGATGTGAATAATTTCTTGGAAATGTAAGGATCAAATATTTCATTATTCTGTACTGGTTTGAATTTACTGTATTATTTCTGATTCGTTAGGAGGAGGGATATTATTGTGCTGATGTTTGTAGCATATTTTGACTCCCATCTTAAAGTACACCGTTCGACTCAGAGTCACTTTCTGAGTCGATTTAACGATGTCCGTCCGTCTAGTCGGCTGGTTGTCGGTATATATAAACCTTATGAACAAAGTACAGGTTGCAATTTTAAAGATATATTATTTTGACACAATAACGAATTCTATTGAAATTTTTTATGATCGGTCCATTATTTCACCTAGCTACTATACAAATGTTCTCCCGGAATAGGAGTTTAACAATCATAAATGCCTTAAATACAGAACAATTTTAATGAAATTCGATGTAAAGAAAAGCTTTGTATAAGTATCAATCTTTGTGCCAAAGTTCATGAAGATCGGTCCATAATTGACAATAGCTCCCATATAAACGCCACTTCCAAAAAGCACTTTAACGTGCCTAAATCACATATAAATATTACAATCAAGTTAATATTCTACACAAATAAGTTTTATACTACAGCTCCCATATAAGCGCACTTCTGGGAATAACCCTAAAGTGCATAAGGTCATATAAATGTTAGTATTAACGTAATATTTTGTATTCGTGTATTTTACTTCACACTTAGTAAAAGTGTCTGTTCATAATTGGCAAAGGTCTAACATAAGACCACTCCACGAATTTCGAAGCGCATACAAAATGGTGTATTATATCATAGGGTCGGGCTTGACCGACTATATCTTTCTAACTTGTAAAATATATTTTAACTTGCTGTGCCTTGAATTTTATAAGTAGGTATATTCTTTTCAAAATAATGTTTTTACGAAAGTTGTAACTTTAATTATGGTCAATATTTAACATCTTTATGACCAATATATTGAATTAATAAAATAATTGAAAACTTTTTAAAACAACGTATCAAAGTGAATGACTCATAAATCAAAAGAAAAATTAAAATAAAATATTTGATTTTTTAACGAATTTATATTTATAAAATCCTAAAAATATGAAAGCTATTGAAATGTGGGAAAAAATCTATATCCTTTTTATTACATATTTCTTAGGTTAGAGGAATTTCTTATGTTAATGAGCTATACAACTAAAATAAAATGAACAAAATTGTATTTTAAATTAAAACAAGTATCTTTCCCATTCCTAGGGTGAATTTTATTTAATAATGGGATGAAAAAGAGAGTATCTGGCTACCCTGTGTCTATGCCTCTATTTACATATCATAAAACAATATTGTTACTCATTATATCTTGATGTTCCAATTTTGAAATATATCGAGCTAGTAGTTTAGAAGTTACTTATTTATTACTACTTATTTCACAATCGGCGCCCAGTGGTTAAAAAACGAATTTTTTTAGAAATAATTCTGTAAGTTTAGAACTATTGGATATTTTGGTATAAAATTTTACATGGCCAATGCTGAGGTGTATTCCAATTCACTTGAAAGAGCACAGGTTCTTAGCGGGTCTGGGGGATTGGGATTGGTCTTGCAAATTTGGACACTTCGGGTACGAAATTTTTTTAAAAATCGACAAAATTTCATTTATGAATTGAAAATTTTCTACAAAAGGTATGCTTACATGTGTGGGATATCTCTTTTACTTTAAGAGATATTTAGACCGGAGTAAAATTTTGACCCAATTTTGGATATGTTTAACTAGAATCCTAAAATTTTTCTAAAATATTCTCCGAGCAAAATACCAAATAATTTTGGTGCAAAAATCATATACTTATATTGTTCCAATAAAAAATTATATTATTTCGAAGCAGAAAATTTAAAAAAAATGCGATTTTTTTTTGATTTTCTCAAAAAGGTTTTTTGTACTTTAAAATCAATTATTTTCCTCTGGACTATAAATTTTTTTTCATGTTTTTAAAAGAATGCTTACCGTAAATGCAAGTCCGAGGGCATTTGGGTAATAGTCTCCCCGCTAGCCCTATCAGAATTTTGTTAATTCTATTTTTTTTTTACTCAAAAACTGAAAAATGTCAAAGCTAAAATTAAGAAAAAATACCTTGATTACATACCTACATATGTTCGCTAAACACACAAAAAATATTTTATAAGCCACGCCTCTGACAAGGTAACGTTGACCATTTTACTGAAAAAAGTCAATTTTAAAAACAAGTTTTCCAAAAACTAGAATTTTGAACATTTTGGATTAAAAAAGCATGAATCTTTTAAATTTCTTGCTTTAAGGGCAATTTTTTTACATTAATCTAAAATTTCATAATCTTAGCTCTTTTTATGGAGATTTTATTTAAGTTCAAATATTATTTATCTATTTTTTACAAAATAATACTAAAATTTTATGAATTTAAGAAAGAAATTTAGTTCTAATACTTTATTATTTATATATTATTATTTTTCAAGTTATAGCCTTTCCAATGATACCAAATACTTGCATAAATAATTCACACATTCGTTTAAAAATTAACAGAAATTTGATCCCCTTCAACAAAAATTTTCTTTCCATTTTTATGGTAAATGTATGCTGCAGCATTCTATATATACATGAGTGCAGCAACATGTATCAACATGTTTTTTAACAATTGTGCAACTTTTTAAGCGTTGAATGTATTCGGATATCGGTAATTTATTAACTTTATGTTGTTTATATTGCTTAAAATAACGATTCTTAATAAAAAAACATAAAAGTATGGTTTATTTATTTCATTTTATTGCACTTTAATTCAACGAAATTTCACATATTTATTGCTGAGATATTTTCCAACTGAAATTGGTCACCTCAGATATAGTATGTTTTATTTATTTCTTTACACTTTACTTTATTTCAATATCATCCTTTTAGTATATTGTATTATTGTTAGTAGTCAATTTATTCCTTACTAAATAATTAGAATACAAAAAGAAGTTAGAATATAAATTATATTCATTAAAATAAGAAAAGATAGCCTGCGGCAGCCTTGACCGTTAGAGGGTTAAAGTATCTGTGGTGAATAACTCAAATTTCCACATCAATTCCAGTAATTTGAGACGTGATTTCAAGTTTTCAAAAAATGTCCTTGCTGTGTTGTCATCACTTGTACTTCTGTAGCCGACGAGTGATTTATCTGTATTAAGACCAGTCATCTGTTTAAATTCAATTTTAATTCGCCTTTTTTTCATCTGCTTTCATTTCCATAAGTTCCGTGTTGTTCCTAACACTTTTTTATTGATTTCCAGTCTTACTTTTATATTTGAGATCATAACCAATATGAATATATTCCAAAAAGCGTGTACGGGCATATGGAGGAGATATACCAAAGTTTAGGGCATCTGCTGGAGTTTGTGAAAATAGCGATTTTTTCAACCCACATATAGAGCATGTACTACTGGTTGAATCAGCATTCGTAATGGAATTGCATATCTTTCCATCTATCATTGTTAATTTCAGTTCAAAGTGTACGTTGATATAATAGTTATATATTTCAATGCAAACCGATCTTAAATTTTCAATTGATTGTTTGATTGTATCAACCCAATTTTGTGCACATTCTTTACTTTCTCTCATATATTGAAACCTTATTGGTGTGCAATATTCCTTTGATCCTGGAGCTTGTTTGTATTCTGATAGTGCTGACAATCACATCCCCATTTTTATATTAATTTCCTATCCGATTTTCAAGTTCCAATGCCTCGTTCTTCGAAAATGTTGAGAGAAGCCTTGAAGCAGTATTTTCAAGTAACTGCGATAAGTCAATAAATGCTCTTTCATTGTCTATTTCAAAAGGTTCACAGAAGCTGGAGAAGTTGACTTGGGGATGCATCAGGAAGGATATTCGCTATTTATGCTGCTTCAGCAGGTTATTTATTTTTTTGTAACACAGCTTTAAATGAATCTTTAACTTCAGACTTTGATTGCGTGGACAGTATTTCTGACAGTCTACTTTTTTTTATTTCTGCTCCAGATAATCATACTGCTTAAGTGGTGGTCCTGCATAGTAGTTTAAATTTCCATCATGCTTTACAACCAGGTGCCATACTTCAATTACTTACTTCTTCATTTTTGTTTCGAATAATTTGAAAAAATTGTTAACTATACAATTCTCCAGTAGCAATTGTTGAAACTACACTTCAATAAAATTTGATAATGTAGTTATATATTCAGCTCTATTTCTTTTAGGCATTTCCCAAAGAACGCAGCACAAAGGTTTATATTTCAATGTTATCGTCGTTGTGATAAAAATGTTAATAATATAAATAAAACAAAAGAGTTTATTTATATGCTCAAGAACGTTTTCTAGATACTATAAAACTAGGAAATATTTTTATAAAATTCCACAGGTATAGTATATGTTCTAAAATGACTGGATATACCTAATTGTTGTATTATATTACCGAAACTTGTAGGATATACCTAATTGTTTCATTCTTTAATATGCTAAATATAATAAAATGCTAAATATAATAACTTAAATATACTAAATTTTATTTAAAAAATTTTAATTGAAAATACCTGTAACTCAGGTGCTTTTAATGACGGATAAAAATTTCACTAAATTTCGTTTTCACAGAACTTCATTCAGTTTTTAGCAAACAGTAATTATGTTAATTTATTTTTGGTAATAAAGTCAAATAAAAAATAATTCAAAGAGATGACCAATTTCGGAGGTCCTCTCCCTGCCCAGAAACCAGCTAGAAACTTGTGCTTATTCAAAACAGTTGGAAAATATCTCAGCAATAACTATGTAAAATTTCATTTCATATTGACGGTTCAAAAATTACGCAAAATTATTTTAAAAAAATATTGAAACAGCTGTGCACTTATGTAGGTATATTATAACTTGAAAAATAATATATAAATTGTAAGGCATTAGAATTCGTTAAATTTATCAAAAAACGTAAAATTTTGATGTTTAATGACTTTGTAAAAAAAATTCATATTTGAATTTAAATAAAATCTATATAAATAAAGGTATCATTATAAAATTTTAGTATAAAATAAAAAAGTTTTCCTTAAAACAATAACATAAATAAATTCCTACTTTTTATTCTAAAATACCCAAAATTCCAGTTTGGGGAAAACTTGTTTTTAAAATTGATTTTTTCAGTAAAATGGTCACCCTGTCGTTAACAAAGGCGACGATTATAAAATATTTTTTTGTGTTTAGCTAACATTCGTAGGCATGTAATCAAGGTATTTTTTTAGATTGAGCTCTGATGTTTTTGAGTTCCACAAATAAAAAAAAAATTTAAATAATGAAATTCTGATAGGACAGATGCCCTTGGATTTCCTTTACATGCATTTACGTTAAGCACTCTTTTAGAAACACATTTTTTAATTTTCTACTTCGAAATAATACAACTTTTTATCGGAATAATATAGTTATATGATTCTTGCACGAAAGTTATTTAGAATTTTATACAGAATCCAGAGAATATTCGGGAAAATTTTTGAGCCCGACAAGTTAAAAAAAATTAAAAAAAACATGTCCAAAAATGGGTCAAAGTTTTACTTCGGTCTAATTATCTCTTAAAGTAAAAGAGATATCCCACACATGTAGGTGTATTTTTTGTAGAGAATTATTAGGACTTCATATGTGTTAATTTTTTTTACTATCAATTCACAAATGAAATTCTGGCGATTTAATAAAAAAAATCATTCCCGAGGTGAACAACTTTTGAGAACCAGCCCCTGTCCCCAGACTCACTAAGAACCTGTGCTCCTAAAAATGGATTGGAATACACCTCAGTATTGCCCATGTGAAATTTCATAAATACATCCAGTAGTTTTAAAGTTACAGAATTATTAAAAAAAAAATCGTTTTGGGACCACTGTGCGGCGCCACTATGCGTTGTTGTATCATTCATATTTACTAATCACAATTTTCTTAATTTATTTTTAATTTTTATTTGAAATTTAGCCAATCAACTTATTTAAAAACCACCAAAAATCGGTAGAGGGCAAATCTAATAATTTGTTCAAGCAAGCCATTAATAAAGCCGGTAAGTGTTAATGTATGTACAGTGACGAAAATAAGTTATCAATATACCATTTCATTTCTTATAACGTCGCTATAATTTATATACTTATTGAATTATTTCAAATAAAATGGCAAATATTTATTTGAAATATGTGTTTTCTTCTATTTGAAGTAAAATTTGTTCCCAAAAGCACAGAATTTTAATGAGCGATGCCATTTTAATTTTTGTGATTTTTCGAAGTATAAAGAATGATGTTGAATACTTTTTTTGTCTTGAATTTCAATGTCATTATATAAATGGCTTTTATATAATATTTGTAATAACTTTAAAAATTATGCAGAATTGAAATCTTTATGTTTTGATAAACTTTAAAAACTTTTTTTATTTAAAAATTTTGAGAAAATTATATTATTAAAATTAATTAACATCGCTTATGTCGAATAGTTTTTTTTTTTTTTTGCCACTGTGTAAAAGTATGTATTAAAGAGCTGCATTAAAGGTATGAAAACAGTTGCGTTCGTTCGTTTATACAAAATCCAGTAGAGTCAAAATTGAGAGAGTAAAATTACAGTTTATAAACTAACTGCCTGTTTTTATAACACGAGCGCAAAAACGACTCGTCTAACTAACATTTAAAACAAAAACAAATTTTCAAATTTTGTTTTTGCGCTCGTGTTATAAAAACAGGCAGTAAGTATTTACAAATTTTCTGGCGTTTTTCTTACTTGTAAACAGTGTTGCCAGAAAAATTTTGCATCGTGTCCCCAAATTCGAATCTAAAAATAACCAAAAATCCCCATGTTAAAATATAAATCTCCAATTTTGTCCCCAAAATGTTCTAATAGAAAATTAAGTTTTTTTTTTAAATTGAAAATGTATTGAATAATAAATAGCTAATAATCATTCAAAATATTTTATAAAGAGATATTTAACGAACATTATTTTTAAAATAAATTTCCTTTAGAAAGAAGATTTATAAAAATTTCTTTAAAAAAATATTATCTAATATTTCCTATAAATAGCAAATTTGTCAAAACTTCCTAAAAACGGAAATTTCATGAAAATTTTCTGTAATAAAAATATTTATCGAAGTTTCCATAAAAAATAATAATTTTTCAACAATTTTATTTAAAAAGAAAATTTTAAAAACATTTTTTCATAAAAGAAAATTTGTCAAAAATTTTGTATAAGAAGAGAATGTATTGAATTTCTCTATAAACTGAAAGTTTACAGTGTTATGAAATGAGTTAAACAGACTCTTTTATAGATTGTTTTAATAGTTTTTATTTGGTTTTCGAAAAAAATTAAATGAAATGAAAATTGTTGTTGATTTGTAAGGTAAAATCAACGAAATTAATAATGATTTTCATAAATAAAACGAATGAAGCCAAAACTACTAGCTTTCGTTTAGTGTAAACAGCATATGAACAACAAATAGTAATTTAATATTTTCTATACATACAAATCAATCCAATATTTTCATTAAATAAAACATAATTCGACATATATATATATATATATATATATATATATATATTTATATATATATATATATATATATATATATATATATATATAAAACACCAACAAATTTTCCCATACAAAAACTCATTTATTTAAATATTTTTGTGTTGTGGACTAAAAACCAAACTTTTTGGTTAATTTATAAAAAATTTAGATAATATGTATACACATAAAGTTATATATTAAATAAGTAAAATTGTCAAATTTTAATAAAATATTTTTGTAAAAAATTTTTGTTGAAAAAGTTTTATAAAAAATGCACCTAAAGAATTGCAAATGCATTTATGCATCTAATGCAATTTATATCTTAATTTTACTTTTGAATTACTTAGTTTAAAGCAAATATAAATATCTTTGAAGTATTTTTTAAGTAAACTAAAATGTCATTTACGTATGTACTATTTTATAACGTATGTGGAATAAAATTGCAACAAAACTTTCGGCACTAGATAAAAACAGTGTACTTAGAATTCTTATCATAAATTTTGAATTACCACATGTGTTTTCATTTGATTGTGAATATTTTATGAAAATCGGACTTATGAAAAATGTTAATAAAAAACGAACTACCTCGAAAAAATATTTGTAATTTTTTGGATTATTTCTATATATTCATCACCACAAATTAATTTATATTTTAACTCAGATGACAACGAAAGTTAAAGAAAAATTTTTTTCGGTAGATATAACACATTAATAGCAAAAATAGAAAAATTATGGCCAAATGTTTTCCAAAGAAAAAGACTGTGTATGGGTAAAAGTCAATTTGAGGCGAATATTTTTTTGGAATAATTCTAAAATCTAATTTGACTTTCATGTGTTAATAACAGTGTACTTATGATAAAAACATTTTATTATTCATTTTGGATGGCTACATATTTTATACATATTTTATCATTATAATATGCAAAATTTGCATGAAAATCAGAGTTCTAGTTACGTCAAATGCTAAGAAAACTACGCTGAACAAAAACTTTTTAATTTTTTGGATTATTTTTATATTTATCTCACATAAAATGATTTATGTATTAACTCGGATGGCAATGAGTGTCAAATAACTTATTTTTTTGATAGATATAAATCTATTGATAGAAAAACTACAAAAATTACGGCCTAAATTTTTATGGATCAATTTATTACAAATTTTTAATTTTTCAAATTCTAATTTGACTGCACTTTTTGATTAAGATATTAAGCTGTATAACACAGAGGATTTCATGAAAAGAAATATTGAGGTATATTATCCAATGGACTACTTTAGTATCTGGACATAACGATACGATGATTTTAAAGGGTAAAAAATCTCTAAATTAAATTAAAGTGTTAAAATTAAAAATATGCAAATAGTTTTGGTCCAATTTAAACAGAAGAACGTTTGAAAATTTTTTGACAAAATTCCAAGATAAACTAGGATATAATAACCGAATAGCAAGTACGGAAAGCTCCAACATCGAGCTATTAAATTCATGATAAAAAGTCCTTTAGAAGTACTCCAAATTTTAGACATATAAAAACATTGTAATAAGTTATCTTTCAAAAAAGTAATATAAGATTTATATTAATTTTTGAAGAAATTAGATCATTTTTAATTTTGTTGCAATTTTATTCCGCATAGGTTTTTGTGTTGTATACTCTTTGCGTAAAACGTAGAAAAGGGTTAATCCATATTTTTCACAAATAAACAATATAAAAAAGAAATTAAAACCAAAAAATATTTTTTTAAGTACAACTCTGTCTACTCTTCAAAAGCTTTTAAAATATTACAAGAATACAAAAATAAACCTATTTACCAATTCAATGATATATAATATGTACACATATACATATGTCGTTTTAAAACTGACAGCAAGTCAACTCTCACTAAATTCATGATATTTTATTGCGCATTTCCATATGTGCGTATACGTAATACACAATTGTACTGGCGCGTGTTGTTTATAAAAAAAGAGATAATATTCGTTATATTCCATTAAATTTATTAAATATTGTTTATTTTTAAAAAATTTCAAAAAAATTATTGTAAAAGCTTTTTAAATTATTTTTTCACTCATGAAAAATTTATATTTTGTTATACATTACATAAGAAATAATGGTGAAAATATTACGCTAATATGCTTTTTTGTGCAATTAAAAAAAAAAAAATTGTTTAAAAAATTTACTTTTTTCATAAAACCTTGTCTTTGCAAAGAAGAAAATTTTTTTTATTAAAAAAACTGGAAAAAAGTGAAAGATTAGAGGCATTTCATGTTAAAACGGTTAGCAATTGGATTTGACATATCCGATGTCAATAAAATTTACTGCACTGTATCATTTTAATACAAATAAAGGTTAATTATCTTAAAAATTGTATACATTTGTATAATAATAAATGATTATCTGAATGTCTTCAAAATAGTGAATATAATTATAATAAATTATAAAGTATAGTAAAAGAAATTATTCTGAGAATGATAGCCCAAGTTTTTGTGTTATTTAGAACAATTAAAGTCTCAAGATATATTTGGACATATATATTTTTTTAATTACTTAAAAAGCTAGTATTCTTTCGGTTGGTTGTTTGCTGGTACTTAATTTATTTGGATATGTCTGGCGATCAGTCATTGTGGAATATGGGTTATACGTTCCTAAATTTCAATTATAGTTTTGATACTAAATATATTGAGATATATTTTCGATATAACTAAACCATTTAAAAACATTTTATGCTAAAAGTAAATCAGGCTTAAGTAGATCTCCGATCCTTAAAAATATTGAACAAACATTTTGAATTTAACTGAAAACGTCTGTGTAGAACATACATTAGTATGTGTCCAAATTAAAAAGTGCGGTTATGAAACAAAATCGCAAATTATTCCAAATTGGATAAAAATACAACATTAATTTTTATTTGCGCCAAAAATGTAGATAATAATCTTCAATTGGGTATCACAAGTTTTTCCATGGTGCAAAAGCACTTCGAACCACCCTTTATAACATTCACAGTTCCTCAAAGAGTTACTCGGAACTTCACACATTTTATCTTCAAGTTTTTCAGAATTCATATGCTAATACTGATCTCTTTAAAAAGCTCTGTAGTGGTTTTAATAATTTTTATAATTTTATTGATTTCTCAACTAATGTTAACTTTAAAGAACTATTTTTCCGTAGACTACCTAGTAAATAAAAAAAAAATACGCTTTCATTGTTTACATTTGCTTACTTTTTGTATTATTTATTTTATGCAACCATATGACCGCACTGGACTTTACAAGCAGTGTTGTCAGATGAGGGTATTTGTCGCCAAATTAATGATTTAAACTCTCATTGGGGATAGATTTTTGTGGGGAGGGATTTGAGGATTTTCGTAAAATATGGGAAATAAGTAATATATATATATATATATATATATATATATATATATATATATATATATATATATATATATATATATATATATATATATTACTTATTTAATATATAACTTTATGTGTATACATATTATCTAAATTTTTTATAAATAAACCAAAAAATTTGGATTTTAGTCCACAACACAAAAATATTTAAATAAATGAGTTTTTGTATGGCAAAATTTGTTGGTGTTTTTTTAGAAAAAAAAATTAGAAATACTAAGGCTTCTCGTCACAAAAAAAAACAAGCGAATTGAATTGTTTAGTCAAAATATCAAGTTAAAAATCGAAGGGGGATAAAGTTTTTAAAAATGCATCGAAAAAATGCAATTGCATTACATTTATCTTTTTAATTATAATATCAAATTAAAAGGAGAATTAATTGTCTGTCTAATCACTTTTAAATCAATGAAATCAGACTTCAGAAGATATGTACATCTAAAATTACATAAAAAGTGAAATATATTTCAAAACAAAGTATGCAAGTGCCAAATATAAACCAAATCTGAGACCTAAAGTATAGCAGAATCCAAAATTTTGGAAATAAATCTGTAATTTCCAACTTGCTGGTTATATTTGTATGAAATTTGGTACATGTATAGCAGTGAAGTGTACTATGTTTAGTTTGGAAGGGGGACCCAACGGACCCCTCAGGGGCGAAGCTAAAGGGGGCACAAAGTAGGATACCTCTGACATAGAAAATTTTTAATCGCTTGCCAAATTTTTGTTTCTCGTCCGATTTCAAATGTTTTTTATATATTCTTGTAGGCCTTATGCTATTTATATCCAATACTTTTTGTATTATTTGCATTTGAAATTTCAACTATATCAATATATAAAATATATAACCCAGCCCATTCATGCAATAGGATTAAGAACAAAACTTTGAATTTAGCCTATATGTTCTAAAATCCCAAAGGCTAATTCTAGAAACCGAATGAAGTTTAAGATTCCTTGATGTGTTCTAAAGATAAATGTGGATACTATGGGCAAAATAGAAAAAAATACTATTTCTGGAATTTTTCTTCAGTTTTTTTGCTTTCCTATTTCAAATAACAAGGTCCATATTTGCTGAAAATGTTAAGATATCTTTAGTAACAAATATTTTAATACAATTCAAAAATTTTTAGTTTAAAATTTTGCTATTTTCAAATTTGAAAATTTTTGTTTCAAATAAATTTTTTCAGAAATATCTTCAATTTAATAGCTTCAATTTATTACACATGTACCTTTTTACAAACATACAAATTTTGTCTCTTGTTTTAGGTGAAAAATTACTTAGAAAATTACAAATGTTTTTAAATTTTTTAATAAGTCTTTGCAGAAAATGTTTTTAGATAAAAAAATATTTTTTCAATAGGGTTGCCCCAAATCCCTCCAAACCTCAGAAAATATTAAATTTTTTCTGAAATCACAAAGCTGAAATTTTTCCTTTGGGAGCAATAGCCGATAATTTGATCCTTTTTTAATACATAGCAATTTTATTTTATTAGACCCAGTCCAAATATTGGAAAAATGGCCGAAATTTTACAAATTTTTAACTATATGCTGGGAAATTATTTTTTTTTTTTTTAATAATTCACTATTTTATTGTTTTCATATTTCAAACAATGCATTCCAAATACGTACACAAAATGTTTATCCTATATTAACAATAACAATAAAGGTTTTATTGTTTGTTTAAAATTTAAGGTGTTAGTTTTTACACACCTTTTTCCAATGATCTGCAAATTTAGAGTTTATCTTTTACCGATGATTTTAAAATCACATTTTTGTGATTTTGTAATAATGTAAAGGTAATATCCTTTCCTATGATACCTAGCAGTAATACCTAGAATCAGGTTTTAGACCTGAAAGGGGTAATTCATCATTTGAATATCTGAAATTGTGAGATAAATCTGATAAAGATTAGCATGTAAATTTGCACCTAATCTTTGTCGACATCATAACAAAAACCGAAACTGGAAAACGGCTAACCGGTTTTTGCTTTTTAAAAAACTGACCGGCTTCATATAATGTTTATTTTCGAATAATTTGACAGGCCGGTTTTTCAGTCGGTTACCGGTTTTTTATGAAATATTCTTTTCTTTTTTATATTTTTGCTAAATCATCCCATATTTTCCATTTTTATATTTGTTTGGGGTACCTTATTTAGGTTCTGATGCATTAAAACAATTAAATTGTTTGAAAATAAAATTTGTATAAAAATTAAAATTTTTTTAGTAGTTTTCATACATAATTTATTTTTAAACAATTTGATTGTTGTACTGAATCAGACCCATTATTATTTAAAAGTATTTCTCAATCACATTATGATCTAATAAAGCTTTAAGTTAAGTTTTTTAAAATTTCCAATTTTAGACTTGATTAACACCAGTCTACTGAGAACTGATAACAAAATCTAGGTAAAAATTTAAATTTAGTTTATTGCTTGCCACAAGAAATCTTTCCCCCATCCAAAATAGGGCAAATTTCAGTAATTAGGTACATATGTGGATGGATCGGAAGAATCATGATTCTCTAGCTTTTCCGTTTTTAGAGTTGTATGATGTACAAATTAATATATATATATATATATATATATATATATATTTATATATATATATATATATATATATATATATATATATATATTAATTAGATGGATACTGATATGGAAATGTCACCATACAAAATATCAACTGGAACACTCTGCAAGTAATATGATGATTTAAGTTTAAAATCTAAAAGAAAAGCTTGGCGCAGAAGCTTTATATAGTTTCATACATTCAAAGAAATGTTAAAAAAGGTGAAGCAGCAAAACGATGCAGTTAATTTTGCTGAAATTCTGCCAAATGCATAACCAAAATGCCTTAAATTTATATCTACTCAAATACTACAATCAAATTCAAGAAGTATATTCAAGAAAAAAAAGACGAAGCATTTTACCACGTGTACTAGTTTATGAAAAGGAAGCATGTTTAGAGCTATCTTTTTTACTTGATAATACAGCTTCCAGGATTGTCGCTGATTTTTATACAGATTAGCCATGTTGAATTAATCTGTAAGTGAGGATGTGATGGCTTCTCAGCTCTTTCCGAATACAAGCAAGCTATTGGAAGTGAAAAAATAATAATATAAAAGCATATTCATGGCACCCTAAATGCCATTAAGAGTGCGATCTTATTTCTTGAAACAATCTACATTCAACAGTAGGGCAGAATCGAAATTTTTTGGAAATAAATCCGTAACTTCTGATCCGCAGGTTGGATTTTCATGAAATTTGGTATAGGAGTGGCAGAGGAGTGTCCAATGTTAAGTTTGGAAGGGGGGGCACAAGAAACACCTCAGGGGCGGACTTAAGGGGGCTCAGAGTTAGGTACCTCTGACATAAAAAATGTTTAATCACTTGCCAAATTTTTGTTTCTCGTCCGATTTCAAATATTTTTATATATTGTTGTAGGCCCTGGTAAGATCTATAAAAGACATTTATTTCCTATTTATCTCTTATAGTTTTCGAGTCAATTGCGTTTGAATTTTTAAGCACCATAATTTTGCATGTTCTTGGACCAGTTTTTTTCATATATATCCTAGTATTTCCGACCGATTTTATTAGTTTTTTTCTTAACTAGTTAAAGAACAAAATTATCTATTGAATAAAAAATTTGAAGTCGATATCTTTACCGAGTTCAAAAATAAACGATTTTGAATTTGAAAATTTCAAAAAGACGACTTTTTGTGTTTTTTTAGCCGAAAAAATATCTACACTCCTTTTTATCTAAAATAAAATTTTCTTTAGCACCATATAATACTTTTCTGAAAGGTAACTTCACAGAGATGACTTTAAGATAAAAAACAAGCCCAATAACTCAATTGGTCATATCCTCCAGAATTTGACTCATTTTATATGAAAGTTTTGATTTTAGACCATATTTTCTCAAATCCCAAAGCACAAATCGACAAGCGGAATACATTTTTAGAATCTCAAATATGTTGTTAAAATTTTTAAATCAAAATCTACGGGACTTCTATAGCCAAAAATGTAAAAAGGGAATTTTCATTAGTTTTTTTGGGAATTCAGGAAAACCCTACCCCCGATTGAAATTTGGTTAACGCGTTTTCATTTATATTAATAAAATCCACATTTCCTGCCAATTTCATTAATATATCTTTATAAATAAATATCTTATTGCAATCCAAAAATTTGTTTTTCTCCAAAAACCCCAAATTGGGAATTTTGTTTGGTTTATTTCTAAATAGGGAAAGAAATTTTAAAAATATGTATTATTAAGCTTATCCTTTAGCACATATAATTTCCGATCTTTTACAAAAAGACCCAAGTCAATATCATGCCCCATTTCAGAAATATGCGCCTTTAAACTTTTATATTTCCAATTTATTACTATATTTTTACAAACTTGCAACTTTTGCCTTTAGCTTTGCGTGAATAATAATTATGAATATTTCTGTATACTTTTAATAATATCTATACACAAAATATTTTTATAAAAATAATTAGTAAATATTTTTTATTTTTCATAGGATTGCCACATTTCCCAAATTTAAGTAAATCTTTATCCTTTTCTAAGCATTCATATATTTCTATTAATGAATTTAAAATATCAAAACAAACAAAAAATGTCTATTTTAACTTAATCAATAAGTATTTTATTAGTTTACATTTATGGTGTTTACCTAAATTTAACAAATGTATTTATCTATTGTTGATGGTTAAAAATGTATATATTTATGATCTAGTGGCAATGTACAGGTATACTTTCCGGTGATACCTAGCTGCAGCATTTATCTATTACTGATGGTTCAAAATTTATATTTTTATGAGCTAGTGACAATGCACAGGTAATATCCTTTCCGGTGATACCTAACAGCAACATATAATATCAATGAATTCGGTATAGGTACTTTTCCAAATTGACTCTTTCAGATATTTTACCTAATGAAAATTCACAGAATACCTGTACCTGTGCGATATATCTAATAGATATATATAAATGCGCAGTTAATCCTTATCAACATCAGAACGAAGTTGATTACCATGATTACATTGAAACAAGAACAATTGTGTTGTGTTGTGGGGAGTTTATCTAAAAATGATCTTAATCGTTTAGAAGAATCGTTTAGTGGAATTCATAAAAACTACATATCATGCAAAAATCGACGTCATTGGTAAATCTCAGATAGTGAGCTTTTTAAAGTTGAAGTCCTTGAATCAACGCACTAACAGACATTCCGATTGGATATAGAAATATGATTTACAACATCTTTCAATATCCATAAACCAATACACATTCGACATATCCTTTCAACTTAGTCTAACAATGATTGATGGAAAGGTTAGTAATGCCATTACGGAAACATCTTCTTTTCGGAAATGTTCACAATGTGATGATACGTAATCACGATTTTCGGATATTGGTAAAGCAAGGAGTATTAATGAAGAATTTCTGTCTTTCGGAATATCTTCACTTCACGCCAGAATACGGTTCATGGAGCATTTTCTGCACATAGCATATGATTTAAAGTATAGAAGTGTGCCATAAAATTTAACAAAACCTACCAAAAACAACGAGGATTTAATTCAGAGAAGAGCCGGATCCAAACATCGACAAATCTCTGCCGACTGGTGGTAGTACAAATGATGGAAACACAGCAAGAAAGTTTTTCGGAAATTTCGAAACTACATCAAAAACAACTGGCATTAATAAAGAGTTACTTGAAAGGACTAACATACTATTAATGGCAATTAATAGTAAGCACAAAATTAACTCTGCTCGATTTGGAGAATATGCAACAGAAATATCTAAACTACTTGTTTCTCTATATCCATGGAAAGAAATGACACCAACAGTACATAAAGTATTGTGCCATGGCGAAATTATAGTTGAACGAAATATTCTTCCACTTGGAGAGCTTACAGAAGAGGCTCAAGAAGCAAGAAACAGAGATTTTAAGCACGTTCAATTATTCAGCTCCAGGAAATGCTCCAGAACGTTACAAAACGAGGATATTTTCAATAGCCTATTGTTATCATCAGACTCTGTACTATCATCAATGAGAAGAAGTTGGATTTATTATGAACCTTTATCAACTCAAAATACTGTAGACTTGAAGGACCTTTATTATCTTTTAGATATGTATACAGATACAACCGATTATTTTATTGAAAATAAGTAGTATAAGTTTAAAATATTAGAAAAACTGTCTACATAAATTTAATGTAAATAAATAATAAATAATCGTATTAAAGAAGATGATATATACCAAAAATAATAATATTGATTAAGTTAAAATAGATATTTTTTGTTCGTTTTGTTATTTTAAATTCATTAATAGAAATATATGAATGCTTAGAAAAGGATAAAGATTAAATTTGGAAAATGTGACAACCCTATTAAAGATAAAAAATATTTATTAATTATTTTTATAAAAGTATTTTGTGTATAGATATTATTAAAAGTATACAGAAATATTCATAATTTTCTAAGTAATTATTCACGCAAAGCTAAAGGCAAAAATTGCAAGTTTATAAAAATATAGTCATACATACAATAAATTGGAAATATAAAAGTTTAAAGGCGCATATTTCTGAAATGAGGCATGATATTGACTTGAATCTTTTTGCAAAGTATCGGAAATTATATATGCGTTTAATTTGGAATACATATTTTTAAAATTTCTTTCGCTATTTAAAAATAAACCAAACAAAAGGCCCAACTTGGGGTTTTTGGAGAAAATACAAATTTTTAATTGTAATAACATATTTGTTTATAAAGATATCTTAATGAAATTTGTAGGAAATATGGATCTTATTAATATAAATAAAAGCGCGTTAACCAAATTTGAAGAAGGATAGGATTTTCCTGAATTCCCAAAAAAACTAATGAAAATTCCCAAAAATGGGATTTCTTATATTTTTGGCTATAGAATCCAGATTTTTCCGAAGTCCCGTAGATTTTGATTTAAAACTTTTAACAACATATCGAAGAGTCTTAAAATATATTCCGCTTGTCGATTCGTGCTTAGGGATTTGAGAAAATATGGTCTAAAATCAAAACTTTCAAATAAAATGGGTCGAATTCGGGAGGGTACCATGAACAATTGAGTTATTGGGCTTGTTTTTTATCTTAAAGTTATCTCTGTGAAGTTACCATTCAGGAAATTGCAAAATTTTTCTATGTTGCTAAAGAAAATTTTATTTTAGATAAAAAAGAGTGTAGATACTTTTTCGGCTAAAAAAACACAAAAAGTCGTCTTTTTTGCAATTTTCAAATTCAAAATCAAATTTTTTTATTCAATAGATAATTTCGTTCTTTAACTAGTTAAGAAAAAAAAACTAATAAAATCTGTCGGAAATACTAGGATATATATGGAAAAAATTGGACCAAGAACATGCAAAATTATGGTGCTAAAAAATTCAAACGCAAATAACTCGAAAACTATAAGAGATAAATAGGACATGTAAGCATGTCTTTTATAGGTTTTCTCGGGGCCTACAACAATATATAAAATTATTTGAAATCGAAAGAGAAAGAAAAATTTGGCAAGTGATTAAAAATTTTTTATGTCAGAAGTACCTAACTTTGAACCCCTTTAGCTCCGCTCCTGAGGGTTTTGTTGTGCCCCCCCCCCCCTCTTCCAAACTTAACATTGTAAACTCCTCTGCCACTTCTAAACCAAATTTCATGAAAATGCAACCAGCCGATCAGAAGTTACAGATTTATTTCCAAAAAATTTCGATTCTACCCCGCTGTGCATTCTGTGGAATCATTCGAATACATATGAATCAACATAACCGCAGGTTCCAAAAATTTTTGCAGACCTATTTGGTTCGAATGCACAAAAGAGTGGAAGACTACAATAAAGGATTTAGTGGAATATATTAAAGATGAAATTGATGATTTACAACCTCTTCCAATAATAATAAACAATTCTGTTTCAACATATCCTTTCAACTAAATCCAACCAAGCATGATGGAAAGGTTAGTAATGCCATTACGGAAACACCCTATTTTTGGAAATGCTCCATTAGTGATGAGACGAAATCACAATTTTCGTATATTGATAAAACAGGAAATATTAATGAAGAATTTCTCTCTTTCGGAATATCTCCACTACACGCCAGAATACGATTTACGGAACTTATTTTTTATATATAATTTTTTTATTTTCTTATTCTTTTATTTTGTTTCTATTTGTATTGCTTATGAAGTAAGTTGAAATGAATTGTACTCAGTATTTTTTGTAATAGAATTAAACTTGAAGTTAGTATATAAATTTGAATTTAAATTAACGGAATATACGTAATTATACAGCACCACCTATCAATAAGCAGAAGACTGATATAGCAACACGAAATATACAATCATGTAACATACGGAATTGCAAGATTATGTGTGTGTTCATCACATTGTGTAGATGATCGACACTATAAAAGGAGTGCAATCATACGTAACGAGCTAGTCAGCCAATAACCGGCCATGAGGTAAGACATAATTGGTTTTGTAAATTTGAGGTTTTACCCAGTTTCATATAAAGCTTGTGTGGTGTTTTGCATTTCGTGGAAATATATTGGAGTATCAGAGATCTTACCCGTATACACTGGATATTTATCACTGTTGGGAGCTGGATTGCTAGTCAGTTTGGGAGTCAGCCAAGAGGTAATACCTAATAAGTTTTATGAATTTGAAGTTTTACCCACTTTCATATAAATTTGTGTGGTGTCTTGCATTTGGTGGAAATATCTTGGGGTATCTGAGATCTTACCCAGAAACACTGGGTATTTATCGGCGTTGGAAACTGGATTGCTTGTCGGTTTGAGGTATTCCCCGAATCGACTAGGCATACAGTGTTTAAATCGCTAATGACCCAAGGTCTGCACCATCCAGTTTCGGGTCGTGATAAACTATATTAGCGTACAGTGCTAATGCGTGATTGGCGTGATTTAGGAAATAAGTTCCATTTAAATATAAAAATAAACATTTATAACGTTTAAAACCAAAGAATATATATATCGTGTCTTACTAACAAAAATCCGGAAATTTAAAAAGATATATATATATATATATATATATATATATATATATATATATATGTGAAACATAATATCCAATTAAAATGCTAAAAACGTCGTGGGTATATTCCCCAAAAAAGGACGACTTAGTGTTATAGAGGAATTATATACAGAATCAGCTTCTTTCAGCACACATAGACAACAACGTAATACATGCCGAAAATGTCGAATAAATGCCCAGAGAACTGAAGGATGTCCTAACAACTCAAAAAATTCGGAAAACATATCCGGTGGACAACAGAATTAAGTCTGAACGACCCCCCGAAGAATCAATTCCCAAAAAATAAAACCTCATTACAAAATGAAGAAACTTTGTGAGTGAAAATTTTGTTAGTCAACTCCAAGGTACATCGGTGAACGTAGGTGAAAATTTACAAGTGGTACTAGCTGACGGATCGGTAAGACAAATTACTGAGTGCAATATAATATCTCTCTGGGGAACAGAACGAGAAAATGTACCTTTCTAATAATGCCTGGATGTAGTGATGACATTATACTCGGTTTAGAATTCCTGCGTATTTTTAACACAACTATAAATTATGTCTGCTTATCACTTAACTGTGAATTCTGGAGAAGTGAATCCGAACAAAGATGTATCAAAAATAGTTTCCACTGTAGTCCGAGATGTTCCTATAGAAAATAACAGATTCCGTACTATTGCCGACATTAGTACAAATCCTAATTAAATATTTTCTGGAAAGAGAACTTCCAAAATTTCACAATTTGAATGGAAGAACGAATATTGGATCGCAGAAGATAATAATGAAAGATCATCGCCATATCAAAATAAGATATTTCCAAAGAAATCCTGTACTTCAGTACTTGATGCATATCCCTTACCAAGAATAGACACAATCTTAAATTGGTTACGAAAAGCGTCGTACGTGAGTAGTATAGATGTAAAAGATGGTTATTGGCAGATCCCTATGGAAGAAAACAGCAAAAAGAATTCCGCATTTGCAGATGCAGGCCGAGGTTTATATCAGTGGCGTGTTATGCCATCCGGGCTCCACTCAGCCCCAGCCAATTTTCAAAGGGCTTTGGATAGTGTGATAGGGCCAGATATGGAGCCACACGCATTTGCTTATCTAGATGATATAATAGTAACCTGAAAAACATTAACGGAGCATTTAGTTTACTTAAAAGGGGCTTTTCGGCGATTACGAGCAGCCAACTTATGAATCAACCCAGAAAAATGCAATTTTTTTTTTAAACGTGAGACAAAATATCTTGGCCATGTAGTAAGTGGTTACGGGATTAAGAGTGATCCCGATAAAGTCGCAGATGTGTTGAAAATGCAACCTCCCCGCAACGTTAAAGAAGTGATGCGTTTCTTAGGAGTAGCATCATGGTACCGAAGGTTCGTTTTTGATTTCGCTGCAATCTCCCAACCCCTAACCCAACTACTGAAGAAAGAAAACATTGGAAATGGCGAGAAGAGCAACAATTGGCTTTTGAGAAATTAACGGGGGCACCAGTATTGGTTGCACAGACTTCAATCAGATATTTACTTTACAGAAAGATGCAAGTGATTATGGACTTGGCGCAGTTCTTACCCAAGAACTTGACGGGCAGGTACGTGTTATAGCATATGCCAGTCGACATCTCAACAAATCCGAGAAAAACTATTCGACCACTGAAAAGGAATGTCTTGCTATAATATGGGGCATAATAAAAATGAAACATTACTTAGAAGGTTACCATTTTATAATTATTACAGATCACTTGTCGCTAGGCGGGCGTTAGGACTACAACAATTTAAATTTTCGGTCACATATAGGAAAGGCAAACATAATACCGTCGCTGATGCACTCTCACGACAGCCCTACGAAGCGTTTGATATCGCAGGAAGTCATTACCACATGCAAATAGTTACAAAAACGTATAAAAGAAGTGCGAGAACGCCTAGGAAAATACCCTGATTACAGTATCGTAAACAATCAACTTTATCGCCATTTTCCACGTAACGCCCACGATGATGATGACTCAAACCCCTGGAAACTTTGTGTTGCTTCCCTATTAAGACAACGTGTGTTAGAAGAAAATCATAACACAGCCACAGCTGGTTATCTAGCACTACGAAAAACCGCTTATAGAATATCAACACGCTATTATTGGCCGGAATTTTCAGAGACGTTAGCCGTTTTGTCGTAAATGTGAGTCATGTCAACGATACAAGCAAACCCGAAGAACCTTGGGCTACGGTCTGTGCCGATTTTGTCGTTCCTTTACCTCAGTCAAAACATGAATTAGTGCCTTTGCGAAAAGCAATAGCTTTTCGGGAGTATATAGTTGCCAGATATGGAGTTCCAAAAATAATGATAACAGACAATGGAACGCAGTTTACTTCTCGGGTATTCCAAAAATGTCTCGCAGATCTTGTAGTCCAACAACAACTGACCGCACCATATACACCACAGGAAAACCCTACGGAGCGTGCCAATCGCACTGTAAAGACTATGATTGCACAATTTTCTGAAAACAAACATAAAAAATGTGAAGAACTCTTACCAGAAATCATGTTGGCAATAAATACAAGTGTGTCTGAGTCGAGTGGTTATTCTCCTGAGTTCCTTACACAGGGAGGAGAACCTAGACTTCCAACCACTCTGTATGATGAATTAACCGTTGGAACGGGCGCTCACATTCCAAAGCCAAATATTACTTTGTAATAACACTTATCTTTATTCTATTCTTTGATTTTATTTAGATCCACCCAAAAAAGTAAAAAGAAATATGCCAAGTGTCGGACAAATTTGAAAAAAACAAAAAAACGATTTCGCAAATCTTGGGAGAGGGAGCAGTCTAAGAAACGCCATACTAGTAGCAGTAGACAGAGAAATTCTATTCCAAAACCCACTCCTTTCAGGTGTCCGCGAGACAACTATAGACTACAAACTTCAGAAGATCCAACTCGGCAGGTAATCACGCCAAATTCCTATCATAATACGGTCTTCGAGGTAATAAGAGAGCCACTCGTGAATGATGCTTTCAATGAGCAGAAGTTGCCAAAAATTGTAAAGGAAAGCATATCTGAAGCCCCAAGGAGTAAAAAGAATAAAATTTCTGAAGGTCATTAATGGTATACGGTATCGAGTTTTGATAAATAGAGCTGGTACTTATGAGATGGAGATACATAATTTCCTGATGAGAAGGAGGGTAGTGTAATGATCAAAAGTCGTTGCACTCGTACATATGGATTTATTACAATGGATTTATTACAAGCCTCTATCAACTCATAATACAGAAGATTTCAAAAATCCGTATTATCTTTTAGATATGTGTAGCGATATGCCTAATTATTTCATAGAAAATAAGTGCTAGTATAAGTTTTAATTATATTATGTACATACATATACTTACGTTAATTAACTCATACAATTTTTATATAAATTGAATGAATAAATGTTATATTAATGGAAATTTTGATTTTTAAAAAAAACCCCTAAAATATGAAACAAACAATAAAACTTTTATTGTTTAAGATAGGATAAAGATTTTGTTTAGTATTTTGAATTCATTGTTTGAAATATGAAAATGACGAAATAGTGAATTATTTTAAGAAAATAATTTACCAAAAAATATTTAAAAATCCCAAACATTTAAATTTATAAAACTTTGGCCATTTGCAGACATTTGAACCGGGTCTAATAAAATAAAAGTGCTGTGGATTAAATAAGTATCAGAGTATAGGGTACTGCTCTCAAATTGAATTTTCAGCTTTGAGATTTCAGAAGAAATTTAGTTTTTTCTGAATTTTTTTATAAAATAACCATAGTCTATGAAGGTTTTGGGGTAACCCTATTGATAAAAAATTTTTTATCTAAAACATTCTCTGCAAAGTCTTATTAAAATGTTATAAAACATTTGTAATTTTTTAAGAAACATTTTACCTAAAGCAAGAGGCAAAAGTTGCACGTTTGTAAAAAGGTATATGTACAATAAATTGGAACTATTAAGGTTTGAAGCCATGTATTTCCGAAGTTAGAAAAGATATTTATTTAGATAACAGGAAACTATGTGTGCTATGTAAAAAAAATATTTGAAATGAAAATTTTCTAAATTTCTTCTTCTAGTTTAAAATTAACAAAATTTTAGGTCCAAATTCCGCTTTTTGGAGAAACCAAAAATTTTTAAATTGTAATAAAACATGTTTTACTAAAGATATCTTTATAAAATTTTCGGAAAATATGGATCTTATTATTTGAAATAAAAAAGCAAAGACAAGATTTCAATTTGAATAAGGGTTTACCTTAATTCCCAAAAAACTGACGTTACAAAACCGTCAACGTTTTTAAATTGTTAATGCTTGTGTATGAAATTACTATGTAATGTTTTCGAAATATCCACCGACGCTTTGCGTCACAACACGCAAGCGAGTAAATTTCCACACGTCGAATGCCGCTTGTACACAAGTTTAAGGATATTTGTGCCGCCTACCAATGCATAAGATGTCTTTCCTATGGATTTTGATGACGAATAATATATTTTCAATTATTTGTGATATAAAGTTTAGCTTCCCGATATTAATTGTAAAAAAATGGTACATATTTTTAAAGTTTATTATGATTTGCAGGTTTCTAAATTCAAAATTTGAATGCTTATGATTTCGTAAAGATTTCTTCACGATTTTACACAATATTGTAATTTGCTTATAAATAAATAAAAAATATAAAAAAATCTGTAAATGTTAATCCCCGCCAAGTTATGTCGGAAAGAAAAATTTGGAAATTCAAATCCAAAAGCGGCAAAGTTTTTTGTAATTCTCAGCTAATCAATTTTACTCATATATAAATCTTTCAAATCGTTTCATATATATAAAAAATCGGGATAGTTTATTTTCAAACTCGAAGTGTTCAAATTTGAAATCTTGTAAACCCACCCCTGATAGGCCTATATAGTTCAAACGCAAAAATTAAACTTGTCTATACCTCTATTATTATCATGTAAAATTTTGTTCAAATCAAACTATTCATTTTCTTTTCAATTTTCGAATCGTAAACTATCTGTAGCTAAATATTACTGCCAGCATACTACGCTGAAAGTTTTGCTCGGCTCGGCTTTGCTTTTTTTCTTTTTTTTCTTACAGTGATGTTATTAAATTGTGGTTGTAAATGCCTTAAGTTAATGTGGAAAGATGAATTATTTATGAAAAAATTTATAAAAATACTGATTGTGATTAAACGGAATACTTTACTCCCGTTGCACAACTTCTTCAAAAAACAAAGAAGCAGCAGAATCCATGGACGACCAACTCCTTCAATTCCTGGAAGAAATAAATATGCAATCTATTCTTATCTATTTGAAGGGTGAATTTAAAAATTGTATCTAACATTAACATAAAATATAATTATTTCTTATATTCTTTAGCCGCACAAAAACCAAAAAAAAAAAAATCATTTTAAAAACAATTGCCAAGTTTAAACGCGATAACAAAACTTCGTTTTGTCTAAAGCATGCCGGTTTTGACAGTGTTGAGCCAATTTATGTGAATGAAATCTAACTCCTGAAAAACACAAAATACTTCATGCTGCTATAAAATTGAAGACCGACGGGAAAATCAAAACTGCGTATACTTTGCTAGATTTGGTACACATTAAATAACTTGATTATGACGTCCCAAATATGATTGAATATTTGATGACTTAAATCAGATTTTTCATGACCAGCACATCTAAAATATTTCTCATCAGATCACTCTGCAGATTACTACGACTTATTTCTTTAGATTATTTAATTCTTAATTATTTAATTATTTTTTATTTCAATATTTGATCAATTTAATTAAATTTATCTCATTTTTTTGATAATATTATATAAATTTTATACGATTATTATCATACTTGAACTCTACTGAAGGTAATAGAACAAATTTTAAAGACATAAGAAGAAATGGCTTAAAGTTCTGCCATATTAACGCACAAAGCCTTAAAGAAAAATTAATTAATTTAGATTAGAGAGGACTCTGAAGTGAATATAGTTTATGTTTCTGAGACTTGGTTCAGCGATTCAATAACTGACTCTCTGGTTTCAATGAAAGGTTATAACTTATATAGGAATGATAGATCAGACAAGTCTGGTGGAGTAGCAATCTACGTCGAAAAAAGAATACCCTGTACATTTAAGTGTAACACTGATAATAAAGTCATAGTGAATAACAAAATCGAGTATCTCTTTCTTGAAACATGTATTGGTGGAGGCAAAATTCTTATTGGTAGTGTTTATATGCCTAGAAATAATACTAATTTTAACCACTTCTGTAAATTACTCGAAGATCTAACATCACTCTATAGAAATGTCATCATAGCTGGGGATTTCAATTCAAATCTGTTAATTGATGCAAGCTTAACTCTAAATATTAATTAATCTAATCTTGCCCCTTTAAATATTATCGTTCCAACTCATTCAAAATCAACAAACAATACGTTGATGGATTTATTTTTCGTATCTGATGAAGTAAAAGTTTTGATGTATGACCAGTTACTTGCATCGTGTTTCTCAAAACATGATCTAATATACTTGAATTATGATGTTCCAATCCATGCTTCAACAACACAATCGAGTTTCGAAATTTTAAACGTATTGATCATGTCAGTTTAGTTGAAGAGTTTACCAGAATAGATTGGAGTAGCATTTACTACATGTTAATGATAAATAAACAACTGGATTTTTTAGAGGGAAACATTGCAACTTTATTTAATATAGTTGTACCTCTTCAATCCAAGAAAGTGGGTAACCGTCAAAAGCCATGGTTTACAATGGAAATCAAGTGCCTTATAGTAGACGGAGACTGTTTTTACTCCAGGTGGAAGCGTTACAGAACAAGTGACTTATAAATCGGTATAGAAAATAAGAAAAAGCAGCAATGTGGTATAGCAGATCCAAATAAATTAAATGGGAGTTTCGTTAACATTCCAATGATTCAAGGAGATCACACATACTATATCAATCATTGTGTCGAGAATCATTCTCAAAGTATGTTTAACTTTGAGTGCGTAAGTCAATCGGATGTACTCAAAAGCTGTATGTCCATAAAATCTAACGCCACTGGTATTGATGACATTCATCCGACTCTTCAAAATTCTTCTACCATTAATCATGTTTATTTTTAACAAAATAATTATAAAAAGAACCTACCCTCTAAGATGGAAGCAAGCTGAAATACTTCCAATACTAAAATCATTCACTGAGTAGCCCATAGCTATAATACCATATCTGTCAAAAGCATTTGAAAAACTTCTACACAAACAAATAAATCAGTATTTATGTAATAATAATCTTTTAACCAATAAGCAATCTGGTTTTCGAGCGAAACATAGTTGCATTACTGCTTTAACTGATGTAGCCTAGGATTTTAGACATGAAATTGATAATGGTTGTCTTGTGTTGTTGATGTTACTAGATCATTCAAAAGCCTTTGATACCGTAGAACTTACGATATTGATTCAAACACTTGAAAAATTATGCATTTATCTTTCACTTCCTGTAAACTAATTGCATCATATCTTGAAAATCGAATACAACGTGTTAAAATTAATGCCTCAACAAGATCGCATTTTCTTCCACTTATTAGGGATGTACCACATGGTTCCATTCTTGGTCCTCTTCTTTTTTTCAATTTAAGCAAATGTTCTTCCTGAACAACTACTATAACATAGGAATGTATGCTGATGATGTCCAACTATATATTAGTAACAAAAATAAGATCCTTGAAGAATATGTAGCAAATCTAAATGAAGTTTTAGAACGAGTTTCGATATGGGCAAATATAAATGGAATAAGTTTAAACCCCATAAAAACTAAATGTTTAGCAATACGTAAAAAATCACAAAAAATCTTGGTGCAATTTCTAATGACACAAGATGACATGGTCAGATCATATATTACAAGCTTGTAGTAAAACTTACTCGATGCTAAGAACTTTATGATAGACACAATCCTGCACACCAATCAAAATAAGCTTCCTAATTGCAAAAACGTTTTTAATACCGATATTAACCTATGGCTGTAAGGTTTTTGCATGCTGTAATACAACCAGTAAATCAAAGCTAAATTCTATCTATAACAACATTGCAAGGCACGTTTTTGGACTCCGAAAAAATAATACAAATGGTAATAGTAGCTTTTCCTAAAAAGTTACATTTTCGGAATTTGAAATAATACAGAAATTTGTTTTAGAAAGCTCATATTTTTTGGAGCTATCCTCTACGTATTCAACCGGTTACGATAATATGAGTTTGTCAGTTTGGTTAACTTTCTCTTAGCATATGCATTCGAAAATACGTACTGCTTTTTTATATCGTTGAACAATGGCACTTCTTTAACATTCTTAAGACCCAACCAGTCAACTTTGCGGCGCAACACAGAATGAAGAAAAGTATAGTGATACATTTTGTACAAACAGTCAATAAAAGTAAATGTGTCATATGTTTTTGAACATTCACTGTGTGAATAACCCTGTTCTTTCGTTATTTTACAAAGAAAATAAACTACAAGGTTGTCAAAAAGTTACACAGCTACGTAAAAAATTATTTTCTGTAGATTTCTGCGATACGCTACCTAGATTTTTTGAGTCAATAACTACTTGCACACATCTGCATAAAGCAGGTAGAAATAGCTGATTGCGATACGATGATTTTTTGTTCACTGGTTGGGCCTTTAATATCGAAAATATGTTTACATCGTCGGCACTTAAATTGCGATTTAGTCCTAATGTCTTGTTATTCAGGAGCACATGCTGCCAACATTTTCTGGTCTTGTAATTTTTATAGTTTAATTTATTTTTTGGAAATTGAAGATGAATTTTTATATTTTAATGTTATTTATTTTTTTATGTACATATATCGCGGATACTTTAAAAAAGAGACGTTTTAATAACACGGACGATAAACACTCGGCTTTTCACTGTTTAATCGATATTACAATGGCATGTGTTCTGATAAAATTAGAAAACTTGTTACCAACACGCATTTATCTTTATGCAATACACGTTCATATCGGAGTGCATCCATTTGTTGTAGACTGGCCAGTTAATCATACGACACATTATAGGAAAAATTCGGGTTTTTGTATATTTGCATGACCTATATACGTTAGAGTGTTCCGTTTAACAAAATTTTGTAGGAAGACCCCTCAAACGATGCGTATTAATGAGCTGAATATGGAAAAAAATATTAAAAAAATTTTTTGAATTTTGTTCAAAAAAGTTTATAGTATTATCTAGAAACGGGTATCAAAGAGCTTAATATGAAAAAATATAAAACATCATAAAGCATTGTGTTAGTAAAACATGCGAAAAAAGACCGATTTTTTTTTGTTTTTTTTTTTTGCAAAATGGATAAAAATTTCATATTTTTAAAATACTTATAATATTTAAAAAATATTGAAAAACTGCATTATAGTAAGTATGGCCCATAATAAAGCATTTTCAAAAGATTTGTTCATGAAAATGTACTAAAAAGTCTTTTAGCGGAACAAAATCCCATGGGAAAATTGTTTAAAATATTTTTGCTATAACAAGCTGAAAATTAAGAATTTTTTGAGAATATTTTGCGAGAGGTAGTGAGCTAAAGATTAATTTTAAATATTTTTCCTTATTCAGCTCATCAATACGCATCGTTTGACGGGTTTTCCTAAATCTAAACGCAAAAAGCGTTTCCTCGGGACACTCTAATATACTTCTATGAAGTTTTAACACATAATAATTAATTTTATTGAAGGGATCAAAAGTTACCAAAAGTAAAAATTGTACATGTTACGTGGAGCGTTAAAAAGTTACGAAAAATGTAACAAACTGGCAACACTGGTCTTAACATTTCTTCATAGAATTATAACAACTGGTTAGCCATACCACCTGTTTAACTTACTGAAATTTAGTACTTGAAAGAAACAAAAATCTTATTCAATTCCGACCCCATACTTTAATATCGGTGTGGCAATTTTTCATTAACGCTATACGTCTTTGGAATATTATTCCTCCATCACTTAAAGTTATCAGCAACACATTACAATTTAAGAGAAAATTATTCGAATACTTTTCATAACAAACTCAATGACATAAAAAAGTTTCAATTTTTACCAAAAAAAAAAAAAAAAAAAAAAACATATTGCTTGAAAATGAAAATTAATATAATTAATAATTTATGTTTTTTAATATTTAATGTTTCTTGTATTAAATATAATAACATCATAAGAGTTCTACTTTTTAAGACGAAGGTTTTGTTGCAGAAGTTACTAATAAAACCAATAAATCTAAGTGACATTTAAAAGTTTTCCGCATTTAAGTATGGACTACTTAAAGAAGGCTGTGTCATTGTTAGGCTTGCGAGAGGAGTTCAGAAGGAAGCTTTTTAATTGGAAACAAGTCAGAATGCTATATTCGGCTGTGCCGAATCTTATATACCCTTCATCCGTTTTAAGATGTGTTATATGAAATTGAAATATGTTATATTAGATGTAATAAAAAAAAATTTTATAAATTTTTATATCCTTACATATATTATAAAAATGAGGTAGGTGTAAGTTTGTTTGTTTACTCGTTCGTTTTTTTTTTTTTTTTTTTTTTGACACACAGATATTACCAGTGCCAGAGATATTACCAGTTAAAATAAAATCTATTATTTCAATTTTACAATAACGTGTAAAATTGAATGAAGCAATTTATATGAAATTTGACTCTCAGATAGTGCTTGCACTATAGAATGTTATAGGTTATGTTGGATCTTGATTGGATGCCCATATTTACGGCCACTTTTTTAAACTTTTCAAAAGGATAAACCAATTAGCTTAAAATAGATCGGAGCAGGGGGTGTAGAACCCTCCATATAAAGCAAATGTTCATTATGTTATATCTAAGAAACTATTACAGTGAGAGCCCTCAAATTTCGTGAGAACCTTTATCATATCATATCGCATTGATGAAAGGAAAATAGGACGGATATATCCAGTGTAGAGGTAACCCCACACAAAGAAAATATAAATTTTCTTATCTAATGGACCGATTTAACTGATATTCGAAAAAAATACTTGCGATAAGTTTATGCAAGAATAAGGCCCATATCTTATATAGGAGTTTCAAAAATCTAATAACGAGTTTTGGCCTATAACTCGGTTAATACTGGATCTACTTGGTTAATTATTTCAACACAAAAATTCTTTAAAAAATTTCAGATTTTTCTGTGAAAGATGCTTCAAAAAATTGAAAAAGCAACGTATGTCTTAGTTAATTGTTGCTGTTTTTCAAGAAAGATATATGTGATTTTGGACTTGAATATCCGTGAAAAATGTGTTTTGGCCGATGTCTGTTAACTAATGGACCGATAGAGTTCATTTCTTCAGCAGAAAAATTCAGAAAAAAAATTTTAGATCTTGTTTTGCAAAAACGAAGTCCCTACTTATATAGAGGGTTTAAAAATTTGGTTTTTCAACCGGTTTTTTTAAATATCACTGGAACATTTTTTTTTTATCTTTTGATATATATACTATAAATCTATGTTATCGGGAGGCTTCACAAACGCCATTTGAAAGTAAAAAACCTCAAAAAACGGGTTTTTTGCACATATCTTCCCCATTTATGAACCGATCTTGCTGAATTTCAATAGCAAAATTCTCGAAAGGATGATATATATAACTTAACTTTTTTGCTCTTCGATAAAAACTGTGGAAATTACAAACGGAATGACAAACTTATATATACCCTTTACAACTGTGGTGAAGGGTATAAAAAAGAGGTAAAATTATAATCATATTTTATTTAATATTTGTATAATCATATTTTATTTTATATTTGTAATAATACTTAAGGTACCCATAGACACATATTGCAGAGAGATATTGCTAGTTAACCCTCATGTATGTGTGTGATTGACAAAGGTACTACAGTATGAGTTCGATGCCGATTCGTTTTCAAGTCCAAATCTATGCGGTATCAAGGTCAGTCACTCTCCTGTTCATTTGAACATAAATTAATTTTCAATTTGATACCATTGCAGTAACAAATTTCCGTTGCAGATTTTAACACTCAGCTTTGAAATTTAACACATACGTGTCTGATACACTATTGACACTGACTGGTATAATTTTGAATATGATTGTGATCATTATTTCTCTTGGTGTAACCATTTATGATGCCGTGTCTTTTGAAATATGTAAATGAAAAAAATTTTTGTATTAACAAAACTTTGAGAAAAAAGTGAAAGAATTATACCAAATTTTTGTAAAAAAAATTAAAAAAAAGTCATTCATATACCTCGGGAATTATTCTCGGAAAACGAAAATAAAGTCAAGGTTACAATTTTTTTAAACTTATACATGCTCAAAGTGGTCAACTTTGACACCTTGTCGATTATGTCGTATTACTACAGGGTGACTACAAGATGATTTTTCTGAAAGCTTAGGTCCTCCTCAATTTTAAGTTTGGAAGGGGGACATCTCAGGAGCGGAGCTAGGGAGGTTCAAAGTAGGCCACCTCATTTGTTATCTCTCTTATAGTTTTTGAGTGATTTGAAGTTTTAACTGACTCAATTTTAAAATATTTTTGTATAGTTTTTTTCATATATAGCCATACATATTCAACAAATTTAGCTAAATTTTACTGTAATTAGCTAAAAACAAAATTATCTAACAAAAGAAAGAAACTTGAAACGATTTTGAATTTGAAAATTGCAAAGCCTAGGATTTTTGTGTTTTTTTTTTGGCCGAAAAAGTGTCTACTCTCTTTTTTTATACTTTTCTGAAAGGTATCGTCATAGAGATAATTTTAAATTGAAAACGATCCCAATCACCCAATATGGCTAAATACACATCCAACCGAATTTGACCTATTTTATATCGAAATTTTGAATTTAGCCTATATGTTATAAAATCCTAAGGCATGGAGTTTTGGAAACTCTGATGTGTTCTAAAGAGTTCGCCAACAGTCCAGACTTGCAATAAATGTGGACTTTATGGATAAAATTCAAAAAATCCCATTTTGGGGATTTTCGCCGTTTTTTGGAAATTCCGGGATTTTTATAAAAAAAAATCTTAAATTTTTTTATACTTCATTATTTTTAATGATAAAAATGATAAATAAAATTTCGTTAGAATGTCTTAACTAACAAGGATTTTATTGCAAATGCAATATTTATAATTTCTCCAAAAACGAAATATTTACCAAAATTTTAATTTAGTTTCTAAAATCAGAAAAACTGTGGAATCTAATTTTTTCAAATAAATTCACTTGCCTATCTGTTGTGATTCTTAATTATACACAAAAATAAATACAATATTTTTGGAAATTTTCGTCACTTATTAAAATTTAAAGTACCGTAGTTCTGATTCTGTAAAAGATATTTTCATCGGTATTTTTGTATATTTTTGTATATAATTAAGTATGTAATTATATAATTAATTAATTTTTGTATATCATTAAGAATTATGTCACCTAGACAAATGAAAAAAAATTTAAGTCTCTAGTTTTTCTGATCTTTAAAATTACAGTAAAATTTTTGTAAAAAATTATTTTTTGGAAAAAAAGTAGAAAATTATTATATGTTCTTTAAGAAGATTTTATTTTAGAGAAAAAAGCAGTAAGACACTTTTTCGTCAAAAAATCATAATATTTGTAATTTTAAATTTCAAAATCGTTAATTTTGGACTCGGAAGAGATATCGACTTCAAGTTTTTTTCTTTGAATCGATAAATAATTTTAACTAATTAGTAAAAATTTTACAAAATCGGACATAAATATTGGGCTATATGTTGAGAAGACTGGATTAAGATTTTACAAAATTGAGATAGTTGAAGTTTCAAATGCAAATAACCTGAAAATTATAAGAGATAAATAGCACATGCAGTTACTTATCGGGGGGTATGTAATTCTCCCATTCCAAACTTAAAATTGCACGCTCCTCTGCTACGCCTAGGTGAAATTTTTTGTAAATCCAACTAGCCCATTAGAAGTTACAGATTTATTTCCAAAAAAATTCAATTTTACCCCACAGTACTATGATAGGTATTTTTCTTATAAGTGAAAATAAAAGCAAAATCAGTAGTTTTTAATGTTTTATAGGTAGAAAAGTATTATTTAAAAATAACTGATGAAGGTTAGTGTACACGTATACCTACGTAGATATGTTCTGCGCTCTTAGGGAAATAAAGTTTCCTATAATCGTAAGCCTTATCTGTTTTGTTAGTTTAAAAACCTCGCCTTTTCGACATATTTTCTCAGAGATTTTCAATAGATATCCGTGAGATCTTCCAGATTCGGTTTTTATCCAGTTTTCGCTTCTTATGCGATCAAACGATGGATATTGACATAAGCAATGTCCCAATGTCTCGTCCTCTTAATCACACGCTCTAAAGATTGTGTCATTCTGTATTCCAATGCGAGATAGGTGATCTTTTAGCTCCATATGGCCAGTAATTAATGATTAGCCATCTGTGTGTTGGCATATTTTTCCTGTATTCTCTAAGTTTGGGTTCCCCCATGAGATATCCGTCTTTCTCCGAATATTTGAAATTTACCATACTACGATGTGTTAATCTCTGGCCCATTCTTTCAGTTCAGTTTTAAACTTTTGGACTTTTTCCTACTCGACAATACTATGAAGTTCTAAAACCATTATTATACGAGTTTATTTCGCTCTTTAACTGTAAGATGATGTAACTCTGTCATTTCTTAGGGTTTTAATAACCGACTGATTATCCGTATAAATACGAGTAGGATCAGCCATTTAATACCTTCTGTAATAGCTTTGATCTCCGCCTGGTGGACGGTATTGTGATCTAGGATTCGAAGGTATTTACTTATATTTCGGCTCATTTTATATAAGCCTATTTCTGTTCGGTCACCAATTTAAAAACCATTTGTATATAAGTAGGTTCCTGGATCTTTCCGTACGTTATTTCCTTCATCCTATTCTTCTCTTTATTGGAATGTGGCGATGCATTTTGTTTTCATATATCTTACTGTGTGTTGTCACACACTTCCATGGTAATATTTCCCGCTGTTATGATATATATATATACGGTTTTCATTGCACCGCAAATGCCTACGCAGCACTGTCTTAAAATTTTTTGTAGAGGTTTTATATTAACTTTTTACTCCAAGCACGTTCACCATACTATGGAGCATACGTAAGAACTGGCCGTAATACGCCGCTCGTGTATAACCAGTGTTTAATTTTTGGGTTCATGCTCCATTTTGCTCCTATTGCTCTTCTGCAAAAGGCCAATTTTCTGTGAGCTTTATCTATTCCAATTCAACTTTTCAGAACAAAACGACACAAATAACAAGAAGAGTTAAATACCTGGGTAGTGAAAAACTGAAAAAATAAAATCATTTTTTATAGAACTGGTTACTTAAAACAAATTTAAAAATTAGAGAAAATTTTATTTGTTTCAAGGGAAATGTAAGCGATCCGTCTTTTAAATGAAATTGTTTATAATCAGGTATGTGATGAAAATCGATCGTTTTCGAATTGAACGGTTTAAAAAGATGTGATGAAGTCAATTGATTTTAAGAATAATTTTTGTAACAATGCTTTATTTTTCCTTTACAAGATACAGTACTATTGAAAACAAAGGAAATAATTTTCGCGGAACACTGATACTTGCATAATAATATCTGACAAAAAGTGAGTTTGCTGTTATTTTCATCAATAAAGAAAACAAAAAATAAATGCACACATTTTTTCGATAGGGGTATTACATAGAGGCGATGATCAATTAAGGACCAATCATCATTAAATTTATCAATTTCGACTTTCGTTAAATTTAAACTGATTTTCAGAAGTAAACTTATATTGGAGCCATGGTCAATTATGGAAAGATTTTCTTGAAATTTCACACAATTATTTAAGCTTATTAAATACTCATGATTATTTTAAGACTGCTAGCCAGACGGACGGACAGACCTCGTTAGCTTGACTCAGAGAATGATTTTAAGTCGAATGGTATATTTTAAGGTGAGTGTTATGTTTATGCTTTATAAATATCAGTACAAACGTATATAATCGCAACCACCTATAGTGTAGTATGTTATAAAAGTTGCCATTCATTTAATATAAAATATTTTCTTTTTCAAATTTGGAAGACTTCTTCCTTTCAATGACACCTCACTCTCATACCGAAACTTTCTAGTTTACTTAATGTCGAGTTATGTTCAGGGCTATCCCAATGTGCATTGTTGACAGAAATGCTTTACAGACTGCGTTACAGTGGGCCCAAGTTAACCACCTCGAGTGTGAAAATATATCGGGCCTGTAAATTTTACAAATATGAACCAATTTTAAATTTTTTTAATACTTCTGTAGTGTACCACATTATCCCTTATGGTTTAAAGGATTTTTACCTCAAAAATTTATTTTCTCATTTTTGTCCTTTCATTTTTTTTTTGCGTTTTTGCACAAAAACTTTAAAATTTAAATTCTATTTTTTTAAATGTGGTTAATTATGCTAAAGCAAAAAAAAAAAATTGTGCCTTATTTCAACTTACTTGAGAGTATGTCTCTGGAATGTAAATGGTTTAAAGCAGCATAAAACGGAAATTTCATACTTCATTAAAAAGCAAAATATTGAGACTCATCTCACCAATAGATATAAATTTTATATTTCTATTAATCATCCACATGGTATCCTAATTAGAAATCGAATACGACATTATGCCTTAGATGAGTTCTCAAAAGATTACTTGCAGGCTACATCCATTCATCTTGAATATTTTTTAGGTAGTTTAACCCTAAGCTCGGTTTATTTCCCACCACGATTTTCAATGACTAAGGAAAAATTTTTAAAATTTTTTAACACACTAGGAGATTATTTCCTGATATGTGGCGATTATAATGCCAAATACACGTAATGGGGTTCAAGATTGATGAATCATAGAGGTAGACAGTTTTATAGGATACTACTTTATCGCAAACATCGCATTGACTTCGTGTCCCCTGGACATTCAACGTACTGGCCGGCTGATCCTAGAAAAATTCCTGACCTCATAGACTTTGCCATATCTAAAAATATAAACCGAAATTCAATAACTACAGAAATTTCTTATGATTTAACTTCTGACCATTCTCCTATAATAGTAACTAACATACTGTGGAAAGACTAACTTATGAAAATATCCCACGAATACTTTTTATAAGACAAATTCCACATCAATACAAATTTTCAGTGTGAGGAAGACATTAATGAATGCTGCAATGACTTTACATCATTACTTACTTCATTCTTAATTAACATTATAATAGTCAAACTTTTGTAAAGGATGATAAGATTACTCCCAATACAGAAATTGAAAAACTTCTCTCTGAAAAAAGAAAACTCTGAAGAGAATGGCAACAAACTAGATCACCAGCTGCAAAGCTGAGGCTGTCCATAGCAAGCAAAAAACTAAAAAGAACCCTTTAATTACAAGGAGTAGAAAATACATTAAAAGCTTAACGAATAATAAAAATACTAATTTTTGAATATGGAAGTCAGCGAAGGATATTAAACCACCGGTAGGGGTACAAAGTCCTTTAAGAAAGGGTAACGGTACCTGGGCCCCTAGAGCAGAAGATAAGGCCAATTTATTTGCATGCTACTTAAGCACAATCTTTCAACCCAATCCTCAAACAAATGATTTTGTATGGGGAGAGACACTTGACGCTAAAGCAAATTATGACTACATAATTATTGTTAGCTCATCAATGCCCTATACAATCATAAAAGAAAATTTAAATGTTATAAAATCACCTATGATTAAAAACCTACCAAATGTGGCAATAATTGTGCTATCAATAATTTTCAACGCGATCTTGAAATTAGTTGTCTTTCCAAAAATTTGGAAAACTTCTCTTATTAAAATGATACCAAAGCTGGGAAAAGATTCTACTATAACATCTTCATATAGACTTATTAGCTTATTTTCTTGCTTATCGAAGCTGTTCGAAAAAATATTTCAAAAGAAAATTCTACCATTCTTGAACGATGGAAATATTGAACCGGTTCACCAGTTTGGTTTTCGTGAAAAACACGGAACCATAGAACAAGTGAATCGTCTAACTGGAGAGATAAGGAAATGTTTCGAATTAAAGAAGTATTGTTAGATGTCGCACAAGCATTCAGCAAAGTTCGGCACAAGGGCCTAATATATAAAATTAAATGTTTATTACCACCATGTCCCACAAATTTCTGGAGTCCTATCTATTCGATCGTATATTTAGGGTAAAGTATAATGACTTTGTGATAGAAGAATTTGGAATAAAAGCCGGTGTTCCACAGGGAAGTGTACTTGGACCTACTCTATATCTAATTTACACCTCTGATTTGCCTATATGTGATGAACTGACTATTTCAACATTTGCTGATGACACTCTAATACTCAGTTCTCATGAAAACCCACAAATAGCATCTAGCCAACTATATATTTATCTCAGATGTGTGGAGTGAAAAGTAACCATGTTATATTCACTCTTAGAAGAGATAACTGTCCTCCAATTACACTTAATAATATAGATATACCCCAGTCAGATCAGGTTACATACCTTGGTATTCATTTAGATAGGCGACTAATTTGGTGTCGTCATATAAAAGCTAAGAGACTTCATATGAAGTTAAAATCTTTCAGTCTTCACTGGTTAATTAACAGCCATTCAAAACTAAGCCTTGACAATAAAGTCATCCTGTATAAAACCGTGTTGAAGCCAATTTGGACATACGACATCCAACTATGGGGAACAGCCAGTAATACGAGTATCGATATTATACAGAGGACCCAATCAAAAATTCTTAGGACCCTGATGGGTGCACCATGGTACATAAGAAATGAGAATATACATAGGGACTTAGAGGTATTATTTGTAAGAGATGCGTTTAGGAAGCTCAATGAAAAATACATTCTCAAACTAGAGACTCAACCAAGCAACTCGCAAGAGTTCTGGCTGAAGTTCAAACAGATACAAGGCTTCGAAGTGCCGTCTTTCCACCCCGTTAATAGTAGACCATGGAAAACCCAATGATCTCGATAGAGATCGAATAGTGTTTAATTTTTAGTTTTTAAGATTTTAATACATATTGTGAGATCTAAAATAAAACAGATAAAATATAGAAATAAAACGTGTAAAAAATATATGTTATTTAAAAAAATTTTGCCAATAACTGAAAAAGAATGTGACTACTTTTTTTTGAAAAAAATAAACAACGAGGAAAAATCAATTTTTAATTCCTTGAGGATTTTTTTTATTTGTTGTTAATAAAATAAAAAATATTAAAAAAAAAATCTGGTTAAATTTTGAACCCTCTGTAAGGAAAAGAAGGTATGTCCAAAAGTAAAAATTTTTATTTTTGTATCCTAATATCTCGAAAACTAAAAGAAATAAGATATGCATGCGACGACTTTCTTTGTAGTACTTGTTCAGCAGAATCCCTTCATATAAAAATCTTTCAAATCGGTTCAGTCGTGGTGGCCATATTCTTTTTCTGTTATATACAAATTTTCTTGAGTAATTTATACAGTATTTACAAAATATTTTAAAGGAAAAAAAACTTAAGCAAATTAATTCCATCGAGGACCAAGGTCTACCGAAATAGACCTATTTTTCCATAAATTTCCAATTTTCGCTTTAATTTCTCAAATCGCATAGATAAAAGCAAAAAACTTTAATATTTTTTATAAGATCTAATATGTTTTTAGTTTTTTTCTCCCCGATATCGGTTGGGAAGAAATAGCAAAAAACGTTAAAAATAGCGTTTTCGGCAAATTTATAGATTTTTTTAGGAATTGCGTATCTGCAAGATTTCATTAAAAATATCTATTAAATAAAATGTTATTGCATAATTAAGAACGAATAATAACAACACAAAATCTTGACTCAATCCGTTTTCGATATATTTTTGCAAAAAAGCGTACAAAATTTTTTCTATTATAAAAATTTCCTAAAAAATAATGTATAATATGTATCTCTTATCTCTCTGACGACATTAAATAAAGGATATGAATTTAGCACTATGCTAAAAAAATATTTCTTTCTACGGCATTATCAGGAACGGCATTATTAACCAAATTAATTGAAATTCTTAGTTTTAAATCCTTTAATTACACACACAAAAATGACGATGCACCAATATCTAGGAAATTTTGTCTTCTTTTCATATATATATATATATATATATATATATATACAGAGAGATATTTATAACTGGAAGATTCATTAGAGACTTTTTGCAAAAAGGTACCGAAAAATTTTTATTAGTGGATATTTTTGAATGAACTTTTACAAGTTGGTCAATTTTTTGATGCTTAATTTCGAGTGTTTTTCACTTTTTTAGACTTATCAACAGAAATCACATAATTCCCGAAAAAATTTCAAGCAATTCCAAAAATGAAATTTTTAACCTTTTTTGCTATATCTTTCCCACCGATACACAGTGGGGCCGAATCGAAATTTTTTGGAAATAAATCTGTAACGTCCGATCGGCTGGTTGGATTTTCATGAAATTTGGTACAGGCATAGCAGAGGAGCGTACAATGTTAAGTTTCGAAGGGGGCCACAACAAACCCCTCAGGGGCGGAGCTAAGGGGGCTTTTTTATATATTATTGTAGGCTCTGTCCTATTCATCTCTTATAGTTTTCGAGCACCATAATTTTGCATGTTCTTGGTCCAGTTTTTTCATATTCATTCCGACCGGTTTTTTTTAATTTTTTTTTCTTAAAAATTTGAAGTCGATATCTTTACCAAGTCCAAAAATAAACGATTTTGAATTTGAAAATTGCAAAAACGACGACTTTTTGTGTTTTTTTAGCCGAAAAAGTATCTACACTCTTTTTTATCTAAAATAAAATTTACTTTAGCAACATAGAATAATTTTGCAATTTCCTGAATGGTAACTTCACAGAGATAACTTTAAGATAAAAAACAAGCCCAATAACTCAATTGTTCATGGTACCCTCCCGAATTCGACCCATTTTATATGAAAGTTTTGATTTTAGACCATATTTTCTCAAATCCCTAAACACGAATCGACAAGCGGAATATATTTTAAGAATCTTCAATATGTTGTTAAAGGTTTTAAATCAAAATCTACGGGACTTCGGAAAATGTGGATTCTATAGCCAAAAATATAAAAAATCCCATTTTTGGGAATTTTCATTAGTTTTTTTTTTGGGAATTCAGGAAAATTCTATCCTTCTTCAAATTTGGTTAACGCGCTTTTATTTATATTAATAAGATCCACATTTCCTACAAATTTCATTAAGATATCTTTATAAACAAATATGTTATTACAATTAAAAATTTGTATTTTCTCCAAAAACCCCAAGTTGGGCCTTTTGTTTGGTTTATTTTTAAATAGCGAAAGAAATTTTAAAAATATGTATTCCAAATTAAACTTACCCTTTAGCATATATAGGTTAGGTTAGGTTAGGTTGGAAAGGGCGGCGCATTCACGCCTACACCCAGAGGCCGACGGCCCATTGTGATCCCTTTATGAAAGGAAGAAAAAGAAAAGTGGAACCTATACCCAATCAATCAGTTATGATTGTTCCTAAGCCATTTTATTCCCATTACAAACCCTATGAGGTTGACAAGTCCTTTGCCATTAACCTCACCTAGCTCATGTAGTGAATGGCTTCCAAACCACTTCAACCTATTACGCTGAAGCCCTACGCAGTGACAGAGTATGTGCTCCACTGTCTCTAGCTCCTCAACATCATCGCACGTTCTACAAAAGTCCGATGTGCCAATGTCCCACTTACTCATCATATTCCCTATTGAGAAGTGACCCGTAACCATACCTACTATGACTCTAAGACTACCACGACTCATACCTAGAAGATGCTTGGAATCCGCCAGTTTTAAGCTAGGCCATAATGCCCTAGAAACTCTGCAGTCCGATCTATCACTCCAGGCTCGATTCGTGTTCTCCAGAGTCCACTCCCCTATGGCCCTAAAGAAGGACCCAATTGGAATCTTAACAGATGACCCTATGAAATACCTATCTAGCTCCGAGCCACTGCGAGCTAGCTCAACTGCTATTTCGTTGTCAAGAATGTCACAATGACCAGGAACCCAACAGAGTCTCATCATATAGGAATCCATTAACCTTCTCAATTCCCTCCTGCACTCAAGTACCAATCTGGACCTAACAAAATGACTAGTCAGAGCCAATAACGCTGCCTGACTATCAACATAGATAGTAATCTCAGACCTTCGTTCAACATTCCCTTCAATCAAGCCTAGAGCCTTATAAATGCCTAGAATCTCTGCCTGAAAGACACTACAACTGTCAGACAATTTGTAGGATCGTCTGATATCAGTTCCCATAAAGTATACACCTGCACCAGTGCCAACTTCCATTTTCGAACCGTCCGTGAAGACCGCACACCCTCCTTAGAGCTTTTCTACTCCATCCCAAAGGTCCCTGCTAGGTAACACCAAGGCGGGAGTAGCCCCGAAATCAATCGTAGTCCCGACATAATCCGTAGGCTCAGCCAAGGATAATGTCCGACCGTTGAATTTGACTTCATCTAGTATGCTGACATGCCCCGCTCTAGAGGAACCTAATAATCCCAGTTCCTTCAATCTAAATAGGCCACGGACAGCCATACCCCTCACAAATTCCTCAATTGGAAGAAGGTGGAGGATTATGTCCAGCGCCGCCTGAGGTGTACTTCTCCTGGCACCTGAGATGCCAACTGAAGCACACCTCTGAACTTTAGAGAGAAGTTTCCTATACGTTTCCTTACCCAATACCTTCCACCAGACTGTACAGCCATAAGTAAGAATAGGCCTTACAACCGAAGTGTAAATCCAGTATACAACTTGCGGCCTAAGGCCCCAATTCTTACCTATAGAGTTCCTGCAGATGTAATAGGCAGTGAGTCCCTTCTTGACCCTCTCCTGGGTGTTTCTCCTACAAGACAATTTACTGTCCAAGTACACAACCAGGTATTTGGCCTCACTTGACAATGCAAGCTCAATCCCGTTCAATACTGGCAAGCTAAAATGCTCGACCTTGTATTTCCTAGTAAACAAAACTAGTTCCGTTTTCTCGGGGTTTACCCCTAATCCCTTACTGTTGGCCCAAAGGGACAGATCACGTAAACCTGTCTGCATGACCTCACTGATCGTAGATAAAAACTTACCAGAGACCAGTAAAACAACGTCATCGGCGTAGGCCACAATCTTCCGTCCCTTAGCATCAAACTGTCTTAAAATGACGTTCACGGCCAAGAGCAAGAACCCCCTCCTTGCGGTGTGCCCCTAGTCACGAGTTTCCTCATACAAGTGCCTCCCATGTTTGAGTTGATAACCCTGCTGCTAAGCATCAGAATTATCCACTCAACAAGGAGCTTACTTATATTCAGCGAAACAAGTGATTCCTCAATAGCCTCTATCGTGATATTATTAAAGGCCCCCTCTATATCGAGAAAAGCTGCCATGGTATATTCCCTCTGCAGCAGACCTCGCTCAATGTAACTCACAACGTCATGCAGAGCACTCTCAACGGACTTACCCTTAAGATAAGCATGTTGAGACTCGCTAATGACCTGAGTTCCTATGTTAGCCCTAAGATAAAAATCGATCAGTCTTTCTATTGTCTTCAATAGAAAAGACGATAGGCTGATCGGTCTGTAATCCTTGGGCTTCGAGTGAGTCGTCTTACCCGCTTTGGGTATGAAAATGACCCTTCCTCTCTCCACCCTCTGGGAATGTACTTCATTCTAAGACATTCCCTAAAAACCTCCGTCAATAGAGAGATGGCTCTTTCATCGACATTCTGTAGCATGGCCGGAAATATTCCATCCGGACCAGGTGATTTGTATGGCTCGAATGAATTTACCGCCCATAATACCTTGTCTCTAGTGATCATCTCCCTTATCACATCGGTATCCCCAGCATCTGATTCGGGTTGTAGGTTATCACTGACGCTACCTGTCCCTCCAACAGATTTTATATCCTTACAGCCTGGAAAATGAGTCTCCATAAGTAAACTGAGGGACTCTGAGCTAGACTCTGTCCACGAGTTATCCGCACGTTGTATGTATCCAGGTGCCACTGGGTCCTTGGATAATACTCGCCTAAACCTAGACAACTCGTTAACATAGTCCACCGATTCACAGAAATTTACCCATGAAGTCCGTTTCGCTCGTCTAATGTCCTTCTTATACTTAGAGAAACTATCCCTATAGCTATTCCAATCCTCATCGCTCCTCGTTAGTTTGGCTCTATTAAACAGCTTCCTAACTGTAGACCGCTGGTCCCTAAGTTCCCTAGTCCACCATTTCGGCTGTTTCCTTTTTCCAGGATAAATCACTGGACAATTGAGCACAAAACTATTCCTGATAACATTCGTGAAATTATTTACCGCCAACTCGATACCCTCAACTGAATCTCTCCAGTCCTCAGTATCCCTAAGGTCCCTATAGACTGACCTCCTAAAGGACTCCCAATCTGTCCTTCTCGAGTTCCTATAGGGCTGCTCCCTCGCCTTCTCAAAGTCGAGACCAAAAGATATCATGCTATGGTCAGAAAAAGAGTAATCCAAAACTACTCTCCAATCCCTAACATAATTTCCCCCACGGTTAGCCAGCGTTACATCTATAACTGTTTCCCTATCTTTCGCTCTGAACGTAGGAGTAGTACCCCTATTACAGATATGCAGAGCGATACCTGGTGGATCGGCTGCCTCATACGGCATGTACACAGCCGCCATTATAAGCCCGCTGCATCCTGCGGCTTCCTGTTGGACGACTGTAAGGTCCCCACTGCTAAAGGAATGAAGAAAATTAATATTTAGATTATTCCTAGCCAGTATACATGTCCGTACCTTTTCCGTTGTGGATGGTATGAACAGGTTGTACCCCGTGACCCTCAGACCACATACCCTGGTGTTCTTAATCCAGGGTTCCTGAATGAGGGCCACGTCCACGTTGGAGTCAATGAGGAGTCTTGTCAATTCGGTTGAGGCTGCCTCACAGTGATGCAAGTTAATTTGCACCACTGACAGCCTCTTTGGGTTTATCAGATTTGTTGAACCTAAACCTGATCACCCCAAATCCGAAATTGACAACTCCCCCCAGTGACTCCAGCTTCTTCAGAGACTCCTGATCCACTGCGAATCTGAAGTCTCTGCCTTGGTTCTCCTTACAAGTCATGGTGTTAACCAACTTCCATTGACCTGTAAGAAGACCCTTATTCTGATTTTCCAATACTGTCAGAATGGTTCCAACCTCTAGAATGGGTGGAGGGAACCATGCTGTCACTATTGGACGCAGGGGCAGCTCAGATGCGAGTATCACCTCAAGCTTCGCTCCTGGATAGAGAGTGTCGCACCTAGCAACTGCGTTCCTGAGAAATTCAAATGATTTCTCGTTCCCGCAGTTAATAGTCTTGACGCCCTTCATCCAGTCTGCGCCTTTGAAGGATACCTCATCCGGCCTTCCTTTAACAAGAGCGATTTCCTCAATGAGCTTGTGTTCAATTTGTGCCATTGCTCAACGCTGATCCTCCCATCTGGATCAACCCTGTCAATGACAGCAGCTTGAATACAATTCTGCAACACTGATTCCTTCGCTCTTTTCGATGTTGATGGTTGTTCACCTCCTGATACAGCTCTCTTAATGACCTCCTTATGGTGGCCCTTACTAGAGCTGTTTGGCGTGTGAACAACCTTCTTGGCCATCGAAGGTTGTTGGTCATCCCCAGACCTGGCCCTCTTAGCAACCCCCCTATGAGGGCCTTTAAGAGAGCCGGATGGGTTTTGACCAGCGTTCTTCGATGTAGAGGGCTTCCCAATCGAAGCTCGTACAGCCCCACTACTGGAGCCGACAGGCTTCGAAAGTAAAGTCCTCTTACTAGTTGATGGCTGATCATCTCCAGGCCTAGCATCTCTGACAACTTTTTGTTGGTTGCCAGGTTTGCTGGATAGTGTATGACCAACCAATTCAATGGTAGTTGTTGGCTTACCAGACGTTGCCTGCTGTTTCTCTAGGATTGCAGGTTTGCCCGGTTTCCACTACCAGAATAGTTCGCTCCGGTAGGGATTGATGAAGAGGTTGGCTTTTCTCCTGTGCTCTCACGAGACACTTCTGGAGTGTTGCCAGCATCTACATGCAATCTGTCAGGATAAGACATTCCCAAAGAGGCACAGACAGGACCGTAGATTCGTTCGAATCTTTTAACGTTCCTCCTGTGCTTCCTGATAAGGTACTATTCCTTACCTTTAAGTGGCAAAGGGCCTCTCTTGGCTATCTTGTGCAGATAACCAAGAGAGGCTCTTGCGCCACTACGAGCATTCTCCTCTTTAGTTCGGCTTATATCGTCGGTTGTCGCATCAAGCATTACCGCGTCTTGCCGAACTAAACCACTGCCAGACGAATGACCCTCTGAGTTCGTCGAGCCATCCCCCCGCTCAGACCCCGCCTCAACACTCCAGTTCTTCTCCAGACTCTGAGCGCGAACTGAGATTACAGTGATCTCATGTTCATCTTCAGAGCCGAGAGTAAGATTCTCAAGTTTCTCAGTGGCGCTGGTCCCAGTGAAGGAATCCCTCGAGATACCCAGAATCTCATCCGTCTCTGATAGCTGGCCCAACAGTTGACTTTCCTGAAGAAGAATGTCACGTTGGACCCCTATCATCACATTATCGTCGTCCGTATACACGTCCATTTCAGTCCTGTCGCCCTGCGACTGTCCGTTATCTTGTGTCCGATTTTTAAAATTTTCAAAATTCTCTATCTTGTCCCACGAGTATGCCAGTAAAGGGAAAGGACCATCTCGCGCAGTGACGGCGTGCGCGGACTAGGCTAGAATTACAACCAACCCGTGCCATGGGCGTTGGAGGAGAGCTGTTAGCTGTTAGTTTGTTTAGGCACCATTCTAACCATTCAGGTCCTCAGCACTACTGCCTACCACCTTGACCTTAAAGTGCACTACATTTATTTGGTCCGCGAGAAGCTGTAAAAGCCCTAAGATCGGAGATAATACACATGATATATACTCCAATGCGATGAGCCAGAATGCACCATTCAGTAGAGTGTGTATATCATGTGCCTTACAACCAATCCCCCCGATCCGCCACCTGGGGACGCGTCCGATAGGAGTAAATGTAGCAAAGACTCCAACGGAAATATATAATTTCCGATCCTTTGCAAAAAGATTCAAGTCAATATCATGCCTCATTTCAGAAATATGCGCCTTTAAACTTTTATATTTTCAATTTATTGTATATATGACTATATTTTTACAAACTTGCAATTTTTGCCTTTAGCTTTGCGTGAATAATTACTTAGAAAATTATGAATATTTCTGTATACTTTTAATAATATCTATACACAAAATACTTTTATAAAAATAATTAATAAATATTTTTTATCTTTAATAGGGTTGTCACATTTTCCAAATTTAAGTAAATCTTTATCCTTTTCTAAGCATTCATATATTTCTATTAATGAATTTAAAATAACAAAACAAACAAAAAATTTCTATTTTAACCTAATCAATAAGTATTTTGTTAGTTTACATTTATGGTGTTTACCTAAATTTAACAAATGTATTTATCTATTGTTGATGGTTAAAAATTTATGATCTAGTGGCAATGTACAGGTATACTTTCCGGTGATACCTAGCTGCAGCCAAACAAAAGGCCCAATTTGGGGTTTTTGGAGAAAAACAAATTTTTGGATTGCAATAACATATTTATTTATAAAGATATTATAATGAAATTTGCAGGAAATGTGGATTTTATTAATATAAATGAAAGCGCGTTAACCAAATTTCCATCGGGGGTAGGGTTTTCCTGAATTCCCAAAAAAACTAATGAAAATTCCCAAAAATGGGACTTTTTACATTTTTGGCTATAGAAGTCCCGTAGATTTTGATTTAAAAATTTTAACAACATATTGGAGATTCTAAAAATGTATTCCGCTTGTCAATTCGTGCTTTGGGATTTGAGAAAATATGGTCTAAAATCAAAACTTTCATAAAAAATGAGTCAAATTCTGGAGGGTATGACCAATTGAGTTATTGGGCTTGTTTTTTATCTTAAAGTCATCTCTTTGAAGTTACCTTTCAGAAAAGTGCAAAATTATTATATGTTGCTAAAGAAAATTTTATTTTAGATAAAAAGGAGTGTAGATATTTTTTCGGCTAAAAAACGCAAAAAGTCGTCTTTTTGCAATTTTCAAATTCAAAATCGTTTCTTTTTGAACTCGGTAAAGATATCGACTTAAAAATTTTTTATTCAATAGATAATTTTGTTCTTTAACTAGTTAAGAAAAAAACTAATAAAATAGGTCAGAAATACTAGGATATATATGAAAAAAACTGGACCAAGAGCATGCAAAATTATGGTGCTTAAAAATTCAAACGCAAATAACTCGAAAACTATAAGAGATAAATAAGACATGTAAGCATGTTTTTATAGGTCTTATCAGGGCCTACAACAATATTAAAATATTTGAAATCGGACGAGAAACAAAAATTTTGCAAGCGATTAATTAATTTTTATGTCAGAGGTACCTAACTTTAAACCCCCTTAGCTCCGCCCCTGGGGGGATTGTTATGCCCCCTTCCAAACATAACATTATACACGCCTATACCAAATTTCATGAAAATCCAACCGGGCGATCAAAAGTTATAGATTTATTTCCAAAAAATTTTGATTCTGCCCCACTGTGGAATATAAGAATATATATTGAATTCATATTAAATTCGAATATATTATTAATAATATAAACTGAGTTTAAAATTTAAAATATAGTTATATATATATATATATATAGTATATAAAAGTAGTGATAATATTATAGTTTTAATATAATTTTTAACAAATTTATTAAACTCTATTTGTTTCTTTTTTTAACATTATTTTCTTTTTCCTATAGTGCAAAGATCATAAGTTTTCTTTATTATTACTATTATTATTATTATTATTATTACTTCCTGACAAATTTTGTACCTACAACGATGCCGAAAATAAAATAAAAACAAATCAAAATATCGTTAAGTTATGGCGTTTGTTTGATCTGTTTTTTTTATATACCCTACACCACCATAGGTGGTTGGGGTATTATGCGTTTGTGCTGATGTTTGTAACGCACAGAAAAAATCATCCAACACCCACCTTAAAATATACCAATCGACTCAGAATCACTTTTTGAGTCGATCTAACGATGTCCGTCCGCCCGTCTGACTGGCTGGACGGCTGGCTGGATGCCTGGACTGACGGCTGGATGGCTGGGTGACTGTCCACTTTTGAAGATAATTCAATGAAATTTGGCACGTGGGACTTTCATGATAAAACGTCGAAGCCTATTAAAATTGGTTATGATCGATCCTAGCCCCCATACAAATGACCTCCCGGAATAGGGGTTTAACGATCATAAATACCTTAAAAATAGCAATATTTTAATGAAATTCGTTGTAAGGAAGTTTTGTATAAGTATCAATCCTTGTGCCAAATGTCATGAAAATCGGTCCATAACTGACCATAGCTTCCATATAAAACCCTCTTCCGAAAATCACTTTAACGTGCAAATCGCATACACATGTTGGTATCAGGTTTATATTCGACAAAAATAAGTTTTATATAAGTAGAAATCATAGTGGCAAATTTTATTAGGATCGCTCCATAATTTACTATAGCTCCCATTATAAGCACACTTTCGGGAATCGCCCTAAAGTGCATAAATTCATATAAATATTAGCATTAACGTAATTTTTTGTATTCGCACATTTTATTTTACACTTAGTAAAAGTATCGGTCCACAATTATTCACATGTCTAATATAAGACCCATCCACGAATTTTGATGGACGTTCACAATGGTGTGGGATGTCATATGGTCGGGTTTGACCGACTATATTTTTCTTACTTGTTTTTATTTGCCAATTGGAAATTTTCATAGTTGTTTGTACAAACAAAAGTAGGAATGCAAGAGAAAGCAAATGGGTGTTCACTTACCACTTGAGATACGAAATTTCTTAATTTTAATGAGCTGGGGCTATGTATAAATTTTACTGAGGACAAATTTGATGAGATGGAAATATGTATAAAATTTGATGCGGACAATTTTGAGTAAGATGGCGAACAGTTGGTAAAATGCAGATAAAAATATAGGGTAACTAAAGGACAAATCTAATGGGGAAACAATATTATTAGAGATTGTTAAAGAAATTATAAAGGAATTTTACCTATGAAGTGGTTTTTCAGAGGATAAATTTTGGTGGTAGAAATTATAGCATGTGACAGACATACGGCAAACTTTATGGGTTTTTAGGTACTTTCCTGTTCCTATTAGAGATGCCAATAGATGTGCAATTGAAGAAATTTACCACTCTTGAGCAAATGAACACTTTAATTTTATTTTTGGTTTCTTGAGTTTTTATCAACAGGTTATAGGTTTTTATGATCCGGGCAGAATCTTGAATACGATTTTATATTTTATTGTATAATTGTGTTGACCATTACCACTATGGACAATAAAAATGTTATTAATAATTATGAATATTTGCATATTAAGTGAAAATATAATTAAATAAATAAATACTTGCGCTTATAATACGCTTGTAAAATATTTAGTAGATTTTGTTTGCAAAAATATATGTGGATGTTTAATATTTTTATCTTCAGAAAGAGTTCTTAATCTGTGTGCGATCGCTTCAATGTCTGGACGTAAAAGGAAATGCCGTTGAATTAAAGAATGCAACGAAAGCTCGTAACGAAAATAATTGCACACAATACCATATTAAAATTTATTTCCTTACAGCGATTTTACATACGAATAATATTTATTCGTTAACTAGTCAATAAAGAAAGTACAGTTTTTCTCTTAATGCAAGCCTTAATTTTGGCAAAATATTAACTAAAATTATGTTCATATCTCTTGTGCATTATCAAATGAATAAAGACACCTACTCTGAGACAAATTTTGTGTTTAGAGTTAATTACTTTTCTTATCCTTTTGTTTTTCAACTATTATTCTAGAAGGACGGTACCCACCCTCCATGGTTTTCAAAGGATTTAAAAAAAAAATAGTGTATTCCAAATTTAAGTATTTCTTTATATTTAACAAGGGTTTCACACATTCGATAAAAATTATTTCATGATAGATTCGGATTTAGAATCCGAATTTTTGTTGATAGCATAAACGACCATTAGAAATTGAGATATCTCCAAAGGTTCACAAGTTACAGAATTATTTCCAAAAAAGAAGCGTTCTGGAACCACTGTGCATTTTTTTATTTTATATTTTCTATTCTGCTTCAAGATAAAGCTTTTTATAATTAGTTTGTAGTCTACTTTTCATTATTATTGTTTATTGTTCTTTAACCACTTCTTATGTAGCAATGATATAATGTTATTTTTGTTTTCCCTCTGCTCTATATTTACAAAATCTAAGCAGGGGAGTCAAGTAACAAGTTTACATCGAACCCAGTGTGAAGATTAATAAAGAAATAGGACTGTGTCCAATAAGCTTTTACAATGTATTCTTTCACAAATTATTTACAATGAACTTGAGCCCGAATAATTTAAAAATAATTTTAAATTCTGTGAAAAAGATCAACAAAAATTAAAATTACTTATGTTTAATTTGTTCATACAAATGTTTAATTTGTCAAGAAAAGTTGATATGGTACCATAGTGATGACAGGGAAAAGTTTAAAGTTTAAAAAAAATGGAAAAGTGCACTTGAAAGCACGAAAAGTGGTATAATATACACATAAATATGAAAAATAGCATGAATTGCATAGAAAAACCAAAAAATTTATGTGTTTTTATATAAATATATAAAAATATGCATAAATATATATGTATTATTCTAACTTTAAAACTCAGATAGAATTCGATTTTTTATAAAGAATTGATAGTCATATTTGGTACGTCTAAATTTTTTTCCTTACATTTTTTGCGATATATTCAAAAAATCACATAAAAAATTTTTTACTAATCAGTTGATTAAACTAGAAAAAAATCATCAAAAATAGCGTCCTTGTTAAGAAAACTAATTTTTGTATTCATTATATGCAAATTTATTCAAAGATTTTAAAAATAAGATTTTTAAAACTTGAAAACTTTCCCTGCTTATAAAAAATAGAGTGCCAAATTTTAGCAACATAGGATTGATTTAACAATTATCATTGTTGTTCAAAGTAGACATCATCTGCATAAATTACGAGTAATTTGTAACTCATTTAAAATCATTCTCTTTCTCTCCAATTGTAGACTGCTATTGCTCACAAATCAATTCAATTGCACACGAAGTTTGCACACATATGTATTGAAAATGCAAGAGAAACAAAACGGAACAAATTCAATTCTGCAGATAATCATTGACACATTTTAGCTACAAGTCATTTTGAAGTGATTTGAATTATATGAAGAAAAGCAACAAATGCAATATTGTCATTTTGTATGTTGTTTACAAAATAAAACAATAAAAGCGAGTATTTGGGTTTTAAATATTAGAAAAATAAATAAAATAAAAAAATTAAAATAAATTTTATATATTTTATTCATTCTATTTTATATAATTTATAATTTATTTTTTATTTTTTTATTTATTGGATTTAATTAATTTATTTAATTTTTCCTTTATTTATTTAGACATCAAATTGTGATTTACTGTCATTCCCTATCGCTGTTATGAAAAGTAATGCAAAACACATGCACATAGTTTGTTATAAAATCAATGCTTTTGCAAAGAGGCTTTTATAAAAATAATTAGTGCATACAATTTAGCTTATAAAAATAAAACCAATGGGTCAATCTTCCTGAAATTTTTGCTTTTTTAAGGACCGCTATATTCAAATTTTAAATTTAAAAGAAAAAAAATTTTTTTTATTTGTTTTAAATAAAATATTTAATGTTTGGAATACCCGTTATTATGTTTTCGGTTAATTTGCAATGGGTCCATTTCCTTTTTAATTCTCTTACATTTTTTACTCAGCTTTAAGTGTTCTTTATATATTATTTTACTATAATCAAATACATTTGAAATGGGCTGAGTTCTGAACAGTTTAATAGATTAGCCTCCTTTGGTACATAGCACCACTATTTGTTTGATACCAATCAGTTACTTTTTTGTTGTAATAATGAGCATAGATGAGACCTAACAAATTAGAAAACACAACGTTTACAACGATAGGAAAGAATCTTTTCGGACGGTACTCATTTCCGTACATTTCTCTGCTAAAAGTGTCATTTGTTATGAATAAAGTGTTTTCCCCACATCTACAAATGTCTTTTCAGACAAAAAGTTGATTCAACAATTGCGATATTTTTACACGATGTTTATGTGCTACATTTCCCATAACATTACTGATATGGAATTCATGACCACGATGTTTTAAGAAGTCCGTCAGTACGCACTTTTTATTACCCTTTAGGCAGCACTCATATTTTTGAAAAAAAAAAATAGTCTCAGTAATTTGTGTCCTCTTTTTTGCCTACACATTTTGTCTAGCGTTCTATTATGATTTTCTTACTTCATGGGTCTTCAGACTATCTTTTTTTAACTTTTCTGATAAAAGATACAAAGAAATTTAAAGAATGAATCACGTTCCATCCAGAGATGTAGAGATTTTCTCTTAAAATTCATATTATTTTGACTGCGATCTTACAGCCTGTAAATCAACTTTTTCTTCGGTAATAAGGGTTCCTTTCGGTGATCATGAACCCTTTGTATTTTTTATGACTCAAAAAACTGAATTTCCCAACTCATCTGCACTCCTAGCAATTGTTGCATGTGGCCGACATGTGTGTTAGTTATAAATTTAAATTATTCGTTTGCATGAATTTTGTTAAACTTTAATTATAAGAAAAACAAATTATGCAATTATTACAAAATTTTGGACATTGTTACTGAGAATAATGGCAAATGTAAACAAGCTCACGTGCCTTAAATTGTGCAAGGATTTTTTTCTTGCGCAGTCCTTATTTGTTAATTTATTTTCTTAGTTTTTTGTTATTTAGTTGAATTGAAGATGCACTCAAAATATATGCATCATATTGTGCAAAAATTACATTGGAATACCTCTTCTGATTTAAATTTTATTTAGGTCAAAACATTAACATTATGTCTCAAAAATATGTTTAAAATCCAAATTTAAAGTTTTTCGGCTTTGACATTTGAGAATTTAAAAAAAAAATTAAAAACTGCCCAAGGCGCCTCCGACTTTTCTTTACTCGCATTTAAGTTAAGATTTCTTTGGAAAAAATTGCAAAAATTTTATAGTCCGGAAAAAAATTATTTTAGAAGTGAATCTTACCACCTTTTTGGAAAATAATAGTTTTAAGTTTCCACTTCAGATTAATATAACTTTTTATCGGATGTATATATATATATATATATATATATATATATATTATATATATATATTAAAATTTGCTTCGATCTAAATAGCTCTTAAACTAAAAGAGATAACCTACACATGTAAGCATGTTTTTTGTAGAAATTTTTTTTTATATTCAAGTCATAAATGAATTTTTGTGAATTTTCAAATCAACTTGAAAACACCTCACCTATGACCATGTGAAACTTTATTTAGATATCTCCAACGGTTCACAAGTTATAGAATTATTAAAAAAAAGAGAAAAAAGCTTTTTGGGACCACTATGCAACGTTACACAGCAAAAAAGTAGATACGAATTTTATTTTATAAACTCATATTAATAACAAAAATAACAAAAAATAAATAAAATTTTGAATTATTAACTTGTTTATTAATAATGAAAACTTTAAAATAACACTCAATAAAAAGTAGTTAAAAAGTTTCAAAATCAATTAAATTGTCTACTTTTTAAATTTGACGGTTATTTTTGTATTTTTTTTTACACGTTTTTTATTAATAGTTGACTAAATTATCGTGACAACATGAACAAATTTGGACATTAAAGAAAAATATAAACAAAAAAAATTGTTTTTTTTCATTCAAGTTAACACAAAGTAATGGTTAATATTTTTTCTTTGTTTATTGTTTCAAAAAAAACTAAAAACAGTTTTTTTCTTTCAAACAAGAATGAAACAAGTAGAGCGCTATGCTCGTCTGTGCCGAATTTTTTATACCCTTCACCACTTTACTAACAAATAAAAAAAGGGTATGCCTTAATATTTTCATATTTATACTTAAAAAATAATACATATATTTATTCCACAAGCCACACTTGCTTAAAAAAACACAACAACAACTTAGAGGCATACATATATTTATATATTTTTATATGTATATACAAACAAACTGACTGCATACACAAAAAACAAAACACCAATAATCATTATAATACTGCTGTTGTCAACTAAACATATTATAATATATCAATAATAATCAGTATTGCCGGTTTAGCCGTTTTATTTTGTTTTTAGCCTCAAAATGTTCGTTTTAGCTTATTTTTTGATTTTGAATAAGAAGAACATAATTTCTTATTTGTTATAACCAATTTGCACAGAACCATCCATTTAAGCAATATTATGTAATATGTAACAAAAACTTTCGCCTGCGGCACTTCATTATTCAAATCAAAACTGTCCAAACTAATTTTATTTAATTTTATGAACTTACTGAATCGATTATTATAATAATTTTTTAAACATATATATATATATATATACATATATATATATATATATATATATATATATATATATATATATATATATTTCATTAACCATGGAAACTATTCAAGAATTTAATAAAAAAAAAATAAATCATATAAAAACGAAAAATCACCTATAAAATTTGGAAATGCTTAATCAAAAAGGAAAAATTTTGAAAAAAATTCATTTTAAAACATTGAGTAATTTTTCATATGAAAAAAATAACCCAATTTTTATATATATTTTTTTAGGCGACTTGTACTATTCTATCTTTTATTTATAAATTTATAACAATGTCTTTCAAAAAATATAAAAAAAACTAATGATAACGAGAAAAAATAAGTTTTTAAATTGAAAAAAAGAATGTTATCTTTTTGTAGCCATATTTTTTGGGAGCATTTTGCCATTTTTGACCTTTTTTAAAATTCAATTTAGCCTCTCTTTTTCTCACTTTCTGGCAACACTGATTATAATACTGCTGTTGTCACCTAAACTGCTTGCTTATACAAAAAACAACAACACTAATACGCATTGCAATGCTTAATATAAATGTTTCTGTATGTATATTATTAACAGATTTTTTCAGTTTTTAGCCCCTAATTCGTTTGTTTATGAACCAATATGGTTGATTCAAAAAACCGAAATTTTGTAAAAATATTTATGACCAATTTATATAAAAATTAAATTTAGTTCATTTTTTCAGCATAAAAATTCAGAAAAATTTCCAAATTTTCTTTGCAAAAACAAAGTCTCTAGATTATATAGAGGCTTCAAAAAATCGAAAAACGGTTTAAAAAACTGGTTTTTTGACATATCTCCGTTACTTATGAACCGATTTTGCTGAATTTCAATAGAAAAATTCTCGAAAGGATATCCGATCGTTAGATATGTCTATTACATATGACAGTTATCGGTGGGCTTCATAATCGCCATTTCAACCGACAAAAGGACGGACATCGTCTTATCAATATCATTTCTTACAAGGATCCAGAAAATATAACTTTTTTTGCTCTCCGATGAAAATTGTGGAAATTACAAACGGAATGACAAACTGTGGTGAAGGGTATAAAAAAGACCAAATATTCAGTTTTCATTTCCTTAAATTCATGTTTGTTTTAGTTATTGTTTGATTTTCGCGTACAAGGAAAAATAAGATTAAATAATTTAAATTAATACAAAATTATTAATAATTTGAAAATACAAAATGGTATGCATTAATTGATTTGTATGCAGTGATGAATTTGATTGCTCACAGAACTTTTTATTATATGTCAAATTGCTCCATACTCCTCCTGGAACAGTGTACATCTGTAGTGTAAAACGGTGCTCCCAAAAACTTAGTGCGACTATATACCCTTCAAAAAGTATTGATATTATACCTTTCGAGGATTTACTGGAACCAACTGTAGAAAAAATACAAACTTCTTTGGGCAAAACTTTCGTTAAATTGAAAGAATTTTACAAAAGTACGAGAACTAAATGGAATTTAGAACATCTTTATTGTAATTTTAATGGTAAAATATTATATTTTTTTAGTATTTATTATACCTATTAATATTAAACATATTTTTTATTTTTCAGAGCATCGAATAACGGTTTAAGAAAGACGAAAGAAACCATTTTTCAAGGATCTTTTTAGATAGAAACGGCAAGAACTCACCAAAGGCTACATATCGAAACCAAATTTGTTCCTAAATAATTATCTTTTTCGGACGAATCTAAATTTAATATATTCGGATCAGAAGAGCTGCCTTTAGTACGTAGAAAAAAAGGTTGAAAAGTTGAATCTCAAGCATATACTTAAAACTGTTAAACATGGTGGTGGCAGTGGCACTGTGAGGGTCTGCAGGCGGTGTTGGGAATTTAGTACTTATTCATAAAATAATGGATAAATCTGTGTACCTGAATATTTTTAAAGAAAATCCTAATAAAAGTGCGGAAAATTTTCAAATTCGTGGGGACTATTACATTCAACAGGACAATAAACCTAAACACATCGCAACTGATGGGAAAACGAGGAATGCATATAACTCACCTTATATGCTACAAACAATCCCAGATGTCCACATATGATTCCGATCTTGCGGGATTATTTAGAAAAACAATTGTAAAATCATCAATTTCAAATCAAAATCGCCTAAGAATGGAGGAAAAAATTGGAGATAACACAAAAAAGCACTTTACGCGGAGTCGTTTATTTATTTATTTATTTATTTAATAGCCAATGAAATTACAATTTCTTACAGGCTAGCATATATATTATTCTTAAAGCTATTTACAATAAAATATATTCATAATCATTCAATAACAAAAACTTATTATTTAATTAAGTTAAAAATACTCCTCTTAATGCGGATTGGATTTAATGAGAAATCAATATATGGATAGAAACTGTTGAATGGATTGCATATACGTCTCATGGGATCAAAGTTGGCATAATTGGTTCGAAAATATTTTATTTTTAAAGGAGCGTAATTTCTAGTTGGACGATTTGGGATTACGAATTCGATCTTACGAAGCAGGAACTCCGAATTAATTGAACCGTTTACTAAATTAATTACAAATTAAATATTCATATATTTTCTCCTACTTTCAAGAGTAGGAGGATCAATAAGCTGTAATCGACTTTCATATGATGGTAAATTAATATTACGATTCCATGGAAGATTACGAAGACAAAATAAGAGAAATTGTTTCTGGACTGATTCAATTTTCTTTATATAAACTTCGTATTGAGGATATCAGACCACGGAAGCATATTCCAGGATTGGTCTTACAAGAGATATGAGTAATTGCTTGGAAACGCAAGGATCATTAAACTCTCTTCCCCAGCGCTTGAGGAAACTTAGAACTCCTTTTGCCTTATTTACAATCAAGCAACACACCCAGATCAAGAAATTCTTCGACTAGATCAAGTTGATATTCATTTATTGTGTATCTACAGAGTACTGGACTTCTTCTGTAGAACATCATGTGTTTACACTTTCTTAAATTCAGATCCAATAGATTCATCATACACCAATCATAAAGATTGTCAAGATCTGATTGGAGTAAGGAACATTGATAGGAATACTTAAAGCTATGGAACAGCTTTACATCATCAGCATACATTAATATTCTAGAATTCTTAATGCAAGCTGGTAAATCATTTATAAATATTAAGAATAATAAGGGGCCGAGATGACTACCTTGTGGAACACCTGATGAAACAGGAATGGTTTTTGATGTACATTCTCTGAATAATACACATTGGCATCTATTTTTAAGATATGTGGAAATCCATTTAAGGAAAACAGGAAAAAATCCGAGTTTATCCAATTAGAACAATAAGAGATTGTGATTTACTTTATCGAAAGCTTTACTGAAATCTGTGTATATTGCGTCTGTCTGTAAACCGGAATCAAATGCGGTTATAACTAAGATTGCGAACTCCAAAAGGTTAGTAGTAGTGGAACATCCTTTTCTAAATCCATGCTGAAATGGCGAAAGATAACATACAACTTGATGCGAAAGGATTTCAGTAACTATATTTTCGAAAAGTTTTGGAATAACACTTAATTTAGCAATACCTCTATAATTGGACATGTTGGATCTTCTTCCGGATTTAAACAAAGGTATAATATAAGATTTCCTCCAAACTTCCAGAAAGTAACCACTAAATATTGATATGTTGAATAAGTAGGTTATTGGAGATATATTCTCTTATAACATTTTATAAGAACACAGCTTGGAACACCGTCAGGTCCACATTTATCAGAATATTTTAGATTCTGTACAGCTCTCAATACCATCGATTTATCTAATTTTGGACAATTTATTAGGGTTGTAGCAGGAATTGAATATGGATAATTGGAAAGTTCATGTAAATCTTTATCAGAATAGGCGGGTGAGAAGAAAGCTGCAAACATATCGCAAATATCTGCATCGTTTGAGGATTCTTTATCTCCAAATTTCATCATGGACGCATATCCAGAGACTCGACGCTTAGAATTTACGAACTGGTAAAAATATTTTGGATTATTTTTAAAGTTTCTTTTCACCCTAAAAAGATAATTATTGTAACATTTGATATTTTCCGAAGTGTAAACTGATCTTGATATGGAGTACCTCATATAATCAATAGATAAACCGGATTTTTTATATTTTCTATAATGTTTGCTTTTCAAATTTTTCAAGCCATTTAGCTGCTTTATAGTCCAAGGCAGTCCATGTGCAATTCTTTTTCTCGTCATTAGTATTGATTTCTTAAAACATTTAAATAAGCCATCTTAGAATTTATTCAAAGTGATGTCAATATTACGAGCGCATACTTTATTGTAAGGAATATATTCAAATCAGTTTTCAGAACAAAGTAGGTGATTTAATTAATTTAATTAATTAATTTGGAATAATCAGCTTTAGTAAAATCAAAAACCATCTCATCATTTACATTGGATTGTAATGATATCCTAAATCAGTAATAGCATCCAGTAATTCAATAGATGTTTCCGATCTTATTGATGGGCTTAAAAAGCATGAATCAGGAGTTTCGCACCATTTTATATTTGGAATATTTAAGTCACCAAGAACAATAATGGAGTCTACAGGTTTGAATTGATTAGCTACAAATTTTATCGCGTTTGCATGTTGTTCATAAATTTGAATGTTTGACGCAGGAGGAATATAAGAGCAAGTTATTTGGAGTTACTGTTGTAAACGGATTTACAAGAGGATTGTTGACGACATTTAAATTAGTTGGGATGTTTGACGATGAGGGAGTTAATAAAATAAGTTCTGGAGCCTTACTGGTAGAAGGATTTGGAATCATGGGCAAGTTCGACGAATTAGATACCGTAGGAGTAACTAACCTCGACTCTGATGGAATTATATTATAATTGGAAGTATTTGAAGCATGATGAGGCGGAATAAAATTATTTGAATTAGGAGTTATAACAGCAGCAGGACAACTACTTGTATTTGCGGTTGGTAACGGGATAGAATCATTATTAGTAGTAATAACCCCTGTATTTTTAGGAATACAAGGAGGTGTTTATGATGACTTAGCACTTCTTTTACGTTTTGGTCTCGGGGAAGCAGCAAAACTATCCAAATTTGTGAATTTCGAAAAAAGTTCACCATATTTAGTTAGTTTTCCTTGTAGAGAAGAAAAGTCCTTTTTAATTCCATCGAACACAGCTTTATAGCTTTTGAGAAAATTGTAAAATTCAATGCCGATTACTCTGCAATTTGGACAAGTCCACTGTAAGTTTTTGGCATTGTCAGATAATGCATCAGCATCACGAGCTTTGAGGCCACTACATTTTAAGTGGTAATTTACCAACCACAACCAACAGGAAACCATACGTTCTTCTCCGGAAATACTGCAGTTTTTACTCATACAGTCCACCTCAAACTTTATTAAGGACACACACCAATACAAATATTATATAGGATTAAAACAAGTAATATGTAATTAAATGGCAACACAGCAGATAATTAGCAAGGACACTAATTATAATATTGATCTTAATAATGGAAAATGGAGTGGCAATATTAAAGAAAATATAAAACGGAGATGTTTTATCTGACAGTTGTTTTATTTGACAAATAGGACTATACCAAATGTATGTCAATGAACATACAAAAACAAATTCATGCAAAAATAAGTCTTAAGGTATATATTTTATTATTGTTGTTGTTCAAAACAATATATAAAACAAATTTAATTAAGACAATTGCAAATCCAATTCAATGAACTTTAATATTCTCTAATTAAAATATATATGTGGAATACTTATCTTAAATAAAATAATCAGAAAAGGCAATTATAGATGGTGTTTTTATTGAAGAAGTTTATAAAATCGCAACACAAAAATTTTCACAGCAGAAACTTTACAAGGTTACCAGATAAAAAAATAAAAATGTCTTACGAATTATCTTACAAAATCCTAAATAACATCTAAAAGCTAAATAATTCGTTAAATCCTTCAAACCTTTAACGAGGTACCAAAACCTTTGCTACGCAACTTAATCAGTTTTTATAGAAGTTGGGCTATTATTTTTTATTTTGTTAAAACACTTTTTTGTGTTTCTCTGTAGTTTATAAACAAACGCATAAGATACAATTAAATAAACGCTTGTTTTTAAAGCCTGACCACCTTAAGAGTGAAAAACATATCGGAGCTTGTAACTTTTACAAAAATGAATTCTTTTTGTTATTGAGGTGGTCAACTCTGGCCCACTATAGCGCATGTTTTTTGTAGGGAAGCTGTGCTTCTCCAAATCAACTGGAAAACATGTCAGCTCTGACCTTGTGAAATTCTATTTAGATATATCCAACGGTTTACAAGTTACAAAATTATTTCTAAAAAACATCGTTTTTTGACATTATTGTTTTTTTTTTTTTCTTTTTCATCTCTCGTAAACAATAATGTTTCACAGAGAACAAGTCATGCTTTGTTTTGAACTCGTCGCTTCAATTCAGTTCAATTCAATTCTTTTTTATAACACATATTTTGTTTTGTTTCATTTTATATTTTCGCAGTGAATTGAAAAACAAATGTTTGCATGCTAATTTCAAAATCATGTACAGACAAGTTTAACAAACAATTTTGGTAACTTAATTTTAAAATTGTAAATTAAATAAATTTACTTAAAATTGTTTTATTAATAACACAAGCAAACAAAGTTAAAAAGTTAAAAGCTTGAAAAACCACTAAACAATTATGATGAATTGTGGTTCCAGTAGTACAAGTATGGTTCAAATTTTAAATTCTATGGAGAGGTTTTTTAAAAAAAAAAATTTAAGTAAAATTATAAATTTTTTAGACGTTTCTCCACATAACTAATGATAATTCTAAAAGAGTTAGTCCGATATTATTAAAATAAACTTAGAAAAATTGAAATTTATATATTGCATTTCAATCGGCTCAGTAGTTTCGGAGTTATAATAAAAAATTTTAACAAAAAATACTTTTTTTTTCGTGAAAATAGCAAATTTGTTTGTTTTAAAAAAACTATGAAAAATCGAAAACGGCAAAAATTATTCAGATTTATTGCTTTATCGCAAATCTACATGTAATAGCAATAAAATGAGATATCGATCATAAAAATCGATTGATTCTTTTCGAATTTATTAACAATTAAGTGAATTCGCTCATTTTCACAAAATTTAAATTTTTTGTTTGACATACATAAAATTGAGTAGTTAATGTTATTTTTTCGATTTATTGAACTTTTAAAACAAATTCCCCATGCTATGTAAAAAATTTTCACATCGAAAATACATTATATAGTAATATTAGTGTATTTTTTTTATTTTTTTATTTTTTTATTTTTTTTTTTTTTTTTTTTTTTAAAACCCAACCTATAATACTGATTCTATACTTCGGAAAAACATTTGAATTGGATGAGTTTAAATATATTAAACAGTAGAAAATTTATACTTTATTATTTAGATTTAATATAAGAAATAAAATAAGAAAATAAATAAATAATTATTATAAATTACAAACTCTGGAATTTTCTTTTATTCGATTTTCTACTATTGTTGAATAACAAAGTGTTACTCTGAATACTCCAGCAAAAATCAGCCATCATGTGTGCTCCCAACGACCCTGGTATCGTTCCTCCATTGTCCGGATATCTTGGTGGAATCGTTCGCCCTGTTCCTCACTCAAGTCTCCTAGATTTTCAGGAAAACGATCTAAGTGACTATGCAGGTAGTCACTTTGATACTCATGTTACATTTAAGATTCTGGAAGTGAGTTAACATCTCTTCAACGTGCGTAATGTAATCATCACCCTTGTTATTTACTAAGAAATTTAGAATAACCCATACAAACGAATCCCATGCTTTAACATATTGCTTCATCAGACCAAATTTAATGTGAAGAGGGGGTAATATGATGCGATCTCGGGGCACTAGAGCCACATTTATAACATTTGGCATACTTGGAACCAGTGTTTCCCTAGAAGGCCATTGTTTTCTCTTCCATTGTTCTGCTTTAGCTCTGCTGTCCCATAAACATATAGAACAAGGATATTTGGTAAAGTCGCTTTGTTGATCCAAGAGGAAATTTACCATCTTAAGATCAACACAAATTACCCAGTCATGTTCATCATACTTTATCTTCTTCATGGCCAATGCAATTACAGATATTTACTTTGGTTGAATGTGCGATCGGCAAGGAGTGAAATTTATTTCCATTATGCAAAAGGACATACTTCAAGCTGCGTCTTGCTGAGTCGATAAATAAAATCCATTCGTTTGAATCATACCTCTATAAGCCCATGGCAGTCATCAAACCAGAAATATCTGTGCAGTACACAAAATCATCCTCTTCAAAAAAATAATGAAGTAAGCCTTCTTCTCGAGTACGACAATACAAAACTTTAGTTTTTTTAGTTATGAGATCTGTTTTTTTCATCTGGGACGCAAATAATTCAAAAGATCTTTTCAATAATCCAAGGCCTCTAATTACATCATTAAGCTGGTCTCGGCGAGAAATATTTCTGTGGGATGAACTCGTCATTTTCAGATGTAGATGGTAGTGCTCAATCTGACTATTTGATTGGTAACACATACTTGAGATTGGGTGTCCTAGTGAAAATGAAACCACTTGACTACAGCTTGAACCCCGATCTTGAGCATATTTAATTTCTTGTTAATGTAGAACTGCAAGTGTAAACCCATCAGCATACCTAGTGGGATAAGACCATCGCATATATTTTCAGAAACCGGCTTTTGTACTTAAACAAAAATAACAATCGGATTAGTGGCTCTCCATAGCATAGGCTTCGAAATTGCCAAGTGTCGTCTGTAAAATTTAAAAAAATTTAAATAAGGAATATGAAGAATTCAAAATTTAATTAAGAAATACTGTAAGTATAAAATATTTCAAATGTATTAACCTATACTTACATAACGTTAGAAGGCCTCATGGATAAATTCAATCCACATGAAATGCATATAGTACTCGGTGTACAGTGCTGGTTCAAATTGTGCGGATATATATTATAGCAAACTTCATATGACTTTTGCAATGAAGTTAAGAAGCAGTTCCGTTTTTTCTCGGTGATATATTGGCCGCACACATAACAAAATTAATCCGGATTGTTTTTACATAAGAATGTTATGGCTTTCTTGCTCATTTGTATTAATATTACTATTAATACTTGAAAATTGTTTTTAACTTGTAAGCTAAGTAGGGATCAAATGTTGTTTCCGTTCTTATAAATACTCTCTATAAATACTCTTATAATACTGATACTATAATTTGGGATAACCCTTTGTGTGGGTACAGTTTGTGTGTGCTGCAAATTTTTTGTTATTCCCAAGAATCATAAAAAAATTCAGGAATTTTATGCAAAAAAAAATCATCCGTTACAGGTAGCCAACGGAAAAAAGAGCAATTCGGCGTACACGCACATTTAAAAGCATTTATGAGTTTGCTACCGCAATCGTAAAAATGACACAACCTTTTGTTTATTAGCTTTTTTTAATTCTGAGAATCATAAAAGTGTCATAAAGCTTTTTTCCAAACAATTTTTTACATGTAAAGGGGGTTTACCAAAATCCGTGTCGTAAAATGCACCTATGTTTCTATGTTCTGCATTTGCATTATACCATTTTCTACAGTGCTTGTAAATATCCGATACTTTCAATTAATTGTAAATAAAAACGTAAATCATGCATCGACTTTAATTCACATGTGTGCAGCTTCACTACAATTAAATAAAATTTAATACTTTTTGCAGTTTTCGATTTCTTCCAGATTTTCTTTTTTTTAAGTTACCATTTTTTTTTTTTTTTTTTTTTTTGCTTCACAATTTGCATCATAACTTTGAAACTATTGATCGCATTAAAAACGATTGTATACATCATTGTAACAAAAAATTTTTGTAAATTTAGTTTAACAAAATCGGACAAGTTGTTTTTGAGTTATGACAACATACGTGGAGAAATGTCTCAAAATATTGAAAATTTTACTTAAAAATTATTAAAAAAAAAAAGATTTCTTTAATCTGATTCTATACTTTCGTTCAGCCAATATTTGATAACCCAAAGTTTGCTGCATAGTTAAATTAGAGTTTCTCTTTTCTTGCACTGTTTTCTTCCTCGGGAAATAGAGATTGATTCAGGGGATTCATGAAGTAAATGCTATATGAAAATTAAAAAATATTTAAAGACAATAGACATAAAAATAAACCAATTTAATCCTTTTAAATTATAGACATATAGAAAAAAGTTGTTTAATATAACAATTTTTAAAAAGGACTCATCCAAAGTCAATTCCTAATTTAGTGAAAATACCCTCTAACTTTTTACGAAATAGGCTTCGGCTAAGAAAGCCTCAACTAAGTTCACAGATTTTAATAGCTCTAATCTTTCCAGATATACATATAAACCATTCCTGAGATATATAAGTGTTTTTTTTGCATATAAATAGATAGTTAAGTAAGTAATTTTTATTTTTTTCTTTTTTTACTAGTCCATTAGTCTATTACAATTAAGGAAAATCTGTTTTTTTTTTATTAACTATGTTTTAACTTTGTTTTATTTTTATTTTTTTAATTTATATGAGCAAAGGTTTCAATACTCAATTTTTGTATATCACGTTTTTGGATAATATGATCCTTATAATCGTACTATCTTATAAACGAAATTCTTGTTATTGATCTAAGTGATAAATAATGTCGAATTTTTTTTAGTTGAAAGTTACTATAAGGCCAACATCTTCATTGGTGCTTAAATATTGTAAATAGTTGTATGATGACTCCAGACTTTACCTTTTAAATGTCGAATTTAATCATTTGCTAGTCCAACGATGATATTTTTGAATATAATGAACAAATTTACAGAATCTAATGTTTTCTCTTTAAAATAGTTTCATAAAAAGGATTTTTTTCTTCGATCTGTTGTAAAAAAATGTTCGTGAAAAACATAGGGGAAATCGCAAAAACATATAATGCACTCATCAAAAATTTGTTATTTCTGCAATTAGATCAAGCTAATATGAATAATTTAAAATCCAACAGGTTACGATAGTGGTTACGACGATTATGCTGCTCCACATCCAATTCCAAATTTTGCTGCAGCAGCTCCATCAAAACAAACAAAAGAAATTGGATTAAAAGATATTACAGACATCGCTCTTACTACATTGGCGTTTCTTTCCTTTGGAATGTTTATACTACAAGTGTTAATGTGCATAACTATGGTAAATATTTATGAAACTTAAATTCTAATTAATATATATATATATATATATATATATATATATATATATATATGAATTTATGCAAATGAAAAATTTTGTGTTTTAAATATTTATATTTTATTTGTTAAATACAACTATCTTAGGATTAAAAATTACTTTTTTAATTTGGCAAAATTTTCTAAATTCTAAAATATATTTCTACTTTTGAAATTATTAATAAAATGAGATAATATCATGAAAGGGCATAATTATTTTTTTGAACTTCCTTGATTGTGCACAGTAAAAACCTCTTCCGATCTTCAAAACCCAATGCAGTTAAGTTTCAAAATTAGTTGTACTTAATTAATAAAAGATAAGTTAAAAAGTTTTTAAAACATTAAATTTAAAAATTTTATGTTTATATACATATGCTTTACAGAGCAAAGATGACACAAGTAATATGGTAATGCTTCCCATGGAAGGAACTGATAGTGGTGATATACCAGGTGATGATAACACTGTTGAAATAAGAAGAAAACGTCGTTCAATTTTGTCTACACAGATGCGAAATATTGAAGCGGTAATATTATGTACTTGTTTTACTGAAATTATATATATTAAGTGTATTCGTTTAACCAAAAATTTGTACTATCCACTAAAAACTTTTATTGAATTTACGTTCACGTGCCCAAAATCCAGTAAAGAGAAACAAAGTTGACAATTTATTAACTGAATATTTACAAATTTTACTAGTTTTAGTTTTGCTTAAAAATCCAGTATGATACGGTTGCATATGGTTGCATAAAACAAATGTAAACATTGAAAGAAAAATGTTCGAAAAATTAAAAAAATTGTATTCTTGAATTTAAATTTTATTAATAAAGCATTTAAATACAATCAAATATATTAATAACAAAAGAAAAATTTACGTTTGCATATTTTTCGCTGAAAACTGTTGTTCTTTTTTCTTTATGTTTTATGTTTATTTGTTTGCAATCAACTTCCGTTGTTATTTTATTGAATTTTAAAAATTTTTCATATGCGTACTTTTTTGTTTACAAGTGTTTTTGAGAGTAAAATCTTAAATTTACTCATTAAATACTCAGTTTGCTGAATTTTACTGGAAAAGTAAAAGAACGGACCTATTGTTAAAGTCCTCGCTACTCTACCTTACCTAGTGTCTACATTAGGCAAATTTATATCAAAACAAACGACAAAATCAGTGCGAATATATATAAGGTAACCTAGTTAAACAGTTGATTATTATTTTGGTTGTTACAGTTGTCAAAATGCATATATAAAAAACAATAATGAATACGCCATTTTGTTGTTTTTGTGCAACTGTTCCCACCATCCACAAATTCGCGTTAAGTTTGACGTTTGTTTTGATAAAAAAATCTCTGATGTAGACACTATGTTAAACCTACTACAGATGCAAGACAAACATCAAAATCAACGCGAATTAATGGAAGGTGGCATCAGTTGTACAAAAACAACAATGACGTGATTTTATTAATGTTTTTTTTTTTATATATGCAGCTTACCAGCTGTATCAACCAAAAATAAATAATTAAATAATAATCAGCTCTTTACTTGAGGTCACCTTATATAGATACGTCCTGATTTTGACGTTTGCCTTAATAAAAATTTGTATAGTATAGACTCTACATAAAGTATTAGGTAACACGTTTTGCTTATGCTCAGTGTAAACGGGTACTATTTCGTAAACATGTATGTAACGTACTGACCTAATTAATTACCAAATTACCATTACGTATTAACTATATTTAATTTTTAAATTCGCTGTAATAAGCAAGTTTGTCAGATAATATTTTTTGCATATTTTTTCACTAAATACTTTTTGTATCCAAAAATTGTTTAACAATATTTTGCTATAATCCTTTGCATAAAAATTTATATAACAATTATAAAGTTGGTATAAAATAATTTATTACATTTTGTCTAACAATCGCTAGCATTAAAAACAGCGATTTTTAACTGAAAATATGTCAAATTGTCATCTCTTCTGTTATTGTATGAAAATAAAAAGAAACTACAGTTTTTTCTAAAATTTACGTTTTTTTTTTTTTTTTTTTTTTTTGGAGTAAAGCCTGAATTAAGCCTTGGTTAGTTGGTTGTTGATGTGATTTATATTTACCTTTTATTTACGGAAAGAATTTTGTGCAATTATCCAAGATTAAAAACGTGTCATATATTTTTAAAATATGTAAACATAGTTGCCAGATAAATTTAGTGTAAAATCGTAAAATTTTGTGAAAAAAAACCGTGAAAGTCGTCAAATCAATTATTTGAAATCGTCAATAAATAATCAAAATCAAAAATTAGGGTTTTACATGTTTTCTGTTTTTTCATGAAAAATATGTTTTATTAATTATGAAATTTTAAATTAAAAAGAAATTAATAAAAATTACATTGATTTTATTTGGTTATGATAGTCATTCAGTATCTATTAAGTCCGAAGATACGCGTATCAAAAGCATGAACATATACCTAATTTTGTATGACTTTCGAACAAAAAATACATTATTTTCCATGTTTCTGAAAAGTTGTTAAAAACACATAGGCTTTTTTCTAAGCGCATCGACGTTATACGAAATTTACTTTTGAATGAATTCTTCAAAAATGTATTTGGATTAATTTGCAATAAGTGATACTTAGTGCTGCTTTTTAAATATTTCTAATGTATTGATTTTAAAATTAAAAGTTTTAAAAATTTAATTTTAGTCGGACTCGAGTTTATTTTTATTTATTTAATAATTAAATTCATGTAATAATTAAATGAAGAATATAAGTGACAATCAGTCACCATGCAGAACGGAATGCATTTTCTGGCCCGCTACGAAACGTCTTCAGCATTCTTCGTGCCTTTTTATTGTCAATTGTAAATGTCATTCTTGTAACTTACAAGTTTTCAGAATTAGAATACATAACTTCAATTTTATTGTAATTACAATATTCTTAATTCTTAACTTTTTGAGTGGAACTAAATTTACAACTCCGTTTTTGTTTCTATTCTTATTCTTTTTCAGTGATATTCTTCATTTAATTATTACATTAACAGTAAGTAAGACTATATCTTATAGTCGGTCACGCCCGACTATATGATACCCCACACCATTGTATATGTCTATCAAAATTCGTGAACTGGTCTCATATAAGACATGTAAAATAAAATATACGAATACAGAATATTACGCTAATACTAACATTTACATGAATTTATGCACTTTAGGGTGATTTCCGAAAGTGGGCTTATATGGGAGCTGTGTTAAATTATGGAGCGATTCTCATAAAATTTGTCACTGTGATTTCTACTTATGTAAAACTTATTTGTATCGAATATAAATTTGATACTAACATGTGTGTATGAAGCAGCCAGACGGACGGACATAGTTAGATCGATTCAAAAAGTGATTCTCAGTCGATTGGTATACTTTAAGGTGGGTGGTGGGTGATTTTTTCTGTGCGTTACAAACATCAGCACAAACGCATAATACCCCAACCACCTATGGTGCTGTATTGTATAAAAATGAACTCAAGTCCGAACAAAATTATATATATATGTATATATATATATTTAATAACTACAAATAAATGTAGTCGTTTATTTTGGTTGGAGGCAAGTCGGCAAAATAATTCAAAAGTTAAATGTACAAATAAAATATAAGGTAAAAAAGTAACTTATAGAATATATTACGAATATATTTTCATAAAAAATTTATGTTAAAAGCATTTCAATTGTATTGTATAAATGGTCTTTACAAGAAAGCTTTAAAATGAAAATTCGATCAATTAATTTTAAAGCTGTAGCCAAATTCTTAAATTTAATTCCACCAATATAATCAATTCGCTGTTTGGTTGTTTCTAACCTACATGAAGAAATTCTAAAATTTGTTCTGTTGGGTGTATTGAAATTCATTTGATTTTGCGTGAATGATATAGTATGGTAACAAATATTATTAATGCATTTAAAACAAATATTAAAACTTGATATTCATGCAACCCATAAATTGTTAATATTATTTGGCATATTTCTTTACATAATGAAATAGTTGAGTACAACAATGGTAAATTGTATATAATTTTTAATACTTTATTTTGAATTGTTTTGTTAGCATATATAATAGGCAAGTAATTCAAATGAGATTGAATCATGAAATAATATATCATCAGTTTTGATCTTATTTCCAATTTGTTCTTCAGTTTACATAATTCCAATCGCTGAAGCTATCTTTCCTTTCACATCACTGATATGCACATCCCATGATAAGTTGCTTTGAAGAGTAATTCCTAAATACTTTGTTGTACAATTTTTCCATCAACATATACGTTAAAATTATTATTAATACTCTATCTAAATGGAATAAGATTGGTTTTACCAGGATTCAACGAATTAATCTCACAAATTCGAAAATAAGTGCAGTACCCTTTTCAATTTGGGGTTTAAGTACCAAATAATATTTATATGGATACATTATTACACCCATCATCAGCAAACATACACAACTAACCACTTAAGTTCAGATTTTTGATATTATTTAAATAAATTGATAATAATTCCCTGCGTCACACCACATTCAAAAGAACCAATAAAACTTCGTATTTTTTATATTTAGATATTGTTTTCTGTTTATAAAGTAACTTTCAAACAACAAAAGTTCACGAACTTGAATACCATAATATTTTAACTTTTGTAGCATTATCTGATGATCTACTAGGTCAAAAGCTTTAGTAAAATCAAAAAAAATTCCAGCAACTCCAGTAAACCCATCATCGAGACCCTTACAAACATTTTTAACAACCTTAAGGACAGCATCTTCATGTGGTTTAAATCCAAATTGAAAATAATGCAAAAAATTATTTTCTTCCAGGTTAAACAACAGCTTATTTATTTTTAATATTTTAATATTTTTTTAAAAAATTTTATCAATTGAAGATAGAACGACAACCGGTCGATATTTATCTATAGTAGATACATTCATTTCTTTTGGTATTGGTAGTAATTTGCGGACTTTTAAAATATCGGGATAAACTGAATTGTTAAATCATTTTGTTAAAAATATCGCATAAAATTGGAGCAATTTCTTCTCGTCATTATTTGACAATTTCGGTGAAATATTGTCGTAGCCTGGACTTTTATTAATATACATACCTAATATCACCCCAATTAAATCACTGCAGTTAATGTTTTCAATTGTGAAGCGGTTCAGTGAAAAATTACAATTCCTCTCTTGAGGTTCTTTACGGCTGTTAGAAAATAGTTATTAAAACAATCAACCTTAACTTTATCACTCCTCATTCTCTGCCTTTGAGCATCATTTAGGTGAATATAATTATTTTTTTACGACCAAGTGATGTATTAATAAATTTCCAAGATTTATTGAGACATTTCCAATTTTTTATAAACTGTCGGAATAATAATTATCTCTACACTTCTTCGTAGCAATTTTTATCACTTCTAAGCCCTGTTTGCTTTTAGACTTTCTTCTTTTTCTTAATATTTTCTCTTTTAATAGAATTAGTTCTTAAAGATTTTTGTTAATCCATGAAGTGGGCTCAAACCTTAATTGTTTTTCATAATTACTTAATTTACAAAATTTCAATTTATGATTATATATTTGTCAATTTATAATTTCAAAGTTCGAATAAAATTAAAATTGACTAATAACACGCTGCTACAAAATGGCACTTTTTTCTTTCACTCGGAAAACGATCTAATGTGGGACGAAGACCTTTTTGAGGACATCACAAAACAATTTTGAAAAATTTCGGTACACCCCCTAAATTTAGAGATATTACGAAGAAAACCCCTTTTTAGAATAGTTCCTGCTTTATAGATCTTGTAGCTTCATAAATTTTAAGCCAAGTTAAACTTAAAAAAGCAAAAGAACGTAACTTTTTAAATATATTACCATCTTTTATATGCACTCAAATTAAATAATAAATTATTCACCATTTTTAAATTTATTTCCCTTTTCTTATTCGAAGTTTTGATTTTGATGTAATTTTTCTGACTTTTTTCTAAGACTACACATATTTGTTTACAAAGTTTGAAATGTTATTTAGTTTAGTATAAAATCAGATATCCTTATATAAAATCGCTCAAAAACTTAAGAAGTTATTAAGCATTTTCAAAGCTTTATTAAAAAATTCTTCATATGTTTTTTCTAGGCTTTTACCTTTTGAGGATACAATTAAAAATGAATGGAAGGTTTTAGTAAGTTATTACAGATAAAATCGATAAAGTTCTACAGTTTTTATCCAATTTAAAATTATTAATAATAAATAATAATAAATCTCAGTTAAACTCGAAAAATTGTGGAAAAATTTGATTTTTTTAGAACCTGTTTGAAAATGTGCTTTTAATATTTGACCAAAACAGACCAAAAACCTACGGTTAATAAGTTTCTTCTACTTTCCAAAGAAGTTAAAAAAGGAAAAATAAACAAAAGAATAACAGAATTAGAAATATTTTTATACAAGAACCTATCAAAAAAAACTGTTTTTTTTTTCGAATAACAAGAAATTTTGGGGCATATTTAAAAATGTTAAAACTAATTAAGAAGGCTTATAAATTTTAGGGCAAAAATTACGTAACTCGTAATCCTTACCCCAGGTCTACAACTGAGATTAACGCTGATATAATACGTGATATAACGCCGGCAGAGGAGAGTAACCATTTTGTTTATATTATGTTAAATCTTAAATGAGGGGTATACGTATTCTAATAAATCCTATAAGATATCATTATTTTCAATCAGTCACAGAGTAAACGTGTACTTTTTATTTAAGCAATTCGCACTTTTTTATAAAAATGTTTTTATAAAAATGTTTTTTAACATGTAAAAAAAAAACACTAAAAAGAAACAATTTTACAAAAACATTGTTTTTTTTTTGTAATTTCTAAAATACACATGGACACACACAAACAAACTTTCGTATATGCGTATTTTTTTACAATTCATCTTATAAGATAGTTGTGTAGAGAAATCTCATCACAACAGTCTCATAATACATCTTATAATACTAATATTTGAATCTACACGTGAAATAATTCTCTCATAGAGCGAATTTGACACTCTCTGACACAAAAATCTTACGTATTATGTTACGTCTAGACGGGCACGAACGCCATAATGAAAACATTACAATTTGAATAGAAAATTTTTTAACATCATTTTATATCTAACGAAGACTACCCGTAAGAAAATTTTGTTTTTAATCGAAGCAGACGAAGCAAACGACTGCTTCGTTCGCGTGAGGAAGCGTCATATTAACAACCAACTAGTTCAGGCTTTAAACCCAAATTATGTTAGCGATTAGTCAGCAGTAGTGTCTGCTGCCAGTGTTGTCAGATTTTTTATGAACCTTTGCCGCCAAATTTCTAATCAGAAATCGACAACTTAAAATTTTATTTGATTTTTCAAAGAAATACTAAAAAATTAACTAAAATGTTAAGTGTCGTATAGTTTTTAGTACTTAAAAGTTCATATAAATTGTAAATGTAAATTCAGTTTTAACAAAGCCAATAATAATTGCAATATCTAATAATTTGCTAGTTGCAAATTTTAACAAACTGAGCACCCTACTGGTAGAGCTAAAAAAGTACCTGCATTCAATGGTAACAGCAGTTTTTTGAAGTTAGTGCTCGTATTCACGATATTTGGGTTTAAACTTAATTATGGAAGTAGCGAATTAATTGAAAATTAGAAAAATAAAGGGTACATTATTTATGTATATTAAACAATAAATCATTTGAATACATATTCCAATCATAAATTAAATCATTTTTAGCCCGATTTTAAATGTTTTTATATTTTTCTTTGAAAAGTTACTCATTGGTAACACTAATGGTAATTATAGTATTATTATTTGCCAGTCTAAAGTTTATTAACGTCTAAAATATATTTGCTAATAAGAATTCATTATCATACACTTCAATGAAATCTTAATTGTTTATATTTTTTAAATTCAAAAATTAACCACCTTATTCACCAACCAATTTTAAATTTAAAATACATTTTACAAGCAAACTTTGTATTAAAAGTTTTATTTAAAAAGCATTTTAAATTTAAAAGTTGTTTGTGAATTATTAAATTTAAGCTAGAAAAATTAATTTTCCTAAACCCTTTTTTAGCCTTTCAAAGCTAAAAACGAGCGCTTTTAAAAATGGTTAATACTCCTAAATTTAGCGCCGTCGATTTAGTTTGAACCAATAGGTGCCCACATTGTTAAAAAAAATTAGTTTTTTTTTTGAGCACAGTGTAATTGAATAAAAAAAGAACTTAAAATACATTTTCTGATAGGTCATCAACTTTTAAATTTTTTTGGACTTAATTATATTTTTTAAAAGAATAATTCTAACATTATATAACAACATTATTAAATTTATAAATTTTTTCAAAGAATTAATTTATTCATAAACGTTTATTAAACATTGTAAAATATATTTTTTGGGGATAAAATTTTGTAAACTAAATTGAAGCTATTTAAAAATTAAGGAAAAATTGCTAAAAATAGTCGATTTCTAGTAAGAAAATTTAATAGTTTTTATCCACAACTGCCTATTTAATAAAATTTTAAAAATTAGCCAAACAAATGGACACCATGTTATATATCACCAAAAAATTCACAATGTTGCCAAACGGAAAATTTAAAAATCTCCACGTTTTGGCGATAAATCTCAGATGTGGTGATTTTTCGCACTGTCTGCTAATAATTTAGAATGCACTGTTAGTTATAAAGTTGATTATATTTGGTCAGCAACAGCACTGCATTGCATTTTACATTGAGAGCGATGAAATGAAGGGCTCAAATACACAAGTAGAATAAAGCAAGATGGAGGTTGTGAATTCTCGCTGCCTACGCTTAAATGAAATTATAACGGCAGTAAACAGCTGATTATGAATTAGTTGGTTATTGGTGTGACGCTTCCTCACGTGAACGAAACAACTGATCTTTGTGTACAGGACTAGAAAAGGTGATAATATAGTACTTTTTTTGATACTATTTAACACTCAAAAATACCGAAGTACATCCTTGAGTCATTTAATACTGTGAAACAATTTGCTTGATATTCCACAATTAGAATAAAAAACTTTTAAATGAAAATTTATTTTGGAAATATATAATTTTCTAATAGAAATCAATGTGTTCCTTAACATCTTAATTAGTTGTAATGAATACAAATAAGTTTATGGGGCAAACAAACTATATTATTTAAAGTGCAGATGTTCCGAATGTCAAAGACATCTGATAATGAAATATATTTTAACAAAACTAACGTTGAAGTGCTCGATGTTAAGGAATTGGTATTGTACGACTTTTTTCTCCGTAAGTTTATTTCAATAACAGCGCCACATTTTATTAAGATCTTCATATTTTACTATAATGTTTCACCTGAATAAAATCATTTAATGGTTTGGTATCATATTTTATCCTTCGTGTTAGACATACAAATTATATTCTTTGAATTTTGCAGTGAATAAAAAATAAAAAAATGTCAAGAATTTGAATTTTAGAGTGAAAAAAGCACTATTTGAAATTTATTGAGGTAAAGAAAATTATTTTCATTTTCCATCCCTGGTTGTGTGTATTGTAATTAGTGTTGCCACAACAGCGGTTTTCCCTGTAGATCTGGAGGCATTATATTGTCCCTAGCGGTTATTTTCCATAAAAAACCGCTAAGTGGATTTTCTGACAGCAATTTTTTTTTAGCTGGCGGTTTCTAGCTACTTTTTCCTTTATTGTAAAAACATCAGTTTAAAAGAGAAATGTGAAAATTGAGACATTTTTTGTTTCTACAAGCAATGTTTCTATATATGCTCTATAGTGATAGTTGTTGTCAGGTTGATATACACTTTTATTGTTAAAATGAATTATACAATTCCTAAATATGGAATGCAACAAGTTATTAACAACGCCTCCAGTTCCTTTGAATTCAAGCACTAGTCTGAGATAAATACTATTAAGATCTCTATATGTTTCACCATTCCCCAATGATACAAATTCAATTGTACTAGAGTTGTCCAATGAAGCAATTGGATTATAACATATTTCTTCTGTTTTAATTACACTAGTTTGAATTGGGGGAGATTCAAATAAATCCAATTCACTTTTCATACATTCTATAAATCCCGACATTTTAAATTTCCAAAAACATCGTTAAAGTTCTTTCCTCTACAACGTTTGGATTTATTATGCGGTTTTTGTTTTAAGCGTTTAAGTTTTATATGCTTCCCTTTACCTTTCTGCAATGTTTTTAGCTTCTTTGATATTATTCATAATTTTTCTCCCTTGATTAAATAGAATATCTTTCACAGGTTATGTTCCGATTTCCTCCAAAATTTCTTTTCCAATGTCTAATGACTTATTTTTTAAATAATTTAATCCTGTTCTCAAGAATGGTTTCAGGTGTGAAAACAAAGATGAAAACAGTGATCCAATACCACGTCCATATTGCACAAACCTTGGTGTATGATATATTTCACCAATATTTTGAACATTATTTCCAGACTGATTATTATAATAATTTGTATACATCACATCCATGGTTATTACAAAAATGATTTAAAATTTTACTAAACATTTATTTTATATATTTTTTAAAGTGTAGAGTACAATAAACTGGTATGAATTCATTCAAACTTATTATTCCTCCTTCATCATTTCGAATCATTATAGATATATTATTAATGTTATAAGATTCAATAGGAAAATATTCAATTCTATTAAAATGAATATAGTTTTTCAATGTGGATATTGAAAATATTTTCAAACATTTAGTTTTTTTATTACCTACATGTCGTGGTTTAATTATATCAGTGTAAATAAATACAATTTCATTTATGTCTAGTGAAAAGACTTTAGTAAAATAATTTTTGTTATATTATCTGAAAATTTGGTTAAAGATTTGTGCAGAATGTGTTTTGTTGATGTTAAAATGAAATCCTTTTCAACGTTTTCTAATTCATCTCTACTAGTATAAGAATCAAATTCATTGACTTTCTTTTCTGTTGCTAAATTTGTTTGTGAGGTATCATTCTTTAACTTATTTAAAGGATCTGATTTTTTATCACTTAAATCTTTTTTTTCTGTGGATACATTACTTTTTGGAGTATCACTTAATTTATTCAAAAGTTTTGTTTTATTATTCAGATTGGGGTTTGTTATCATAAAATCATTAGAGCTTTCTAAGAGTTCGTGAAATTTTAACTTAATGTCTTCATATTCATTATTTGCACTATGCTTTAATATTTTTGTTTTTCCATGTACTATAGCTTGTGTGTCGACATTTGAAATTGTATTTCGTTTTCTACGTTTGGCAATGTTTTGATTATTTCTTTCCAGTAATGAAAATGAAATATCTGATAATCCAAATTTAGAGATTGTGTTAGCAAATTTGTAAAAGTGTTTGGAGTATTTTTATAAATATCCATTGAATTATTACTTAATAAAGTAACATAAATATTTTCTTCTTGTATACTTGAAGCCATCTTTAAAAAGAATGATCAATATAGTATGTTGTTTGTTATACATATATTATTTACTAATATCGTTCTGATGAATCCATGAATTATATTCTTTTCCGAAACCAAGCCATTTTACCAATAGTTTTTCTCCTTTTCGCTTTAAAATTTTTTCTACCAAAAAAATGTTTTGGGGCTTTTGTTTTTAACAATTCTTCTTTAAAATCCACCTTTAATTATATTTCCATTAAAATCTGCAAGGTGATATGTTATAGGATTGGTTACGTAAATTTTGTTTATCTTAAAAACCTCTGTAGACCAATTTGGTGTATATCTTTTCTCAAATTGATTTTTATATTTACTAATGCGAACTAAATCATTTAATTTATATTTTCCTCCTTTGAAAACCTTCAAATTACTGTATACAGTATTAAGAAGTTTCTGTTCATTTTTCTTATTAACTGAATTGGGTGTTGTTTCTATAGAACGATGATATGAAGAATTATATTCTTTCAACAATTTATTTAATATATCTATCCATTTATAATTTCCCTGCATACTAAATTGTTTCCACATTTTATTTTTTAAAGTTCTATTAAAACGTTCAACTATTGATGCCTTCATACTTGAAAAAGTGTGATAATGGTTAATTTCATATTCTTTCATAAGAGTTTTAAAAAAGATATTATAAAATTCTTTCCCTTGATCAGAATGGATATTTTTGGGAGATTTTCCTTTGTTTAATTTTATAATATGTTTTAATGCTTTCGAAATTTCTATTTCTGTTTTAGTTTTTAATGGTAATGCGTATGCATACTTTGAAAATATATCAATTACAGTAAGCATATATTTAAAACCTCTATTAAATTTTGCATACGGTATCATTTCCACTAAGTCAATCTGCCATGTATCTAAAATACCCTTTTGAATAAATCGTCGGCGCTGAAAGCTCTTTCTCGCTTGACGATGTAGTTCATCAACAAGAATTCTTTTACTCATATTTATATTTATAGAAAGTTAATGCTTCACTTCATTTAAATGTCGTGTACTAAAGTGTAAACATGTTTCAACTGTTTATATATCCATTCACTATGATGATTTGTGGTCCCTCTGGTTGTGGGAAATCCACATTTATAATGAATTTGATAAAAAATCAACATTTAATATCTAAAAACATAGATCGTGTTATTTGGTGTTTTGCAGAAAAAAATTCTCTTCCGAGAATTAACAATGTAGAGTTTATACATGGTATTCCAGAGGATTTTGTTACTGCAGAAAATGAATCGGTTTTAATAATATTGGATGATTTAATGCTTGAATCATCTAATAAAAAAGTGTGTGAACTTTTTACTAAGGGATCTCATCATAGAAATTTAGCTGTGATTTTAGTAACACAAAACATTTTTCATAAAGATGCTTATTCCAGAGATATTTCTTTAAACTCTAAATATATAGTTATGTTTAAAAATCCTAGGGATAAGTTACAATTTCAATATTTAGCTCGCCAAGTATACCCAGAAAACTCAAAAGCTCTGGTTGATGTATTTAATAACTGTACGCAACAGGCTCATGGTTATTTATTAATTGATCTCACTCAACAAATACACAACGCATTAAGATTTAGAACGGATATTTTCAATAAAAATCACTATTTAATATTTGCAAATATAAACAATGGCCTCGAACCTAAAACTGTTGAAGGAGAACAAACATATTCTTTACCTTCTTAAGAAAGCAGATCCTAAATTACGAAATGCAATACTGAATCATGTTGATGATGCTGTTATTAAAACAATAAATGAAATACTTTTTAATATAATTATTTACCTGAGGAAATTTATACTAATGAAAATTATGATGAAATTGATATGGATACAACATTACAAAAACTTAATCCTACTTCTGCCTCTTCAGCAGTTAAACGACTTAAACATTTTTCAAATAAAGGAACACCAAAAATAAGAAAATTGTCAACGGATGAAAATCACAAAAATTTGAAGCAATCAACTTTATCATATCAATATTCTCCTCGACTAACTGGAAATCGTAAGAAGTTAGATTACGAAATAGAAAATGTACAATGGAAAAATATTTAAAAATAAAACACATTTATTATATAATAAAAGACATATATTTATTATTGTTTCATTGTGATAACATAAATATCAGTGTTATTTTCATTAAAAAATATATTTTTATAATATCTTAAGGAGTTAACTCTATTCAATAGAAATATATTCATTTGAAGTTCTACTTATGTAAACTTTAAATAAAATTATAAAATATGAAAGTATTTAAATTATTAAATGTACAACTTAAACATCTACATTCATTAAATATTCATCATCTGATGAATCTTTTAAAAATTCTATATACTCACTATCAATATTCAAGAAAATATCGTCATCTATCTCTGTAAAAAAGTTATCAAAGTCACTTTGAAGTCTAAAATGTCCTCGCGCATAAGTATTTATTTGGTCAGAAGCAATAATTCTTTTATCATCCGCATAACTCAAAACAACTTTATGTAATTTTTGTGTATACAACTGGTGAAACTTCGATCTAAATGTATGCATTGTATCAGAAATTATTTTTCTTTCAAAAAATGACCTTTTGTAGTCTATTATTGATAAATTTTGTATACATGATTTTTTAACTCCTTTAGATTTCTTTACTTCTTCCATGTCAACCGTTCTGAATGAATACATTTTTGATCGAAGTTCCACAAATTCTTTCATAATTTTCCCGCTATTCTCATCTTTCATCATGCCTAGAATTTTCTTATTTAATATTGGGAGTTTAAATATATTATTGGGATGATACTCTGATGTATCAAACCTAAAGGCAATATTTTCACGAATATCACTATAAAAATCATCTTTTTTTATAGTGTATATGAATGAGTCTGTATCCATATAATTCAATGTTAAATTAGACTGAAATTTTGGTTTCATGTATTGATAATGAAAATCATACATTTTCCATTTTGAGAGTTCCAGCACAGCAAAGCCTAAATAAATTGGTTTGTTGTAAGTTATTTGCACAACCTTTAACTGAACTGCAAACATGTTTTCTGAAAATTGAGTTATACTCGAAAAATTAGTCTTTGAAATTAATGCTCTAGCTCCTAAATGATTATGCCTTGTTGTTTCCCAATCTGTAACAATTTTTATATCTTTGCGTTTATGAACATTTTCCATAGTTTTTCCATATACAGAATTATTTAGTAATTTAAAAAAATCTTTTTCAAAAGCATTTTTTGCTCTTAAGAGCTCTATAATGGATCTGATATTTTGTTTTTGGTGTTAGGTCTGCAATCAACTTCCAACTTTTAGAATTACCAACAAATTTATTTTCTGGAAAAAAGGGTAAATTATTATGAAATTCATGTAAATAGTGTGGATATTCTAAATCCACCTCCAAAAAATAACCGCATCATCATAAATCCACTCGAATTCTCCATATGGGAGATATTCTGACATGGCCCAACCATACAAATTGTTAACATCTAGATATATTAAATATTCTGAAGGCTTACTACTATCAAAGTCTTCTAAATATTTATTATTTGCTCTAGAATATCTCTTTGAACATTGTACTAGTACTCCTCTAATACCGTCTTGTATAAAATTATACATATTGACGTCACTTAAAAGTTCTAACCTTATGTTAGTTGTTCATAACATTGCATCCCACGATAAACCTGGATATATACTGTATATACTTTTACAAATACTTCAAAAATTTTGAAAAATATCTGTTAAGAGGAAAACATCTGTTTTTTAAATATAATTTAGTGTAATCTAACAAGTTATTACATTTAAAAGTTATATAAACAGATTTAGCATGATCATAAGCTTCATCAGTACAATGCGAATTATTTAAAATATTATAAAATTTTTCTTTAATAGGGAGATTAGTTTCAATAAAGCGCTCCATCGAATCAATATAAGAATAAGAAAATACTCCTTTTCTTCTTAGTAAATCAAATTGTTGTTTTTGATTGTAAGTTTTATTTAGAATTTGAAAATCACTGTCATTTAAATTTTTTGCTAAAGATTCTAAGCTGGAGGCCATAAAACGAAAAGAGTCTAAAAACCGAATTTCGAAACTTTGATTTTCTTCAACTGTTATAAACTTTGATAACGATATATATAGTTCTTTATTAAGAGGGATTACCTTTATATCTCCTTCAAATTGCGAAAGTTCTTTCATGAATAAGTGACAATCATAAGAGGAAAAATTATGAAAGAATACTGGTATGAATTTGGCTATTTTATAATTAATATTACATGAGCTATGGACTGCTTCTCTAAATTTGCCAGTTAAATGACAATGATTCCGTACTTTGTCGGCTCCTAAAATTTGTTTACATATGTGACAAGTTGTTGAGAGATTATACAAAATTGTTTCATCATTGGAGAGTGCTGTCATTGGTACGACTTTATTTAAATAGTTTCCGTAAATTTCTTTTGCGTCATTAATTAAATTTTCTATGAATATTGTAGGAGCATAATTACCAAAATAAATATTAAACTTATCTAAGTTATCAAAAAACTACACTTAATATAATAACTAAAGGCACAAGTTATATGTTTTTGTACATTTACTTGCTCGTTACCAATTTTTTCCAAATATGTCTCAAAATCAGCATATACAACGAACGGTACTTCTAACTGCTTCTGATAATTTTTAAAATTTAGAACGTTATCATCACTCCCTGGCATTTTCGGTACCACTTTTTTGCAGTTAAGATCATGGTCTTGAATTATCATCTCATTTGAAGACTACTGAAGACATGAATTACAAATGTAAACTCGTCCATGGTGAGAAATTAAACTTGATCTTACTAATCTAAAATATCTGAATAATAATAATTTAATTAATAAAATATATGGTTAATTTTTTATTTAAATTACCTTTCGATATCTTTAATAAAAACGTAGTGACACCATTCTTCGTTCATAAGAAGAAGATTTATGTGATGATTCTTTACAGCAGATGTGAGGTAATATGGTCCAACTATAGTATTCGCAGCCAAATACAATAATGCTAATATTTTTATTCTTGGTTTCAAATATCTTTTTGTCTTTTAATTTCATTGGAAATTCTAGTTTTTCAAAATTTAAGAGTTTATTTCCACACATATTTTCTCCTCATGTATTTGAATATCTACAAATCCATTACAATCCACAAATCCATTTGTTTCATCATATAAGAATGAAGCGATGATACACCACTTGAAACAATATTCATCATCATTTGGATAGTTGAAACAGGCATCTTTTTTCTTTATTCAATGTGGTAATGGTATATATTTGGAGCCTCTAATGAATGAAGCCTTATTTATATTTATTTCCAAACGTTTCATTCTTATTAGGGACCATCCACTATCCCTCTCCTGGAATTCTGACATTTTTTTACATATATACGTGTATTGTGCTTTCAAAGATTCTTCAATACTATCACTTATGGTTAAAAGTGACATTTTTGTTCTATGCATTATGGTGGTTAGCATTATTTCATCTTCAATAATTTTAATATATTCGCACTCTACTTCTAAATTGTATTTCAATGCTGTGTTTTTATTTATAGCTTTCTCCAAAATTTCAAAAATATCATGGCTTACATCTTCTAAAAACTCTTGAGGATGCAGAATTTCCTCTTTTTGGTTTCTGTAGAGGTATGTCAGAATTCTTTCTTTGAAAGCGCTTTTAACACAACTAAATTTATTAGAAGTAGAATGCTCACTTCTACCACTGATATGGGATGTGCTGGCATGAGTCCTTTCATGCTCCTTTAGATGTTTTTCTTTTGAAAACCATTTCCAACATTCCGAACAATGAAGGATCTCACGTCCTTCAAGCATTTCTCTTTCCACAAAAATTGATTTGCAATATTTACATTTATAAGAAGGCAAATTGTTTAAAATTTACGTTTAATCACTTTTAATTAAGTCAACAGACTAATAAAAAAAAAACATATATTTAAATATTTATTAAAGGTTTGACATTTTTATATACTTACGCATACAGATACACATTTATGTATGTATATTCCTATCAAAATATTTTTATTTTTTTAACGAAAAAGTATTTTGCTTCGTTAAACACTTTTAATTCACCAGCAATTATTATATTGAAAGAATAATTCTTAATGCAGAGGTGTATTAATAAAATAATTTTTAATTAAAAATTACTTCATACATGGACAGACAGAAGCTTACATGTGAATTTTGCATTAATGAGACCTTTTCCACAAAGTGGAATAAAAAAAGACATTTTACGAAATATCATAATTTTCATAAAAATAAAGCGAAAGACTTTTCAAACTATTTGGAGCCTGCGGATACTTCAGGGGGCGCAACATTTAATTTAGTTCAGGAGTATAAGGAACTAATGAAGGAAGATGAAAATCTTCTACTAAGTCTGGATGTCACAGCATACTCAGTTCCAGAGGAATATAAAAAAATAATGGACGAAGACGAGGATCTTCTTCTGAATTTAGATATATAATAATTTTTAAGTATTATGTAAATAAAATAATAATAAACACTATATAAGTTTAATATGTTTTTATTAAATAAATAAAAATAAAAAAACAGTTTTTTATAAAATTTTAGCTATAACTAAGTTCAAATATTTCAAGCCCATTTGAAGATTGACGACTTTTGTAAATAATAGTTCAGTTTTTATCATTCAATTGCGTTAAATAGGGATCTTCCTTGTTTAAAAATTTCACGAATCGTTGCGGAAGATAAAACCATTTATTGTTATTTAAATATGTGATATCTTTGATCCATATTGTGTTTCATTCCACTCAAATTTTAAAATTTTAATTGGCTGATGTAAGGGAATATCATCAATTTTTGTATACTCCGCCTTAATACCAAGAGCCAATTTAATAATTTGTTCATATATCTAAAAAAAAATAAAAAATTAAGAAATTTATAAATACATGAAAATTTAAATGCATTTTCCAATAGTAATAGCTTACCATTCTGTTAACTATACTTTGAAGTAATCCTCAGATCAATGATAACAAATATGATGGGATTCCTCTTTTTATACAAATTTAAAAAATACTCCTTTATATTTAAATAAGTAAATTGAATACTTTTATTATTTCTCTTTAATATTTCAAATAGAGAAAAATATTAATTTAGCTTTCATATAGAAATACTGAGTTATATACTAATTATGTAAATAAAATATACTCCCTCTTAATTTGTTATTAGAAGATTCAAAATTAATCATGACCATACTCAACAACATAAAATATATCTTCATTAATGTCAAAGAACCTTTCACAAAGTTATTTTTTCCATATAAACAAAACAATTCTCAAGTTTCCACTTTACAAAAATAAAAATAACTATATAAAAATATGTAGATGAATAAAGAAAAAATACTCAAACTCTATTTATAAAAGTCATCAGTTTTTAATTTCATCACAATTAAAAGTGCAAAAAAAGAAATAAAAAAAATACATATTATTATACAAAATAAATACATTGGTTTTCAATTTTATAAAATGCAAAACAATTTTTCTTCCTATTAATGCATATACAATAAAAAATTAAAAAAACAAATTCATTGGTTTTCAATTTCATACAAATAATTTGTTCTTTAAAATTGCTCTTACTCCTCATTAAAAACAAAAACAACTATTGCCTTCCCATTTCCCTACTACTTCCGTGAAACGGGTAAATTTATTTCGAAGTTCGAAAAGAAAACTGAATTATTTTAGATAAAGAAGTTGTTCGGTGGTTCTTAACGTAAATTATAAGTTTACTACTTTTCTTTCCCTTCTATATTACAAGTTTCATTCAAGCCATCATATCCTCTAAATCAGGCTGAGACTCTATTGGTATATCAACCCTACACTTACACATATCGGCAGCATTATCATTCGTATTATAACCAACAATATGTTTTTCCAAATCAAGTGCAAAATCTTCCAATTATTTTTCTTACGCAAAATTAAATATAAGGAAAATCTTTTTTATCTCCTCCAAACCAAAATTAACAAACGACCTATAACTTCTAGTACGCATTGTATTTCGGATACATATTCTGTTTTTTTTTTAAATAAATAATTTTTGTTTAATATAATTCCAAATTGTAGTTTCACTTAGCGTCATAATAAAACATTTAGATTTCAAATTGAAACATCTTTAAATTAAATTGTTAAATTAAATTAACAATTGTAAAATTGTTAAATTATTTTTTATTCGAAATATTCGATTGATCGGCATATTTTACTCGAATAAATGTTTACTTGAAATTATGAATTTTAATTTAATCGAACAATTATTTGACTTTAACTTGTCGATTAATCGAACAAACATTATTCGAGTGAATACCCTAGACAGACTTTTCAATTTGGCTTTATTATATAGACAAATTATACAAACCTCATTAAAAGCCAACAAGTAAAATATATACATACATATTATGGTAATCGATTATTCGACTCTTTAGATAAACCTGTTTTCCAATAGTTCGAATAGTTTGAATTTTGAAAATAACTGGTTGCTGTTTTTAAAATTCTGAAAAAAGTTAAATAGTTAAATTTAAATAGTCATCAAAAATGAGATAGAGTTGTATGTAATATATACAAAAACTATGCAGAGTGTGAGATTTTGACCTGTGTCGACCTGTGTTGTTTTTTATGTTATAAATAAATATTTCACTTTAAATATTTTGTTTTTTTTTTCCTTTGTATGAATATAACGCCTTGAAATGTACGCCAACATAATATTTCAAACGGCCATTTTGCAAAATCGTATAGAAAAATACAGAATAAAAAATGTGCTACCATACTTTTTTAAATCATTTACTCCTGTTTTTATAACACGAGCGCAAAAACGACTCGTCTAACTTACATTTAAAACAAAAACAAAATGTCAAAATTTAGACGAGTCGTTTTTGCGCTCGTGTTATAAAAACAGGCAGTTAATTTGTTTTTTTTTTTCTTAATTTCAAAATTAATATATTATATCAATATGTATGTAAATTATGTTCAATCATTACTAGTTAAAAAAACAGGTATGTTATCTAATTATAAAATAACAGATAGGGTTTTTAATTCAAAAATAACGTACACGTACGTGAAAAAATATTAGACTCGTTAATTTTTATATACGGCAACACCCTTAAAAACCGCCATCAACATTAATAAGAAAAAAGAAGAAGCATCAATGAGAGTTTCACATCCATCAGCAATCGTCAATGTATGTCATAACAAACAAATTCAATATATAACAAAACAAATTATTAGACAAATGAAATCGAAACGAACTATGAAATAAACTTACCTAGTGTCTACATTAGGCAAATTTATATCAACACAAACGTCAAAATCAGTGCGAATATATACAAGATAATCTTAGTTAAACGGTTGATTATTATTTTGGTTCTTACAGTTGTCAAACTGCATATATAAAAAACAATAATGAATACGCTATATTGTTGTTTTTGTGCAACTGTTGCCACCTTCCACAAATTCCCGTTAAGTTTGACGTTTGTCTTGATAAAAAAATCTCTAATGTAGACACTATGTTAAAAATAAAGATTTGTGTGAAAGATAGTGAACTATTTTTGATATCTTTCATGTAAGTGAATCGTTCAAAAGAAATAGTTCATTCATGAACGTCGCAACTCTAATGTAGATCACATTCTGATTATGTTAAAAACTGAATTTTCTTAATTTCTATATTTTCTTAATGTCTATATTAGACAACTTTTTATCAAGACAAACGTCAAAATTAACGCGAATTTGTGGAAGGTGGTAACAGTTGCACAAAAACAACAATAAGTCGAATTCATTTATGTCTTTTACAGATGAAGTTTGACAGCTGTAACAACCAAAAGTAATAATTCATTCGTAAAGTAGCTCTGGGTTGGGGAACAACTCTCGCTTCTTTGGAATTAACACCCTGGAATTTTGTTAGCCTAGCAGCTACGCCATTTTAATTTTCAGAGCATAAAAAAAGTAATAATCAGCTGAGGTTACCTCCTATGCATTTGCACTAATTTTGACGTTTGTCTTGATAAAAATGTATATAATATAGACACTATGTAACTTTCTTTCGTGACAGTTGTTAGCAGTCACTTTTTCTTACAAATACAAAAATATGTAACACAAGGAAAACTACTAAATAAACATAAACAAAGCAATAAGTAAATAAACGGAGAAATAAGTTAATAAATATATTTTTGGTTTGTTTATTTTAATCAGAGTTATATTTTTTGTTTTTTTTTTTTCTAAAAAGAACTTACGCTAACCGTGGTTTTGTTTACAAGTGTCAAAATATATGTCACGTTATTATTCTTGGATAATTGAACAAAATTCTACGCTTAAGTAAAAGGTATATAAACAACACATCAACAACCAACTAACCAAGGCCTAACTATCAACATACATATAAATACGTTTTGGCTACATTTACGATTTTACATTTATGTTTACGAAATAGTCATGCCTTTTTTTTTATTTACAGATTGATGACTTAGCAAAAAAAGTATTATTTTCACTAAATGCTGTAACTTCTATGTCAAAAGACGATGGAGAATGTCATTACTATTCTCTATGTGAAAACAACAAATTTGCGAAACGTTTCCGAGATACAAAAAAACTATGGATTCCAGTGTGGAGGTATTTATTTATTTATTTGTTTATTAAATTTAGAATCTATAAGACATTCTATTTAAAACAACCAAAATGATTTCCTTCACCCCTCTAAATTTAATAACATTTTGTAGGGACACAACTAACACACTCACAAAATTGTTTATATAATTTTATCATATGGTTCGTTAAATATAGCGATTTCAAACCATAAAAAATTTACGAAGTTGTGCATATAAAGGGACATATAACAAGTTAGAGTGGTATATTCGGATGTACCGAATCTTAAATACCCTTCACCCGTATTAACATGTGTTATATGAAAATGAAATACGTTATATTGAATTACAAATAAATTCAACTCTACTATATCAATGAAAACACTAAAAACTTTAATTGATTTGCATTTTCATATAAAGCTGAAATATAATCAAGATATGTTTATGCCTATATATATATATATATATATATATGAATATTTGCTTTATATATATATATATATATATATATATATATATATATATATATATATATATATATATATATATATAAAGCAAATATTCATTATTTTCGTCTGGTAACACCATCAATTTAAAATACAAACACAAATTTAAATCCTTTTATTTAATATCATTTACTTACTGAAACGTGACTACGAAAAAAAAACTCTGAAAAAGAAATTCATAATTCTTAACATTGATCAAAATATTTAATTTATTGCCGTTTGTGTGAAAGGCAAATTTAGAACTATTTTTATAATTTCCTTTTATATTCTTCCTGCGTCAAACGTTCAAATTTATGAACAACATGCAAACGCGATAAAATTTGTATCTAATCAGTATTCAACATGTCAATATTTAGTGGTTATTTTCCTGAAGTTTGGAGGCAATCTTTTATTATACCTTTGTTTAAATCCGGAGGCAGATCCAACTTGATTCCGGTTTACAGACGACACAATATATATAGATTTCAGTAAAGCTTTCGATAAAGTTAATCACGGTCTCCTATTGTTCAAATTGGATATACTCGTATTTTCTCTGTTTTTCTTAAATGGATTTCTATATAACTTAAAAATCAATAACAATGTATATTATTTGGAGAATGTACATGGAAAATCATTCCTATTTTATCCGGTGTTCAGCATGGTAGTCATCTCGGCCCCTTATTATTCCTAATATTTATAAATGATTTACCAGCTTGCATTAAGATTTCTAGAATATTAATGTATGCTGATGATGTTAAGCTGTTCCATAGCTTTACTATTTCATCAGTGTTCGTTACTCCAATCAGATCTTGGCAATATTTATAATTGGTGTATGATGAATCTAATGGATCTGAATTTAAGAAAGTGTAAACACATAATGTTCTACAGAAGAAGTACAATACACTGTAGATACACAATAAATGAATATCAACTTCATCTAGTCGAAGAATTTCTTTATCTGGCTGTGTTGCTTGATTGTAAACTATCATTTAATTCCCACGTTTCGCAAATCGTTAATAAAGCAAAAGGAGTTCTAGGTTTCCTCAAGCGCTGGGGAAGAGAGTTTAATGATCCTTACATTTCCAAGCAATTATGCACATCTCTCGTAAGACTAATCCTGGAATATGTTTCCGTGATCTGTGATCCTCAATACGAAGTTCATATAAAAAAAATTGAATATGTCAGAAACAATTTCTCTTATTTTGTCTTCGTAATCTTCCATGGAATCCTAATATTAATTTACCATCATATGAAAGTCGATTACAGCTTATTGATCTCCCTACTCTTGAAAGTAGGAGAAAATATATGAATATTTCATTTATAATTAATTTAGTAAACGGTTCAATTAATTCTGAGTTCCTGCTTTGTAAGATCGTCCAACTAGAAATTATACTCTTTAAAAAATCAAATATTTTCGAACCAATTATGCCAACTTTGATCCCATGAGACATATATGCAATCAATTCAACAGTTTTTATTCATATATTGATTTCTCAGTAAATTCAATATGCGTTAGGAGGAGTATTTTTAACTTAGTTAAATAATAACACTTTATTATTGAATGATTATGAAAAACATTTTGTTTTAAATAGCTTTAAGAATAATATGTATGCTAGCCTGTAAGAAATTGTAATTTCATTGGCTATTAAATAAGTAAAATAATTAAAAAATAATTAATTAAAAATGGTACAATTAATTATTTTTTAATCTAATTATTACAGTGAGATCCCTCAAACTTCGTGGGAATCTTTATCATATCATAGACCGATAGGTATTGTGGGAGAAGTAGCCTCTATGCAAAGAGAATATAATTTTTTCATCTAAGACCATTGCAGTGAAATATTAAAAAGTTTTAAAATTAATTTTTTTAATTTCGAATAGGGTGAATACGTCCAGGGGGATTAGTAGTTCTGATATAAAATAAATATTAGTTGTCGCATCAAATAGAGTAGCGAAGCACACTGGCAAAAGATAGTAAATAACAAATTTAATACTTTGGAATTTTACAAAAATTCGCACATATTTAAGGAAGATATAATCACTTCGTTGCAGAAAAATATAAAATTTAACAAATTAGAGCGCTATATATGCTTTACTAACAAATAAAAAGGCATGGTGTAATATTTATACTTAAAAAAATAATAAATACATTTGTTCCACAAGCAACGCTTGTTTAAATAAAAAAAATAATAATAATAAAACAACGTATTAGCATATATATAAACAATATGTCTGTATGTATATACAAAATAACTTCATATACAAAAAACAACAACATCACTAATAAGCATTATAAACTGCTGTTGTCAACTAAACTGCTTACTTATAAAAAGAAAAACATCAACACTAATAGTCATTGCAATGCTTAAAATAAAAGTTTGTGTGTATATTAACAGTTATTTTCAGTTTTTGGCTCATAACTCGGTTGTTTATTATTTGGTTGAACTAAAAACTAAAATTTTATAAAAATGTATATGACCGATCTATTTAAAAACGAACCGATTTCGTTCATTTCTTTAGCATAAAAATACAGAAAAAAAATTTCCGAATATGCTATAGAGGCTTCGCAAAATCGAAAACCGGTATAAAAAAAGTTTTTGGACATATCTCTGCCATTTATGAACCGATCTTGCTGAGCTTCAGTCGCAACTTTTTCTAAAGGATTTCCGTTCGTTCGATATATATATATATATATATATATATATATATATATATATATATATATATATGTGGCAGTTATTGGTGAGCTTCATAATCGTCATTTCAACTGATAAACGGCGGACAGACGGAAAATATGAAATGCGAAAATATCAATGGTACATATTTTACAACACGTACATAATTTGCGAATGTAGAATAAGTTCGGGCATTGTGCTATAGGCATAAACATAGGCATAAAACATAAGAATAACGGTACAAAGCTAGATGAAAAAATAGAAAGAAAATCTATTTAACTTTTGCAAGTGATGTAATGGGACAGTTGCCAATATTCCAAAAAAAGCAAGTGTTAAGTTCATTTTAAAGTAAATGGTGAGTATTTTATTAACTCCAGGAGAAATCGATGAAAAAATGCCGGTTTTTTACTTTACGTCTTCTGACTTTCTTGAAAGTAAATATACATTTACGCTGTGGAATAAGATGTATATCTCCATTTTTATTTTTCTAAATTTCGAAAATGGTCAAAAATATAAGAAGTATAAATTTTTAAATATTCATAAACAAGGAAACTACAAATATGCTCCAAAAAAATTTATTTTAAAATATGCACATTTAACCACTCTCTAAAAATCACTATATGCAAAAATATGCCTTTAAAATATGCCATAAATATGCTCTAAAAATCACTATATGCAAAAATATGACGCTAATTGTGAAATACGCAAAAATATGCACTTACAAATCGATGCCAAAATGATGTATTTGTTCTGAAACAGATAAATATTTTATCGATGGCTTCATTCAACGTTCAGAAAAAATCATGCAATTGCATATTTGCGGTTTTCCTATTCGTAGCATTTTAAGATGCAATCCGATTTCACTTAGAAGCGAGTAAAAAAGCAAACTAGAAGGTAATTATGTTCTCTATAAATCTCATAATTAAAAAATAATATTGTTTAAAAAGAGCGTGTATAATGTATCTGTATTTTTCAGATGAATTTTTGTTTTTTTAATTCCATCTTAAAAAAAGATTTATTGGTTCCACAATTCAATTTAGTTTTTTTTTTTGTGATTGTGAAATTATTACTATTATTACAAATTTTTAGTAAAAAATACCATCACATTTTCCCGTACAAGATATTATATTTTTAATATTTAAGTTTTTGTATTTTTATATCATATGCTTAAGCCCAATTCTTGTAGAATTTCTTCGTCAAAAATTTTGAAAAACACATGGTATTAAAATATGACAATAACAATAATAACAACAACTCATATGAACTATAGTCAAAAAATTTTGATTTTAGATCTTCTAAACAGAAATTTTTTTATGGCACATTACAATCCATTTGTATAAATATAAAATGACTCGAATGCATGTAGAATCAGTTCGCGTTAACTATTTCGTGCGGGGTGCACGAAAATTATAGCGGTCTTAAGTTGAATGGGAGAAAACAACAAAAGAAAACGAAAATTTTGACCTTACCAACTCCGATTTTAATAAAATTTCGTAACATGATCATTACGTCAATAAAAAATTTGAAATTCTTCAAAATGTCCAATTTTGTTGTAATTTAGTTTTTATCGAGGTTTAAATTTCACTTTTTTAGAAAATTTTTTAAAATATATGCAATTTAAATACATATGTATATCATTGGACTTATTTGTCCGATTTAAGTTTCTAGTTTCTAAGTATTTTTGTAAAAACGCCACTTTCGAAAACAAAAGGATTATGAATTTAATACTCTTCTTTTGTCAAGGATATCTAAAAAATCATGACTTCCATTTCTATAACTTTTCTTTAAAATGTTCCTTAAAGTGTTGGCAACAACATATAAAAAATTTAGAATTTAGAGTGGGACCATGAAGGAATGCTGAGAAAATTTGCATTTAGTAAAAAATAATTTATTTCAGTAATAATTTGAAAATTTCCAAAGTTTTTGAACGAAACAATTTGTATATGTATAAAAGAACGTTTAAAACTTCGGCTTATTTTTAGCGATTCTGTTTTATTAATTTGAAAAATTATACGTATATATATATATATATATATATATATATATATATATACATATATATTTATATATATATAACCCAAGCTTGTTATATATATAACCCAAGTCCGATTTTTCAATGGATCAATTAAAAAACGAACTTTCATGAATAAATTAATATATATTAATTTTATTATTTTATGTTGTATATATATATATATATATATATATATATATATATATGTAGATATATACATACATACATATACATATATAATTTTCTTATTTTCACTAAATTCCAGAATGCGAGTATAGGTTTTTAAATAAAAAATATCACCTTTTTTGTCTTTTTTTCTGACCTTTTTTAAAGTCCAATTTAGGTAAAAATATAACGTGATGGGAAAGTTTTATTTAACTATCTACAATATATTCAGTCTAAAGAATATGAATTATTCACCATATAAATATTTTTCGATTTTGTTGACTTATGTTATCAAAGCGAATGCATATTAGTACAAAATATAAATGTATATTGTGACTTACGATTTGATATAGTATTTCGTTGTTTGCAGATTAATTTTATTATTTTATGTTACTCGATGGTTTGTGCTCGAAACATAATTGGCACTGTAACTTAGAAAGATTAATATAAGTTAAATATAAAAGAATATTTTAACGCGAACTGATTCTACATGCATTCGAGTCATTTTATATTTATACAAATGGATTTTAATGTGCCATAAAAAATTTCTTTTTAGAAGACCTAAAATTAAAATTTTTTGACTATAGTTCATGGGTTTAAGCATATGATATAAAAATACAAAAACTAAAACATTAAAAATATAATATCTTGTACGGGAAAATGTGATGGTGTTTTTTACTAAAAATTTGTAATAATAGTAATAATTTCACAATCACAAAAGAACCTAAATTGATTTGTGGAACCAATAAATCTTTTTTTAAGATGGAATTAAAAAAACAAAAATTCATATGAAAAATGCAGTTACATTATACACGCTATTTTTAAATAATATTATTTTTTAATTATGAGATTTATAGAGAACATAATTACCTTCTAGCTTGCTTTTTTACTCGCTTCTAAGTGTTTCAGAACAAATACATCATTTTAGCATCGACACATAATATAAATTTATAGACTAACATGCTTTATCTTATAGTTTAGCTTCCAAACTAAAACTATAGTTATTATATCAGTTTAAAAAAATGCAAAATAATAGTGTTTAATTCATATATTACAATATACACAAGTTTGATATGTTGTATTTACGTTAACAAATAATCAATCAATTCTGTAACAGATCAGACCAGATCAGACTTTAACATTTTAAATGTATGTATTAAAATTTATTACAGTCGTAAAAGCTCTGCTGTAGAATGATGTTAAGACAGACTTAAAAATTAAAGTGTTATACATATTAATGTTACAAAATACATATATATATTTATAAGATTGTTACTCTTTTGTTTCTTTTCACTTATTTATACTTATATTTTTTTTTAATATTCATTAATTGATTAATTGTTGTGTATTTTAATATGATATTTGGAGTTTATTTATCTCACATATGTATAAACAAAGCTGTGGACATCTATTTACCAAACTAACGGGTTAAGTATTTTATTATCGATTTAAATTCTAGGCTTAAAATATTATTAATTTTTGGATGACATGTTAAGTTAGGTTTTAGCTTTCAACTAAAATTTAAAATTAGAAATGTTAAACTTTTTTTTTGCTGTGGTGATGTGTGTTGACGTAATTGATGTGGAACATATACAGTGTCATACTTATTTAAATTAGGACGACAAAAATACGAAAATAAAAGCTTAGTAATTAAAGTAATTTTTATATCATTTACTATTAAACATATCATTTATTATAGAAAAAACAACTAAAATATTGGAAAGTCTTTAAAAAAAAATTAATTGTATTTAAAATTTTTATGAAGAAGTACTCGTATATTAACTTTAACTGCATATATCTCAGTAAATACTACAGATATTGATATGATTTTTTTGTATGTAATAATAAATGTATCCAAATTATTTTATTATATTTTTTATGTAAAAAATCAATACTGAAATCTTAATATTAAAAAATGTTTTTTTCTTGGAAATCCTATTTTTAATGGGCTAGAACTAAAAGTTCCATCGAGTTCCAATTTGAAAAAACAATTGTTATACAAAAGAACTTTATTTGAAAATATAGGCTGCGACTTTTTGCAATCTTTTAAAATATTAAAAAAAATGTGTGGTATCCCAAACTACCAATTTGTTAAGAATTATTTCAAAATTTTAAGATAATGGCTAAAAATTTATCATGCAAGATTGGTGTGATTAGATCCTGCCACGCCTACCTTTAAAATTCAAATAAAAAAAAAAAACAATTTGTTTCATTATGGAAGTTGTATTGACTCTAACCGCTAATTTTTAGTGAGAATGTTTACGGCTTCGTCTACTAATAGAATATAAAATTTCAGTCCAATTTCTCCAAAACTGAATTTTTGTCTTCTAAAACTACCAAATATGATACTGTGCAATGCTTGGTTTTTTTTTAATACGCATTAAAGGATAGGATGTACTTTGAACTTTATAAACCGTTGTTGTGTTTCGGTTGCACTTATGATGAATTTTTAGGAAAACCATCTTGATTTTAGACAAATTTTTATAGCTGTGAACATCATCATTTCGAACATTTAAATTAAGATTTTGATTACAAACAAAATTACCACCGATTCAAACATTAAAACACTATGAAATAATTATCTTATTAATTAAAAAACTACTTCAATATTTACCAATTTAAATTGGGTCTATATTTTTTTTGTAGAAAATCTGAGTATTTGCAAAATTATCGATTATTTTTATACAGTTTTAATAAAAATTTATTAGCAAACTTTAAAAATTATTCTATGGAGATTAACTATGTTCTGTTTATTCAATTACTTTCCGAAAAATCAACATTGTAGTTTAGAAATTTTAATGAAAAAAGAAAGAGCAGAAGACGAGCTTAAGCTCCATAACTCGGTTTTGAATATATATGCAATAAATGAATTACTTGATAATCATGTCTGTTATCATAATTATTCAATGCTGCTAATTATTAGTCAAACATGATTATTGTATGTCATAAGATGATATTTTTATAAAAAATGTTATTTATGTTGTGCTAATAGTATGAGCATAAATGTATCAGAAATTATGATTTAAGAGCATAAAATATTTCGAATATTTTATTCTCATACATAGAGTATATTCCTAAACAGTGCTGGCAGTTTTTGCTTTTAGCCTCAAAATTTTCGTTTTAGCTTCCAGCTTTTTTTTATTTATATTAATATATATATATATATATATATATATATATCAAAAATGACGAAAACTCATTAGAAATATTTTTCATATGAAATATGACCCAAATTTGTATGGGAATTTTCGGCCGATTTTCCATTGAGCCACTTTGGTAGTATAAATTTTTTTATGTTTAGAATGAGATACAGTAATTTTAATTTTTTTCTGGCCCTTTTTTGGGTCATTTAGCCTTTTTTAAAGTTCATTTCGCCATTTTTTTTCTTATGGCAACACTATTCATAAATAATCTTTAAATATATATATATATATATATATATATATATATTAAGCAATATTTATGCATCATTTTTTTAATGCGCGCTGATGATGCTATTGTTGTTGATAAAAGGTTCTGGTTACTTTCTCAGAGAGTTATTTGAAAGCTGAACTCGTTGTTATTGATTTGTTTTTTTTTTTTTTTTTTTTTTTTAAATCACTGTTGGTAACATTCTTTAAAGATGAACTTAAACAAAATTCATGTTAACTAAAAATTTGAACGTAAATTCACTTGTTTAAAAATAAAAATTCCAAAAAGGGTATTAACCACTGTTAATAGTGCATGTAATTGGTAATTTTACATGTAGGAATGTGTGTATATTATTTTGTTGTCACATGAATCAATAATCAAAAATAAATAATAAATTAGAAAAAATATTTTTTTGTATTTTTTTTTTTTAACACTGGTTAACAAAACATTATCTATATTCGCTTTAGATTGTTTAATTAATTAAGGGTTTATAGTGTTTTCCAATTATAAGAAAAAATTCACAAAAATAAGTGTTTTTACGAATTTTACATATTTTTTCCCTCTTTTTTGTAAGAATTTTTTTAGTTTTGCGGCATATAAATCTTTTGTGTTAATTTTAATGAATTTATATTCTTGTTTTATTTTCTTTTTCTTTTCGATTTTTTGTTTGTTTGTGTGTTTGAATCAAAATTTATTTTGTTTTATTTAAATTAATTATAATAAATTCTGAGAAAATTATTTCCACTTTTCATAATTTAGTTCAAAGTTTTTTTTCCCCGACACTATCACTCAAATAAATATGGTTTTTTCCTGTTTATTAAATATTTTGCCTTTCTTCCTTCAACATAAATATTTTAATAATTAAAGTTATCACTTGTAACACTTTTTCCTTATAATAACCCGACAAGTATGAGACTAAGTATAGAGCAACGATCTTTGATTAAATGAGTGTTGGCTGACGATCTCCTAACGAAGTGAGGGTGATGGAGTTGGAACTATGGTTCTTCTGCTTTGTACACAGCAATTAACGCGACAAGAAAAAATACGAAAAAGGTGCCAAATCTATGTAGAGAAAAAAAACATTGTTTGTTTAAGCGAAGGCTTAAATAAATGATTATTCGTTAATACAAAAAATTACCGTTTGAAGTGGCACCAGGGGGAAACAGTAATAATGGTGTATCTTGGGTAATTACTTAACCAAATCTGTAGATTTTTCTAAAGAAATGCAAGTGAAATTTAAATCTGAAATACCAAGAATAACTCAATCACATACCTGTTTAATTGAACACAATAAAATTTATTTACTTTTTTCTTGTACAGAAAAATATGTAAAAAAACCCGATGCAGACTAAGAAATCTTTAATACAATAACTTTATTAAAAATTATTTTTTATAGTAATTGCGAACAACTTTTTTTCCCCTTACAGGATCACAAAGATATGTTCAGTAGGAAGGTTAGCAACCAAAATGGCACAATCCCTGTTGATATGGCCAATTTAAGCCTCTTGGCCTTCCAATTACACCGCCATTAAAGCACCAAAACCTAGTTTTTCCAAAAGTTGGTAAAACAGGCAATGATGTAAATTAAAGATAAATGTCAACAACAAGATACATAAGCCAAGATATCATTTGCAATAGTTCATAAGAAAAACTCTAACAGATATGCAGTTAAAAAAAAAAAAATAGAAAATGCAAGCGTTATTACACAATTTAGTACATTTTTAAGTTATTTTAAATTTTTAAGTTATTTTACATATTTCGCGAAGCACTTGATATATTCTGAAATTTTGTTCCAGTGTTAGCTTTGATGAGGGTAATTACAATACCAAATATTATTAAAGTCGGAGACTTCTATACTCTTATACGATTTGTAAAAAAATAGTCTATTGGTATGTGAAAAATATTCACACAGCGATGTAGATACGAATTTTACGAATTTTTTGAATTGAATAAAATGAGACAATTAAATTGAATAAAAATTTTATTAAATTTGCCTAAAATTTGCACAAATCAATCACCTTTTAAATAACTAAAATCCATTCTAATCAAAACAAAATTTCTTCAATTTGACAAATTTATGAAAACTTAAAAAAAATAACTAAAATGGTTTGTTGAATTGACTAACAATTTTGTTGATTGTACCTAAGTTTCTTGAATTCTACACCCTAGTTTTCCGTATTTGCTACTGTTTTCTAATAAATATATCTTGGATTAATAATAACAACAAATAACTTTAAAAAGTAATCCTTGAAACCAGGATAGAAATAAAAACATTTTGACAATAAATCGGCTATTTATAACTCACTTTCCCAATTGGTAGATAAGATCTGAGCTGTTCCATGGTCTATTCATGAGTTTCTGTTCCTTTTTTAGTTTTGCGAAATCTTAAAATTTTGCGATTTTTCTTTACGTATTGATCTTATGAAAAACTTTAAAAATCATAAAAGTATGTAACTTTAAACAAGAAAATCTTGAAGACCATTTAACAGATTAGGACAATTCCAACTGCGTTGTGTTGTTGTCATCTTCAACCAAAATATTTGGAAAATTATTCAAATTTTGAAAAATGCAATGTAATTAATTGCATTTTTTAGATGAAATTTTCGTTGAATGTACCATTTATGTTTTTTAACACATTTAGAAAATATGGAATTTTTCGTTACTATGGAAATCACTACAATGGAAATAAAATGATGAGGATCCATTTGATTTCCATTGTAGTGATTTCCATTTGTCGCTGTGATTTCTACTTATATAAAACTTATTTGTGTCGAATATAAACTTGATACTAACATGTGTATGTGATTTATGCACGCTAAAGAGATTCTCGGAAGAGGGTTTTATATGGAAGCTATGGTCAATTATGAACCGATCTTCATAAAATTTGGCACAAGGATTGATACTTAAACAAAACTTCCTAACACCGAATTTCATTAAAATATTGCTATATTTAAGGCATTTATGATCGTTAGACCCCTATTCCGGGAGAACATTTGAATGGGGGCTAGGTGAAATGGATCTATCATAACCAACTTCAATAGGCTTCGATTTTGTGTCAGGAATGTCTTTTGAATGATCAAGTAACACCAACAACACAACACATCCATTATCAACTTCATATCTAATATCCTCGGCTACATCAGTTAACGCAGTAATGCAACTATGTTTCGGTTATTATTACATAAATACTGAGTTATTTGTTTATGTATAAGCTTTTCAAATGCTTTTCACAGATATGGTAGTATAGTTATGGGCCGATATTCATTGAACGATTTTGGTATTAGAAGTATTTTAGCTTGCTTCCATCTTAGTGGGTAAACGTATGTCATAATAATTTTGTTAAAAATAAAAGTGATTAATGGTAGAAGTGATGGTAGAAGAATTTTGAAGAAAGTCAGATGAATGTCATCAATTTCTTTCATAGTTTTCCAACTTTTCTTTGTATCGATTAAATTAGTAAATTTTTCAGAAAAATATTTAGTCTGCGGCTCTAATTATTTTTGTTACTTTTTTCCTTGCTATACGAAAGACGTTATATAGGTCAGTTATTCTGTAACGCTTCCATCTGGAGTAAACAGAGTCTCTATCTACTATAAGGCTCATAGTTTCCATTGTAAACCAAGGCTTTTGACGGATGTCAACTTTCTTTGATTGAAGAGGTACAACTATATTAAATAAATTTGTAATGTTTCGCTCTAAAAAGGCCAGTTGATCATTTACAGACGACATGAGGCAAATGCAATTCCAATCTATTCTGGTAAACTCATCAACTAATCGAACATTATCAATACGTTTAAAGTTTCGAAATTCAATTGTGTTGTTAGATGCATGGATTGAAACATCATAACAGGATGCAAGTAACTGGTCATACATCAAAACTTTTGATTTATCACATACGAAAAATAAATCGATCAACGTGTTGATGTTGAATGGGTAGGAACGATAATATTTACAGAAACAAGATTAAATGAATTCATATTCAGTGTTAAACTTGTGTCAATTAACAGATTTGAGTTGAAATCCCCAGCTATAATGACATCTCTATAGAATGCTGTTAGATCTTCGAGTAGTTTATAGAAGTGGTTGAAATCAATAATGTTCCTAGGCCTATAAACACTAGCAATAAGAATTTTTTCTCCGACGATACATATTTCGAGAAATAGATACTCGACTTTGTCATTTTAAAGGAAAATTATATAAATTTTCTCTCTTTATTATAGACAATCCCTAGAATGTAAAAATGCTGCTTATTTCTATTTCTGTGATTTCAGACTAGATTTAGCGCAAAATATGTAAGTAAAATTATTTTATTTAAATATGTAAAAATTAAATAAAATAATTTTACATATTTTGAACTTAATCTAGTTCAATAACACAGTACATCGTTTATTAAGATAATGTTCGAAGCTTAAGTAAAAGTCCCGTTATTTTTACACAGGAGTAACACAGTAAATACGCAAAATATACAGTAACAAAATTCGCCCTAGTTATTACGTATTTGTATATTCAGTTTGGTGAGGGGAAAATATTATGTTTGATCGTAATATTATAAACTTGAATCTTATTTTTATAATTTTTGATCCTGTTATGATAATTCTTTTTCTGATTGTATGATAAAACATATTCATAATATGATAAAATTAGATAATATGATAATGTCGGATCAAATTAATATGATAAATTTGGGTCATATTATGATAAGTGGCTAAACAATAACAAATCGTACATTGTTGATTTACTACATAAAAACTGGTAGCTTTAAGCATATAAATAATAATAATAATTGAAAAAGGAGAATACAAAATAAATGTAAAAAGCTTTATCGTAAACCATTCGTCTTACTTAATAACATGTACACTTGCTCGAAGCATCGCAAAAAAATGTACACATATTTGTGAACAACAAAATAGTCGAATAACTACTTGTTATTTGCCTGTGTTCGTTAATAATGAACACTGTCGATATGTTATATTTTATTCGTACATTACTAAGAGAGATCATGTCGAGTATGATGCGAAAGTAAAACTAAACATAGTACTACATATACAATGAACAGCGGGGCAGAATCGAAATATTTTGGAAATAAATCAGTAACTTCTGATGGGCTGGTTGGATTTTCATGAAATTTGGTATAGGAGTGGCAGAGGAGTGTCCAATGTTAAGTTTGGAAGGGGGCACAACAAACCCCTTAGGGGCGGAGCTAAAGGGGCTCAAAGTTAGGTACCTCTGACATAAAAAATTTTTAATCACTTGCCAAATTTTTGTTTCTCTTTCGATTTCAAATAATTTTATATATTGTTGTAGGCCCCGAGAAGACCTATAAAAGACATGCTTACATGTCCTATTTACCTCTTATAGTTTTCGAGTTATTTGCGTTTGAATTTTTAAGCACCATAATTTTGCATGTTCTTAGCCAGTTTTTTTTTCATATATATCCTAGTATTTCCGACCGATTTTATTAGTTTTTTTCTTAACTAGTTAAAGAACAAAATTATCTATTGAATAAAAAATTTGAAGTCGATATCTTTACCGAGTCAAAAAATAAACGATTTTGAATTTGAAAATTGCAAAAAAGACGACTTTTTGTGTTTTTTTAACCGAAAAAGTATCTACACTCTTTTTTATCTAAAATAAAATTTTCTTTAGCAACATATAATAATTTTTCACTTTTCTGAAAGACAACTTCACAGAGACGATTTTAAGATAAAAAACAAGCCCAATAACTCAATTGGTCATGGTACACATCCTCCCGAATTCGACCCATTTTATATGAAAGTTTTGATTTTAGACCATATTTTCTCAAATCGACAAATGGAATATATTTTAAGAATCTTCAATATGTTGTTAAAAGTTTTAAATCAAAATCTACGGGACTTCTTTCTTAAACTATATTCTACCACAATTATGTTAGTGATGTTAGTACTACTTTTAAATAGATACTTTAATTTTTTTGTAACTAGTGTATATAGAATATACTTCATTGGTTACGTTGATAGGATTAAACAACGACAGATAAAAAAAAACCAATTGAAATCATTTACTCGTTATGTTAAATTAGTTTTTGCTCAATAAAGTTGCCGTTGTTGTTCCTTTTTTTTATTACCTTCGCTCAATTTTGCTGACCAAATTCCAATTGGAATAATATAAAAGACTATTTGACTTTTTTTATTTTGCTTTATTTATTCGGGTTGTGTGTTATTTGTTCGTAATTTATCTGCATCCAAGTTGATGATGTAAGGAAAAGGAAGGTGTACTTCGTAAATAAGACAAAAAGATGGAAATTATAATTATGCTTCAGAAGTCAACACGTAAATTTTTGTTTTAATGTTGATGCAAAAATAACGACAAATATAAACATTTAAAAAATTAGTTAATGGTCCGTTACTAAACGTGTGATGAGAGCCCATTTAGACCTCATGTCCTGTGCATTTTCATTTTAAATTCTATATATATTTTTTTCTTATTCCTATATTTTCCGCACGATATACCCCCACCGACTTAGTATAGGTATCTCCCAACTCATATAATGAACTACCTACCTTTCTTAATATCATAGACTTGAGGTACTTAGGTGCCAATTTTGATCTATAGTTTCCCGTTGCTTTATTCAATTTATAGTTCTTCCTATAAACAACCTGACCCACTTCTATCCCTTTTCATAGGCTTTATTTAAATTGTCCTTTATCTTCCGTTTTAGCAATTCTAATCGAACATCTTTAGGTAACATTTCTATCAAAGGGTCTTCTATACAATTTTATTTTCGAAGCAGTTCATAGGAATCTCCATGTTGGATCATCGACTAGCCAAACATAGCTCGATAAGGTTCCAATTCTATGACCTCATGGAAATCACTTCGTGAAGCGAAAGCTGCTTTGGACACATGAGTGTCCCACGTTTTCTGGTCCGTTTCCTTTATATACAATCAAATGATTGAAAGCATTGAGCGAATCACTGGAACAAAAACCTGTTCCAAGTATTTTAATACTTTAGTAGCTGCTGCATTTCGCATGGGCTTTAAGAACACAGACTTTGTTTGGTGATCTAGGACTACAAAGATATAACTATTCCCTTGCGACTGCTTGGATAAGGCCCACACAAATCGACATAAAGGGGTTGGAAAATTTGTTCTGAAGTTAATTGATTACCCACAGATTTAGCAGTACCGGGTATGGGAAAACCTTGCATGGCCTGTGTCTTTTGTGGATCCGTACGTAGTTCACTCTGGCCGATAACGTATCCAACAAACCTATTTTTGACAAAACTTCGACTTTTCGAGATTAATTGTTAACCCAGCATTGGATAAGAATATGGTTACTTCTGTCAACCGAACAAATAATAAATAACAAATATAAATACAAATATAACAAATATAAATATATACAAACAAATATAAACAAAAACGTGCTTTCTAAGTTTTGCAGGTGTCCATTTACCGACACAGCCTCTGGCTGGCATTGCACAGTCCAAAAAGCATAACCTCGAACTAATACAATGGCCGGCCAGGGACTGTGAATGCAGCCTTTTCTCGGAATGCCTTCTAGAGAGGGATCTGTCAGAAGGCATCCTTCAAATTCAGACTTGTGATGAAAAATGTGTTGTGGATGAGCCTTAAAATGGTTTCGACGTGCGGGGCAGTGTCCTTTCATTGACTTTTCTTAGATCAATACACAAGCGAACTTTTCCCGGCTTCTCAAGTAATACAGTTGGCGAGCTCCATAAACTATTGCTTTCTTCGATGATATATAGTGCAATCATTTGGTCCACTTTAGTGTAAGCCCTTTGGAGTTTTACTGGGAGACGTGGGATAATACCTTTGTTTGCAAGGCAACGCTTCATTAAATACTTCGATGGCATATTCCATAACGTTAGTCCTAGTTTAAAAAACGAGAATCTATGAAAGGGATATTCACAGTGGTAAGATGATTTCTATTCCTCTTTGGATGCTAAGTGACTGATCACTGATCTTAAGATTACTATCCGCAGCATTAGAACTCCCGCACCGCCTCTCAAAAGCTTCTATAGCGGTAGTATCGTGCTTACTACTTGATTCTTCTTCCAGTCAACCGACTTCTTCCACTTTCTATTTGTATGAGAGTCTGCTTTCAAATTCCGACAAATGTTTTTCGGCCCGATGTTGGCTCGGAGATTCCACCGAACTTGCTTCCCTAACCGTAGCGTTATCCTCTGCCTCCACTACTAAACAGTATCTTTCTTAGGAGTGGTAAGATACACGATATATATATATATATATTGATATATATAGCGATAGTCAATTCACAATGATACTATCAACTTTAATAATAAAGTCGAGATACAATCATATTTCCCTAATTGATTTCCCATGTCTAACTGTCCAACAGGAAATGCTACGAAAGTCAAACTCTACCCTTTATTTAATGTAATTTTAAAATTTCATTGCCTTAACGTTGGGCGCCAGTGTTACGCTCGGACCACGGTGGATATTTGTGCCCATCTAGCCACTAGGGTATGCTTGCTTTAAGCACGAACTAGCTCTTCGGAATATGGGTGGATTCTTGTGGCTAATCAGACATGACACGAGATATATATATATAGTTTGATATTAATAATTCTTCTACTACCCATATCACGGCATATCCGATGTTATTAAAAGCCGTTGCCTTTTTCTTCCCAACCTTTGCTGTAATGGCAATCTACACAAATAGAATTTAGAATACAGCCCCCGTCCAAAAGTCATATTACCTTATTCACTAGCACATGATCAAATCCAGCACCCGTCCGTCTGATTAGCTTGATCACTTGTCATATACACACTTTCATTTTCTTACTGACTCATTTCAGATTTATTTACTTCCTTACAAAAATTCACTTTTCTTTCTTAAACTAAATTCTACCATAATTATATTAGTGATTTTAGTACTACTATTAAATAGATATTTTAATTTTTTTATAACTAGTGTATATAGAATATATTTCTTTTGGGGATTAAACAATGACAGATAAAAAAAAACCCCAATTGAAATCATTCACTCGTTATGTTAAATTAGTTTTTGCTCAATAAAGTGGTCGTTGCTGTTTCTTTTTTTATTACGATGTTTACATCTATAGCTTTCGCTCAATTTTGCTGACAAAATTCCAATTGGAGCGAATAACATAAAAGTCTGCAGCGCTACCGTCTAATTGATCGTTGTTTTCTTTTTTTTATTTTGCTTTATTTATTCGGGTTGTGTGTTATTTGTTCGTAATTCATCTTCATCTAAGTTGCTGATGCAAGGGAAAGGAGGATGTGCTTCGTAATAAAAACAAAGGGATGGAAAGTGTGCTTCAGAAATCCACACTTAAAATTTTGTTTTGACTGCCTGGCGGCAGGACATCATCTAGAGACTCCACAACGTTGGCCACATTCCTTAACGTCAGACACAACCCAGTAAAGTCGTTTGTTTATCCAAAGACTATTTAAGTGTTTCATATTTTCGTTTTCATCTTTTATTTTATTTATTATTATTTTTTTCAGTTGTTTAATTGCCAAGAACTCCCAGTAAAAAGACCCATTGTGGCAGCGGAAGTTCAACTCGTACATTTGCTTGACATATGTCACAACTTAGGAAGTGTTTGTAAAGCCCTTATTGTCAGGGCTGGACTTATTGAACTCACAAAATATTAGTAACCGTTACCAAATAACCAAAATTCAAATACGAATAAAGTTGAACACTTTTCTTACCAATACAAATTCATATATATATATATATATATATATATATTTTTTTTTTTTCTTTTGTCACAATATTACTTGAAATTAAGACTTATAATAAAATGAAAGTACAGATTAAATCAAATAAAATAAATATACATATTTCGCAACAGGTTTTTAACGAAAAATTGATACTCCTGAAGTTAGTTATAATTTTTCAAATAAAAAATGAAGTTTAGTTGAAAATATATTTTTTTTATTTTTAATAAATAATAAATAAAAATAGATATGCAAAAAATGCAATAATATTTTTATGTTAAATTTATATATATATTTATATTTAAACTTTTTTCTACCTTCTTCAACAATTTTGAATGTTATAAAAAAAATAAATTCTGAATTTATATATAATTTATAAACTTCACCCCAGGAAAAATTATTTCTTAGAACGCTTTAAAAAGCTTTAAAATAAAAATCCAATAAATTAAAAATATTAATGGTTTAAAGAAGAGGCCTTTAGGTAATGGCTTATTAGAATGAAAAATAAAATATAAAAAATTTAACAACTGGCTATTGAATCGTTCCCTAATGCTTCTATAGAACTAGTTATGAATGTGACAATATCAAAAAAAAAAAAAAAAATCATTGATTAAAGAATTAATTCTACAACCGCTCCATAGAATGGGTACTCTTCCCCAGAACTAGTTCCGGAGGTGATAATTTTTAACAAAAATTATTAGTCGTAACGCCAAATTAGAACAAGTACTGGCGATTTTCATGCGTTATGGAACTAATTGTGGAACTAATACAGTTTTTCTTTTTTATTTCTGCTTTCTTAAATTTAAAAAAACTACATTCGTCTTAAATTTTTGTTATTCGGCTTTTTTGCCTTTATTGCTTATACGAAATTAAAAATGTATTATTTTTTAAAGCAAAAATCATTAAATAACTTATTTATTCTAAAAAAAAAGAGAAAAACGGTAACAAAACTGTGCAAAGAAACCAGAAAATAATTTGTAATATAATGATATAAACCAATTTATTTAAAATCAATGATTAACATATTTTAGTTCCCGTAAAATTCTATTTCGATTGATAATTTTATCAACATAATTTTGTAATTTTCAATTTTGCCCTTTTAGAATGATTTAAAATCAATTTTTTTCAAATGTAAACGTTTGAGAATGATTTGATAATGTTTTGAGAATAATAGCATTCTCAACCAAAAAGGAGATTTTTTCTCCAAATTTGATGCAGATTTGAATTAAGGTTTGAATTAAACTTTGATATCAAAGGAAAAATATATCATTTTTCAAACGTTTGATGATGACTCTGTGATTGATGGGAATATACTTGTACTTTTTCTATGTTTATTATATTTTTTTCTATGTTTATTATACGAGGGCGGATCAATAAGTCCGTGACTTTTCGAATTTCCCTCGTAGTTATATGAAATGCAACTCTATTCCCATCAAGTACCATCTGTTAATAGACTACTGCCAAATTTTGAGCAAGGGTCGTCATTTACTTTTTCGTAAAAATAGGATTTTTCGAGGTCCTTAAAGTAGGCATTTGTTTGGTCAATAATTTCATCGTTGGAGCTGAATCTCTTTCCACCGAGCCATTTCTTTAGGTTTGGAAATAGGAAGTAGTCACTAGGGGCTAAATCCGGAGAATATAGCGGATAAGATACCAATTTGTAGCCCAATTCATAGAGTTTTGCCATTGAGACTGCACACGTGCACCCGTGCATTATCCTTGGTTTGATTGACGGTTTTTTTTTCGCAAAAAATAATGTTTAATGAGCACTCGAAATTGACTTTTTTACATTTTTAGAAAAATACACGAAGTTGTATGTTTTGAACAGCTGTTAAACGCAAAGTAAATGACGACACTTGCTCAGTAGTCTATTAACAGCTGGTACTTGGTGGGAATAGTGTTGCTACGAGGGAAGTTCGAAAAGTCACGGACCTATTGATCCGCCCTCGCATTTGTATGTGTTCACTTTTTTCGGAACATATTTTTCTGTTGCTACTTACTCGTAGCTATTTGACAAACAACCGTTAACTATATTTCATTACTTGTGCTCTCAGAGAGAGACCGAGTAGTAAATATACTCGATGTCGGCCTTCACATGTGCAATAAAAACTTATTCGTTACAGACCTCTAGTAAAAACACGCCTTTTTGCAATAATTTTTATAAAATACATTTACACACATATGTATGTATGTTCATATATATGTACATATTATTAGCTCTCATTATTTTCATTTATCATATTTAGTTATTTTGTGCTCCTGTTTATAGTTGAAAACCAATCATATTCATCGTTATTCTGTATTATCTATCCTATTGCATCTCTATCTATTGCACTTGTATCTTACAGAAAAAAATATTCTGCATTAATTGTGTTTGTAATTTTATTAATAAAATGTTGTTTCCTTTTGTATACGAGTAAGTTATATTCTTGCATATTGCAGGAATTAAAAAAAAAAATATTTATTTATTTTGTTCTTTACGACCGTTGGTTTTTTATTGAGTTTATTATTAAAAAAACTAAAAACTAAATTAACAAAAATTTTATTTTATATTCTTACAGTGACACAATTACAAAGTGGCGTGATTTAATATTAATATTGAATTGGCAATAATTGCAGACGTTGATCTTGCAATTATTGACAAATTTAGGTCAATAAAAGTTACCAAAAATAAATTACAATTTTGCATATCAGTAGAAATAAATTTTAAAAAATGAGTTTACAATTTTGTTTGTGTTAACTTATATCCACAAGAAGTAAGTACAAAAACCGTAATGTCGTTTAACCAAAAACAAAAAAAAAAAAACAGAAAAAGTCGTTGCTGTCTTTTGTATTTTTAATTTACAAATCATAAACATAGCACCGTTTTTGTGCTTCTGTTACAATTTTAGTTGACTGGTTTTAAACTTTTTCAACAATAAAGTTACATACATATGTACAGTTGTACTCACATTTTAATAAAAACTACAAATTATGCATTAAGAAATTATGCACAACGGTATTAGCAAAAATAAAATAAAAAAACTCCTACTTTACATTTTAAAAATTTCTCCCTAAAATGTATAAGTACATATTTATGTACTTGTACACCAAAAAAGTTGTTGCAGCTTTAGCACTTTAACTTTATAAAACACAAACATATTATCAATCCCTTTGACATCCTTCGTATTCGTTTTGTGCTCCTGTTACAATTTTAGTTGATCGATTTTATTTCTTTGTATGTATCAGCCCGTCTAGACGTAACATAATATGTAAGATTTTTGTGTCAGAGAGTGTCAAATTTGCTCTCTGAGAGAATTATTTCATGTGCAGATTCAAATGTTAGCATTATAATTTGTATTATGAGACTGTTGTGATGAGATTTCTCTGCACAACCATCTTATAAGATGAACTGTCAAAAAATACACATATACATATGTGTATTTTGGAAATTACGAAAAAAACAATGTTTTTTGTAAAATTGTTTCTTTTTAATGTTTGTTTTACATGTCAAATAAATTTTTATAAAAATTGTGCAACAAAAAGTGTGAATTGCTTAAATAAAAAAGACATGATTACTCTGTGACTGACTTAAAATAATGATATCTTATAGGATTTATTAGAATACGTGTACCCCTTATTTAAGATTTAACATAATATAAACAAAATGGTTAATCTCCTCTGCCGACGTTACTTCACATATTATTTCAGCGCTAATCACAGCTGTTGACCTGGGGTATACTATAATGCATATTTTTCCACATATTTTTTCACATATTTTCTTAACATATTTTTTTTGCATAAATAAAACATACCTTTCCTTATTTTTTCGCATATTTTTCAACATATTTTATCACATATTTCGTACAAATATATTCAGTGTCAGCTTCGTAGTAAGAAATACTCAAGATGGGACATGTTTCGTAGTTCGCACTGATAACATGACCATATTTCTTGTATTGCATAATTTTTGGTTATAATATATTTTGGGAAGAAAAATATTCACACAAAAAATTTTGGAGAACTAGAAAATTGATAATGTTCAACTACTTAACACAGAAGCAAATACAAAATATGTTGATATTTGATTTTTTTAAGTGAAACTACTAAATGTATTTACAGGGACACGGGCAAACATATATGGCGCTCATTGATGTTAGAATATTTTTAGCATTTTTATAATAAAAACTTCTTTTGGTGAAATATTGTTATGAATTTCTTTAAAAAAATATGAAAAATGCTGCAATTTGTTGAATATTTTAGTATTAATTTTAATCTCTGGTTGTTATTAAAATGCGGTTGTAAATGCGTGAAATTGATGTACATAGAAAAATTTATTATTTATAAAAAAAGAAATGATGAAACGGAATACTTTATCGACAATTCTTTCTCAAGAATATGTGATAAAGAAATCAATTATATTGAAAATTCCGGTTACACAATTTCTTCAACAGAGATCCAATAACAATTCTTGGAAGAGATAAATATACCATATATTCTTGTTTATTTGATAGGTGAGTTTAAAAATTATATCTAACAACAACATAAAATATAATTATTTCTTTGTGTTCTATAGCCGCAAAAGTGACATTGAAGAGTTAAGGCTGTGCCACTGTTAGGCCGCAGTTCGGAACGAAACTTTTTATTTGAAGAAAGGGGTAAAATTATAATTATATTTTATTTAATAACATTTGTATACTTTTTATAATAAAATAATAAATAATAAATAAATATAATAAATACGGCAACAAATAAAAAACAAATTATTTTCTTTTTTAATTAATTCCAAATAAGGGTTGGTTTAAAAACACACGGTGTGAATTCGATACCGATTTGTTACAAGTTTACACCGGTGCGGTATTAAGTTAAATCACTGTATTGTTTATTTCGATACAAATTTAGTTTTAATTTGATAACTTTGCTTTAACAAATTTTCGTATTTGAACACGCCGTTTTCAAATTTAATACATACATGTCTGATACACTATTGACACTGAAAGATTGTGATCATTATTTCTCTGAGTGTAGTTGCACACTCTTTGCGTAAACGTACAAAAACTTAAACATTAAAAAAATACTATTTTGTATAGGAAAAAGTGATAGTATTTTTTACTAAAATTTTTTCAAAATAGTAGACATTTCGTAAAAAAAAACTAAATTGAATTGAAATGAAAAAAATAAAAATTAAAGGAGGAGAACTTTTTCAAAAATGCATCTGTAAAATTTAGTTTCAATATAAATTCAGTTTTTTTAAATAATGTTATTTTTAATTAATAAATTTATAGAGAACATAATTACCTTCTCGATTGCTTTTATTTGTGTATTACTACAAATTTCTAGGACTTTACGTAGAGTATGCTTTAGTTTTCGGAATTCATATTGGTCATTTGTAGCCAGGATTTCTTTCATATTGAAAAAGCTTTATACGTAAGGGTGTTATATGCCAGTTAATGTAAGGAAGCGTTGGCGTTTTCTGTGTGCTTACATATTATTTTTTTGTGGTTTATAAATTTATAATGGAACATTACAAGCAAACATGATAAAACTTGAACATTGACATAACATTACACATGACTTGTTAATTATATATATAATTGTTAATTATATATATGTGCCAATTAGGAATTATTATTATTTTTTTTTTGTGGCACATTAAAATCCATTTGTATAAATATAAATTGATTCGAATACATGAAGAATCAGTTCGCGTTAATCATTTCGTACAGGGAACGCGAAAGTTATAGCGGTTTGAAGTTTAAAATATAAAAATGTTTAAAAACTAGAAGTTTATGTATAATTCTGGTAAAAATTACGAACAATATGAAAACCTACTGAGTTGTTCAAATAAAATTTATGACATATCTTAAGGTTTCCGTGCAAAAGGCAGAAATGCTTATATATTTCTCAACGGGGAGAGTGAAAAAAAAAGTATTTATGATAGAGAATATAACAAAAATTATTTAACCGCCAAATCACATGAGAGAGCACGCTCTTGTTCCCCTGTAATAAAATTACATGAAGGAAATATTACACAAACAATATCGCCAATTAACACTTGTTTAGAACAAAGCACAAAAGAAAACATGAAAAAACACTTATCATCAACAACAACAATAGCTTTAAAATCAACACAACTAACAACTGTTGATATACCACTAATCACAATTGAGTGATGATGTAAATAATCATCATAGAAAGGATGGTTATTCTACTCAAAAACAAACAAAAAATTAACATATGAAACCGCTCTTAACCAAGTTAATTCCGGAGTTATCCATACGAACGAACGAATAACTTCAGATATGCAAGTGAAGAAAGTGAATGTATACAAAAATGAAAACATATCATATGTTAATGTTTTAAAAACAGGTTTCCAACATCCTGATGTTCCTAAAAATATGAAAGGGTTAGAAACATTTATGCAAGCACTTACGCAGAATATCACCTTTTTTAATCAAAATATGACAAACTTTATGTCGTCCATGTAAAACACAAAACAAGAGCTTTTAAGTGCGCAGAACCAAATGGTACAAGTCCTAATAATAAGAAAATTAATTATTTGAGAGTATGTTTCTGGAATGCAAATGGTTTAAACCAACATAAATCTGAGGTATCATTCTTCATGAAAAGACAAAATATCCATGCGATGTTTATATTCCAGATTGAAGAATCCCACTTGGGATTTGTGTCCCCTAGACAACAAACATACTATCCGGCTAATCCTAGAAAATTCCTGATCTCTTTGACTTTGCCGCATATAAAAATATTAATATTATTACGGAAGCAAATGGAAGAGTATTTTAAGTCTAATATTAATTTAAAATTATTACCATTCAGGTTTCAGAAAGGGCTATAACACAACAGGGCTTACGATGGATGTGGTGGAAAAGTTAAGAAAAAACATGAACAGAAGATTTAATTTATTATTTATGTATTTAGACTTTTCTAAAGCTTTTGATTCAGTAAATCAGAATCGCAATTCGATAACTACAGAAATTTCATATGATTTATATTTTGATCATTCTTAAATAATACTAACTTATTATGGAAGAACTAATATACCAAAATTTCCTAATAACACTTACTATACAACAAATTGGCTGATCCATATTTTGAGTATGCCAAAGATATAAACAATTGCGTTAATGACTTTACGTCATTAATTTCTTTAACTTTGGAACATTCAAAGAGTCAAATTTCTAAGAAATGCTATTCATATATATCAAATTCTGATATCGAAAAACTTCTTTTTGAAAAAAAAAGAAAACATCGTGGGCATTGGCAACAAATCATATCACTTGCTGCAAAGCTGAGGCTGTCTATGGTAAGTAAGAAGCTAAAAAAAGCCCTTCAAGTAGAAGAGGATCACCAAATTGGAAATTACATTAAAGGTAATAAACATACAAATTTTTTCCCTATGGAGGGTAGCAAAAGATATTATGCCACCGATAGAGGCGCAAAGTCCATTAAGGAAAACTAACGGTACCTGGACCCGTAGTGCAGAAGATAAGGCCAATTTATTTGCATGTTATTTGAGTTCAGTCTTTCAATCAAATCCCCAAACAAATGATTTTGTTTTGGGAGAGACACCTGACACTATACTAAATGATGATGACATAATTGTTTTTAGCCCAAAGGACATTAATGCAATCTTCAAAGAAAATATACATGTAAGAAAATCTCCTGGATATGATTCAATAACACCATCTATGATTAAAAACCTACCGAATGTGGCAATAATCGTGCTGTCTATTATGTTCAATGCGATCTTGAAACTAGAAGTTTGCCGAAGCTTTTGGAGAAAGTAATAAAAAAATTATGCCCTTTTTGAGCGATACAAATATCGTCCCAATTCACCAATTTGATTTGCGTGAAAAGCACGGATCTATTGAACAGGTAAATCATATAACTTTAGAGAAAAGGAAACCTTTTGAATTAAAGAAGTATTGTTCAGCTATTTTTTTAGATGTCGCACAAGCATTTGACATAGTGTGGCATAAAGGTTTAATATATAAAATTAAATGCTTATTACCACCATGCATCCACAAATTGCTGGAGTCTTATCTATCTTACCGTATATTCGGAGTAAGGTATAATAAGTTTGTGACAGAAGAATTTGAGATAAAAGCAGGTGTTCCACATGGAAGTGTTCTGGACCTACCCTCTATTTAATTTAAACTTCTAACTTGCCTATATACGATGAACTGACTATTTATACAAAGGGTCCAATCAAAAAATCTTAGGACCACGCACCAAGCATGTACAAATGAAAATATCCATAGAGACTTAGAGGTGCTGTTAGTTAAAGACGAGTTCAGGAAATTCAGAGAAAAATATATTCTTAAACTATAGAGTCACCCCATCCCACTAGCAAGACTTTTTGCTAAAGTATAAGCGGACTCAAGGTTGGGTATACGAGCGTATGGTCTATAAACTTCCAAAAAAGGTTAAAAATCTAACTTTAATGGCTTTTTTCTTTAGAATGTATTAAGATAACATAATTTTGATGTGACATTTTAAGATTCCAATACAAAATGTGTAAAAAAGTTAAAATCTCAAGGAGAGTTCTCATTATTTACCAATTTTTAATTTTACACACACACAACAACAACACTTTGAAAATCAAACAAAAACTTGCAGATAGCTCGTTTTTCCTTAAAAAATATATTATTTGTAGATATCCCAAAAACAAAAAGTGTTTGAATTAACTTTTGGCTTTAAAATTAATACCTCCTCAGATTGCCTTTTTTGAGTATAGGCCCTCGATATGCTATATACAATATTAATATTATATGTACATAAACTTATAAATTTAAGCTTTGAAATAAGTCATGCCAATTTTATTCCTTTGGGGGCTTAAAATCCACAGAAAGAATAAATAAAATAATTAAAATAGATATGTATTGTAATTATTTTCTTGATCATAAGAATAATATTGCGTATCATATTAATCAAAAATCTAACCACTCCAACTTTTTTCACTAAACACTGAATGGTGGAGGGAATGAAAACATAAAATCAATTATGATTTGTCCTTTATTTACCAAGTATTTAATATTTAGTAATTTCGCAATTTTTATTTATAGCATTGGAATAAGTTGGCTGACTACAAAATTTTATAACTCCAATAGAACATCCACATTAAGGAATGATAACGCAATTATGAAGAGCTTAAAAGCCATTATTCTTGGACTTAACAACAGTCATTGTTCTACACATTACAAAAATAAATGTAAACTAATTTAAAATAAGATTAAAAAATTACTTAAATTATCAGCATACATGAATATTTAAATTATTGACTTATTCACTTTCGCAAAAGAGTTTATAACTTGTTCGAATTATTCTATTAAGTATTAAAAATTATTCGAATCATCAAATCAAATAGTAAAAATCTTTGAACTATATAACCAGTTGAAATGATAATATTTAGAGGCAATTGAACCTCCTCAGACGGTAAGTTTCACTAGTATCTACCTACTTGGCTCAATTCCATGTGTCTTCCAATGAGCATGGTGGTAATTACAACTTTGCTGACCCTATGGTAAACGGAAAGAAGATTAAATGATTGCGTGTGCCTAAAAGTGCTACTTCGTAGTCGTAAGGGTGATTATGTGTGCAAAAGAGAAGGTGAAGGTGATGATTTAAATTTTACTGACCCTTTGGTAGTCGTGCTTCTCAGAAATTTTCGCTCTGACTCTGCACAGTGTGCGATCCAAAAATGAAATAGTCCAATTTCAATGAATTTCACATGGTGATTGCAGATGAGTAAAGGTCCTCAAGTTGGACTTGGGTATGAAAAACATTTAAAACGATCCCAACTCCGATTTTAAAGATTTTCATATGAATGGAATCTTCTAGTGGAATTCTACAAAAATATTTAATCTCTTTCAGTTTTGTAAACTGAAATTATTTGACGTATCTTAGTTAAGATTTTATTAAACAACAGATTAAAAAATTATGTAAAACAAGTTAGAGCGCTAAATATGGCTGTGACTAATCTTTATAACCACCATTTTACCAACAAATAAAAAAAACTAATGGCTTATTATAATAAAAAATAATCTAAATTTTTTTCAAACTACAAAAATATAAACATAAATATAAATAAACTTACTCGAGCCTGATTAAAATTAAAAATTAATAATTTTAAAGTCCGAATAAAATTAAAAATTTATTAATATTTTTTTGAGAAATGTTTAAATAAAATTTTATTTTTAATTAAATTTGAACTATAAATACTGAATAGGTTTTTGCTTCTGCATGACAATTAAAACCCTTTTCCATGCTTTTTTTAACTGTAAAAGGCCATATTTTCTCGATATAAACTTTAGGTCCGATGCGGCACGGGTTAACGATATCTGATTTCACTAATATTTCCTAAAGAACGATTATAGAAAAGTCAGTAAATTTTAGTACAGTCTGATATATACATATGAATACATATTTTTTATTAAATTTGATTACATACACAAAAACTCAACTCAAACATTTTTTTTCTTCTTTTTGAAAAAAGTTTTCAATGAATTTTTTTATTATAAATATTGTTATATATGAGCCGTTTATTTTGAAAGGTTTTTAGCTCTTTTACACTATCTGGTAAACGACTTATATCTCACGTCATCTTCAGTGCGGGGTAGATGAAGTGCTACTATTTCATTTTCAGCAGGACCTAGTATTCCCTGCTGCGTTTTTTGAGTTGTTCTAACCTATTCAAGACATGTCCTAATCTATCTCCCCCAACGCGGTTTCTATATTGTTTAGCCTTCTTTAAACTGATTTAATTTGTTCCATGAATCTATTCATGGCTCCGGTCAAGGCTGTTAATGTATTTCTTATCTCTTCCACATTTTATTGTATACAGCCAAAAGTTCTGAATAAGATTTTTTATTGATTCTAATCCTAATTTAAGAAAAAATAGTAGGGAATTTCCACAAAGAAGAACTCACTTACCCGTAAATTTCTTGAAGAAGGTGCTTACACGTTTCGAAAAAATTTCTCACTTTTATATTTTTGAAAACTCTTTCAAAATATTAAAACACCTTTTGATATATTTTCTCTTAATTAACATTTTTTCATTTAATTTTTCAATATTTTCTTTCTTTTAATTCAAATTATTTTTCACAAATTTTTTATATTTTCTGTCTTACTTTAAATTCTTTTTCATAGAAATTTTTGTATTTCCTTTTTCTAATTTAACTCATTATTTTTATCAGCTTTTATTTTTACTTTTCCTTTTTTCATTTTGAATTCTTTTTCATATTTTTTTTTGTATTTCCATTTTTATTTAAAAAAAATAAAATGATTTTCCTTTATTTGTAATTTAATTCATTGTTAACTTTTATTTTTTTTATTTTTCCTTAAAAAAATCCTCTTTTTATTTTATTGAATCCTGGCTACGTATCAGAGCGTCACATGGCTAATTGCAATACTTTTTATCAATTACAAATACTCGCGAGAGATACGTATTGGTCCTTTTTGGTGCTTTAACTATATGGTCGTGAACACGTGCTAGGGTATGGTGGTCTCCACATTCATTCTGATTACATTCTGTGATATTTAGATGTTTTTGTAACCAGCAGGAATATCGGGTTGGCGAAGGAGGAAATGCATTTTTTTATTTATTTATTATTTATTTTATTCAGCGGGTTCCTGCTCGAGCGCCAGTTAAAATTTTTCCAAGTAATTTAGTCAAAAAATATAATTAGACGCTGCGCTTTCTAATTTCAAGTACAAGGATTAAAACAATAAATTGGATTAATTTAAAATATGATACTTCAAAATACAACACTTTAATAATAATACAATTTTCCAAAATACAACTAACCATACATGCTGCAAAAGCATCGTCCATCACGCTTACCATAGACCTAAAGTCAGGATATTGGCAAATAAAAATATCTTATAATGATAAATTAAAAACTGCTTTGGGACTTAAAAATGCACCGGCGATATTTCATAGACTTGTCTATAAATTCCAAAATGGCCTGCCTAAATAACTATATTAGCATATTTAGATGACATAATTATTTGCTCCAAAGATTTTGTATCTCATATCCATGACTAATGAAACATATTAGAGAGAATAAAGGTTTTCAAAATTCAACTTAATCGAGAAATGGATAAATGGAATAGATGAAATCAAACCGTTTTTCTTCAAAACAGACGCAAGCAATTATGCGCTCGGAGCTGTTTTACTCCAGGGGAAGAAAGAAAATGAGCATCCCATAGAATATGCGAGTCGTCTACTTCTTTCAGCTGAAAAAACTCCTCTGTAAGAGAGCGAGAAGCGTCAGCTGTCATTTGGACTGTTCAAAATCTCTGTTTAATGGACCACCAACCATTAAAGTGGCTCTTTACTTTAATGACATATTCTGGCTGTTTAGCTAGATGGGCTCTGTAATTGCAACCTTTTAGCATTAAATTTGAGTAGTATGTTTATGGGGTTTCGGGACCACTTTTTTCATACAAAAGTTGGTGCATGCATAGCTGGGGTTGTGGTTTTTTGAAATGAGGAGGAAGAGGAATTTTGAAGAGGAAATTGTTTATATGATTGTATGTTGTTTATGTTTTCCATCCCTGGTTAGTAATATGTTTGTAAGAGAAATGAATAGCATTTGCAGAAAGAGTTTTGTAACTTAGGAGGAAAAATTGTTTTGCATTTTATGAAATTGAAAACCAATGAATTTGTTTTGTAATTTTTTTCTTGCGAGTGCATTAATAGGAGGAAAAATTGTTTTGCATTTTATGAAATTGAAAACCAATGAATTTGTTTTTGTAATTTGTTCTTGTGAGTGCATTAATAGGAGGAAAAAATTGTTTTGCATTTTATGAAATGTGTATGTGTTGTGGTATGATTGTATGTTGTTTATGTTTTCCATCCCTGGTTAGTAATGTGTTTGTAAGAGAAATGAATAGCATTTGCAGAAAGAGTTTTGTAACTTAGGAGGAAAAATTGTTTTGCATTTTATGAAATGTTTTATTTATTTATTTTATTGATAAAAAAATTGAAAACCAATGAATTTGTTTTGTAATTTTTTTCTTGCGAGTGCATTAATAGGAGGAAAAATTGTTTTGCATTTTATGAAATTGAAAACCAATGAATTTGTTTTTGTAATTTGTTCTTGTGAGTGCATTAATAGGAGGAAAAAATTGTTTTGCATTTTATGAAATGTGTATGTGTTGTGGTATGATTGTATGTTGTTTATGTTTTCCATCCCTGGTTAGTAATGTGTTTGTAAGAGAAATGAATAGCATTTGCAGAAAGAGTTTTGTAACTTAGGAGGAAAAATTGTTTTATTTGAAATGATTTTTTTTTTTGAAATAAACATACTTATATTAATTTTAATTAATTTATGTAATTATGTTAAAAGTACATACAAACAATTTAACAGGGGAGACAATTTTTATTTATTTTTTTTTTGCACTTTTAATTGTGATGAAATTAAAAACTGATGACTTGTATAAATACGTTTGAGTATTTTTGGTTTATTCATCTACATATTTTTATATGATTATTTTTGTTTTTTTGTATTGACCAATCAGAAGCAAGCTTTAGATGAAGAAGAGAAGTGTGAATTTTATATATCCCAGCAAACAAAAAAGTTTGATTTAAAATTGGAGAGTGATTTGAAATGATTTTTTTTGTAAACGTATGAGAATTACAGCATTCTCAACAAAAAGGTGATTTTGTATCCAATTTTGATACAGATTTGAATTAAGGTTTGAATTAACCTTTGATATCAAAGAAAAAAAGACATAATTTGTGGGTTGTAGTAAGACATGTATGTTTGTTTATTGTATGCTTTTTATCAAATACTATAATATATTTGTATACAGAATCAAATGTATTTTATGAAATTTAATTTAACCTCGTGTAAGATTTTTGACTTTTAGTGATGAAATACATTATCTGATTTTCTTAGATATGCTTATACATAGTTATCAATGACTGAATTAAATTTGTTAGTATTATAATAACAAAGTATTTTGATTTATTGATGTTTAATAATTTCATAAATTTGTGAAATTTATTTTATATACATACATATATATATATATATATATATATATATATATATACTAACATTAAAAAACTCTCCTCAGAACAACGTAGTGAAATAAACATACTTATATTAATTTAAATTAGTAGCCAAAAATGCATTCCCACATGTTTTGAGTGCGTGTGATGTGTCAGCAGGAATATTTTAAATGATATTTAATATTTTTCTTTATAATTTTGATGCAGTTCTTTTTTTATATTTATGTGTTAACTTACGTGTTAGCACTATTTAATTTAAAATTGATACTTATACTTGTATCAATAGAGTGTATGTATGTATGTATGATGTATTTATGTAATTATGTTAAAAGTACATACAAACAATTTAACAGGGGAGGCAATTTTTATTTATTTATTTTTTTGCACTTTTAATTATGATGAAATTAAAAACTGATGAATTGTATAAATAGCGTTTGAGTATTTTTGGTTTATTCATCTACATATTTTTATATGGTTATTTTTGTTTTTGTAAAGAGGAAACTTGAGAATTGTTTTGTTTATATGCAAAAAAAATATCTTTGTGTAAGGTTATTTGACATTAATGAAGATATATTTTATGTTGTTGAGTATGGTTATGATTAATATTAAATATTCTAATAACAAATTAAGGGGAGTATTTTTTATTCACATTAAACATTTTTCATATCTAGAATATGTTTAAAATTAGTTTAAGGCTCAATATTTATGTATTTATAATATTTTCTCCAAATATTACTTCTTTTGCTACATTTCTTGTAAAACTTTTCTCTTTATTAAAATAGTTGCTTTTTTGGAAAATTGGTACTTTATTTGAAAATTGATTGAAAATTGGAATATTAGTAGGTTTTATTTGGAAAATAAATACTTTTATTAAATATTTATATACATTTTTAAATTAATTTTAACTTTTTCTGAAAAATTGTACTTTATATATTTTTTTTATTAATTAGTACTTTTCCCTATTTAACGCAATTGAATGATAAAAACTGGACTATTATTTACAAAGGCCGTCAATCTTCAAATGGGCTTACAACATTTGAACTTAGTTATAGCTAAAATTTTATAAATAAAACAGTTTTTTTATTTTTTTTTTATTTTTATTTTTATTTTTATTTATTTAATAAAAATATATTAAACTTATATAGTGCTTATTATTATTTTATTTACATTATACTTAAAAATTATTATATATCTAAATTTAGAAGAAGATCTTCGTCTTCGTCCATTATTGTTTTATACTCTTCTAGAACTGAGTATGGTCTGACATCCAGTTGAAGATTTTCATCTTCCTCCATTAGTTCCTTATTCTCCGGAACGAAATTCAATGTTGCGCCCCCTGTAGTATCTGCAGTCTCCAAATAGTGTGAAAAGTCTTTTCTCCAAAACATTTTTTTAAAAGTTTAGTAGATGACACTTTAAATATTTATAATAATTACTTAAGTGTAGTTAAACCAATGAATTCTTTAACACCACTTCAAAAAAAGATTCAAAATGAAGATCCAATATGTCACATTTGTAAGAAATTTTTAGATGATAATAGAGTGGCAGATCATTGCCATTTAACGGGTGAATATAGAGGTCCTGCTCACAATAATTGTAATTTAGAATATCAAATTGCCAACTTCATCCCTATATTTTTCCACAATCTTTCGGCATATGATTGTCATATATTTGTTAGAGAACTTTCATCTATTGAAGGTGATATAAATATTATTCCTTTAAATAAGGAATTATATATATCAATATCTAAAAGAATTTCAGTAAATGAAAAAGAAACATTTGAATTGCGTTTTCTCGACTCATTTCGATTCATGTCATCAAGTTTAGAAAAGTTAGCCAGTTACTTGACTGATGATGATTTAAAAATCGTTAAAACATTTTATAACAATAGTAATGAATTCAGTTTAATGAAACGTAAAGGAGTTTTTCCCTATGATTATATAGATTCAGAAAATCGTCTTCAGGAAACACAATTACCTTCTCGTGAAGTCTTCTTTAATAAACTGACTAATGAGTCGTGTAGTGAAGAAGAATATCAACATGCAGAAAAAGTTTGGAGTACATTCCAGTGTAATATTTTATTAGATTATTTACTTTTATATCTCAAAGCAGATGTTCTTCTACTTTGTGATATATTTGAAAATTTTAGAAAAGTTTGTAAAAACATTTACAATTTAGAACCTTGTCAATCTTATACTTCACCTGGTCTGTCTTGGGATGCAATGTTGAAAACTACACAAATAGAATTAGAACCATTAACAGACATTAATATGTATAATTTTATCGTTCGAGGTATAAGGGAGGTATTGTTCAATGCAGTAACCGTCATTCCATAACCAATAATAAATATGTTAGTGATTATGATTCCACGATGGAATCAGATTATCTTATATATTTAGATGTAAATAATTTATACGGTTATGCAATGTCTCAATACCTTCCTTTTAAAAATTTTGAATGGGTTGAAAACATTGAAGATTTTAACTTAAATGATATTAAAGACGATTCTCCAATAGGATATATATTAGAAGTAGACTTAGATTACCCTTGTACATTACATGACTATCATAATGACTTACCATTTTGTGCAGAAAATAAAAAAATTGAATCAATGAAACAGAAAAAATTAATTACAGATTTAAACAATAAAACAAATTATGTAATTCACTATAAAAATCTTCAACAATGTATTAAAAATGGTTTAATTTTAAAGAAAATCCATAGAATTCTTAAATTTAATCAATCAGATTGGTTGAAAAAATATATTGATTTAAACAATCATCATAGAACTTTAACAAAAAATTCTTTTGAACAAAACTTTTTTAAATTGCTAAATAATGCTGTATATGGTAAGACTATGGAAAATGTTGACAAGAGAAAAGATATAAAAATAGTTTGTGAATGGGAGAATAGAAAAAAACGGTTAGAAGCTAGATCTCTTATAGCTAAACCAAACTTTCATAGTGCTCTTCAAATTAATGAAAATATGATTGCAATCGAAATGAGAAGAGTAAAAACAGTGTATAATAAACCGATATATATTGGGTTTTCAGTTTTAGAGTTATCAAAATGGAAAAAGTATAATTTTCATTACGATTACATGAAACCTAAATATCTTGATAATATTAATCTAAATTATATGGATACAGATTCATTTATATATAATATCAGAACAAATGACTTGTATGATGATATTCGAAATGATATTACTACTCATTTCGATACATCTGCATATCCAAAAGATAATATATATAATATTCCACTTGTAAATAAAAAAGTTTTGAGAATGATGAAAGATGAATGTAATGGTAAGGTTATTAAAGAATTCATTGGTTTAAGAGCAAAAATGTATTCAGTTAAAATTGATATAGATGAAAAAGAAATTAAAAAAATTAAAGGTGTTAAACAATGTGTAACAGCTAAACTATCAATTAATGATTTTAGAAAATGTCTATTAGAGAAAAAACTATATTATGACCCTATGTATATATAATGTATGAAAAAAATAATAAAAACAATATAATAAAGAAAAAAAAATATAGTTTTTATTTACTTATAATATTTATTAAATAAAAATTTTAAACATAAGTGACCACAATTAAATGTATTAAATTTTTGTTTCTGTTTATAATTATATTCAATGGGAGTTTCTGTAGTAGTAGGGAAATGGGAAGGCAATAGTTGTTTTTGTTTTTAATGAGGAGTAAGAAGAATTTTGAAAAGGAAATTGTTTGTATGAAATTGAAAACCAATGAATTTGTTTTGTAATTTTTTCTTGTGAGTGCATTAATAGGAGGAAAAATTGTTTTGCATTTTATGCAAAACAATTTTTCCTTTTATTTATTTATTTTTTTGCACTTTTAATTGTGATGAAATTAAAAACTGATGAATTGTATAAATAGCGTTTGAGTATTTTTGGTTTATTCATCCACATATTTTTATATGATTATTTTTGTTTTTGTAAAGTAGAAACTTGAGAATTGTTTTGTTTATATGGAAAAAAAAAATAACTTTGTGTAAGGTTCTTTGACATTAATGAAGATGTATTTTATGTTGTTGAGTATGGTCATGATTAATATTAAATATTGTAATAACAAATTAAGGGGAGTATTTTTTATTCACATTAAAAGAATATGTTTAAAATTAGTTTAAGACTCAATATTTATGTATTTATAATATTTTCTCAATTTGAAATGATTAATTTGAATATTCTAATAACATTTTTCTAAAAAAAAAAAAAAAAAAATTTTTTTTCTATAAAAAAAATTTTTTTTTCTTAAAAAAAAAAATTTTCTGAAAAAAAAAAAATTTTTTTCTTAAAAAAAAAAAAATTTTTTTTTCTTAAAAAAAAAAAAAATTTCCTGAAAAAAAAAAAATTTTCTAAAAAAAAAAAATTTTTTTCTTAAAAAAAAAAATTTTCTAAAAAAAAAAAAATTTTTTTTTCAGGAAATTTTTTTTTTCAGGAAATTTTTTTTTTTTTAAGAAAAAAAAATTTTTTTTTTTTTAAGAAAAAAATTTTTTTTTTTTCAGAAAATTTTTTTTTTTCAGAAAATTTTTTTTTTTAAGAAAAAAAAATTTTTTTTATAGAAAAAAAATTTTTTTTTTTTTTTTTTAGAAAAATGTTATTAGAATATTCAAATTAATCATTTCAAATTGAGAAAATATTATAAATACATAAATATTGAGTCTTAAACTAATTTTAAACATATTCTTTTAATGTGAATAAAAAATACTCCCCTTAATTTGTTATTACAATATTTAATATTAATCATGACCATACTCAACAACATAAAATACATCTTCATTAATGTCAAAGAACCTTACACAAAGTTATTTTTTTTTTCCATATAAACAAAACAATTCTCAAGTTTCTACTTTACAAAAACAAAAATAATCATATAAAAATATGTGGATGAATAAACCAAAAATACTCAAACGCTATTTATACAATTCATCAGTTTTTAATTTCATCACAATTAAAAGTGCAAAAAAATAAATAAATAAAAGGAAAAATTGTTTTGCATAAAATGCAAAACAATTTTTCCTCCTATTAATGCACTCACAAGAAAAAATTACAAAACAAATTCATTGGTTTTCAATTTCATACAAACAATTTCCTTTTCAAAATTCTTCTTACTCCTCATTAAAAACAAAAACAACTATTGCCTTCCCATTTCCCTACTACTACAGAAACTCCCATTGAATATAATTATAAACAGAAACAAAAATTTAATACATTTAATTGTGGTCACTTATGTTTAAAATTTTTATTTAATAAATATTATAAGTAAATAAAAACTATATTTTTTTTTCTTTATTATATTGTTTTTATTATTTTTTTCATACATTATATATACATAGGGTCATAATATAGTTTTTTCTCTAATAGACATTTTCTAAAATCATTAATTGATAGTTTAGCTGTTACACATTGTTTAACACCTTTAATTTTTTTAATTTCTTTTTCATCTATATCAATTTTAACTGAATACATTTTTGCTCTTAAACCAATGAATTCTTTAATAACCTTACCATTACATTCATCTTTCATCATTCTCAAAACTTTTTTATTTACAAGTGGAATATTATATATATTATCTTTTGGATATGCAGATGTATCGAAATGAGTAGTAATATCATTTCGAATATCATCATACAAGTCATTTGTTCTGATATTATATATAAATGAATCTGTATCCATATAATTTAGATTAATATTATCAAGATATTTAGGTTTCATGTAATCGTAATGAAAATTATACTTTTTCCATTTTGATAACTCTAAAACTGAAAACCCAATATATATCGGTTTATTATACACTGTTTTTACTCTTCTCATTTCGATTGCAATCATATTTTCATTAATTTGAAGAGCACTATGAAAGTTTGGTTTAGCTATAAGAGATCTAGCTTCTAACCGTTTTTTTCTATTCTCCCATTCACAAACTATTTTTATATCTTTTCTCTTGTCAACATTTTCCATAGTCTTACCATATACAGCATTATTTAGCAATTTAAAAAAGTTTTGTTCAAAAGAATTTTTTGTTAAAGTTCTATGATGATTGTTTAAATCAATATATTTTTTCAACCAATCTGATTGATTAAATTTAAGAATTCTATGGATTTTCTTTAAAATTAAACCATTTTTAATACATTGTTGAAGATTTTTATAGTGAATTACATAATTTGTTTTATTGTTTAAATCTGTAATTAATTTTTTCTGTTTCATTGATTCAATTTTTTTATTTTCTGCACAAAATGGTAAGTCATTATGATAGTCATGTAATGTACAAGGGTAATCTAAGTCTACTTCTAATATATATCCTATTGGAGAATCGTCTTTAATATCATTTAAGTTAAAATCTTCAATGTTTTCAACCCATTCAAAATTTTTAAAAGGAAGGTATTGAGACATTGCATAACCGTATAAATTATTTACATCTAAATATATAAGATAATCTGATTCCATCGTGGAATCATAATCACTAACATATTTATTATTGGTTATGGAATGACGGTTACTGCATTGAACAATACCTCCCTTATACCTCGAACGATAAAATTATACATATTAATGTCTGTTAATGGTTCTAATTCTATTTGTGTAGTTTTCAACATTGCATCCCAAGACAGACCAGGTGAAGTATAAGATTGACAAGGTTCTAAATTGTAAATGTTTTTACAAACTTTTCTAAAATTTTCAAATATATCACAAAGTAGAAGAACATCTGCTTTGAGATATAAAAGTAAATAATCTAATAAAATATTACACTGGAATGTACTCCAAACTTTTTCTGCATGTTGATATTCTTCTTCACTACACGACTCATTAGTCAGTTTATTAAAGAAGACTTCACGAGAAGGTAATTGTGTTTCCTGAAGACGATTTTCTGAATCTATATAATCATAGGGAAAAACTCCTTTACGTTTCATTAAACTGAATTCATTACTATTGTTATAAAATGTTTTAACGATTTTTAAATCATCATCAGTCAAGTAACTGGCTAACTTTTCTAAACTTGATGACATGAATCGAAATGAGTCGAGAAAACGCAATTCAAATGTTTCTTTTTCATTTACTGAAATTCTTTTAGATATTGATATATATAATTCCTTATTTAAAGGAATAATATTTATATCACCTTCAATAGATGAAAGTTCTCTAACAAATATATGACAATCATATGCCGAAAGATTGTGGAAAAATATAGGGATGAAGTTGGCAATTTGATATTCTAAATTACAATTATTGTGAGCAGGACCTCTATATTCACCCGTTAAATGGCAATGATCTGCCACTCTATTATCATCTAAAAATTTCTTACAAATGTGACATATTGGATCTTCATTTTGAATCTTTTTTTGAAGTGGTGTTAAAGAATTCATTGGTTTAACTACACTTAAGTAATTATTATAAATATTTAAAGTGTCATCTACTAAACTTTTAAAAAAATGTTTTGGAGAAAAGACTTTTCACACTATTTGGAGACTGCAGATACTACAGGGGGCGCAACATTGAATTTCGTTCCGGAGAATAAGGAACTAATGGAGGAAGATGAAAATCTTCAACTGGATGTCAGACCATACTCAGTTCTAGAAGAGTATAAAACAATAATGGACGAAGACGAAGATCTTCTTCTAAATTTAGATATATAATAATTTTTAAGTATAATGTAAATAAAATAATAATAAGCACTATATAAGTTTAATATATTTTTATTAAATAAATAAAAATAAAAATAAAAATAAAAAAAAAATAAAAAAACTGTTTTATTTATAAAATTTTAGCTATAACTAAGTTCAAATGTTGTAAGCCCATTTGAAGATTGACGGCCTTTGTAAATAATAGTCCAGTTTTTATCATTCAATTGCGTTAAATAGGGAAAAGTACTAATTAATAAAAAAAATATATAAAGTACAATTTTTCAGAAAAAGTTAAAATTAATTTAAAAATGTATATAAATATTTAATAAAAGTATTTATTTTCCAAATAAAACCTACTAATATTCCAATTTTCAATCAATTTTCAAATAAAGTACCAATTTTCCAAAAAAGCAACTATTTTAATAAAGAGAAAAGTTTTACAAGAAATGTAGCAAAAGAAGTAATATTTGGAGAAAATATTATAAATACATAAATATTGAGCCTTAAACTAATTTTAAACATATTCTAGATATGAAAAATGTTTAATGTGAATAAAAAATACTCCCCTTAATTTGTTATTAGAATATTTAATATTAATCATAACCATACTCAACAACATAAAATATATCTTCATTAATGTCAAATAACCTTACACAAAGATATTTTTTTTGCATATAAACAAAACAATTCTCAAGTTTCCTCTTTACAAAAACAAAAATAACCATATAAAAATATGTAGATGAATAAACCAAAAATACTCAAACGCTATTTATACAATTCATCAGTTTTTAATTTCATCATAATTAAAAGTGCAAAAAAATAAATAAATAAAAATTGCCTCCCCTGTTAAATTGTTTGTATGTACTTTTAACATAATTACATAAATACATCATACATACATACATACACTCTATTGATACAAGTATAAGTATCAATTTTAAATTAAATAGTGCTAACACGTAAGTTAACACATAAATATAAAAAAAGAACTGCATCAAAATTATAAAGAAAAATATTAAATATCATTTAAAATATTCCTGCTGACACATCACACGCACTCAAAACATGTGGGAATGCATTTTTGGCTACTAATTTAAATTAATATAAGTATGTTTATTTCACTACGTTGTTCTGAGGAGAGTTTTTTAATGTTAGTATATATATATATATATATATATATATATATGTATGTATATAAAATAAATTTCACAAATTTATGAAATTATTAAACATCAATAAATCAAAATACTTTGTTATTATAATACTAACAAATTTAATTCAGTCATTGATAACTATGTATAAGCATATCTAAGAAAATCAGATAATGTATTTCATCACTAAAAGTCAAAAATCTTACACGAGGTTAAATTAAATTTCATAAAATACATTTGATTCTGTATACAAATATATTATAGTATTTGATAAAAAGCATACAATAAACAAACATACATGTCTTACTACAACCCACAAATTATGTCTTTTTTTCTTTGATATCAAAGGTTAATTCAAACCTTAATTCAAATCTGTATCAAAATTGGATACAAAATCACCTTTTTGTTGAGAATGCTGTAATTCTCATACGTTTACAAAAAAAATCATTTCAAATCACTCTCCAATTTTAAATCAAACTTTTTTGTTTGCTGGGATATATAAAATTCACACTTCTCTTCTTCATCTAAAGCTTGCTTCTGATTGGTCAATACAAAAAAACAAAAATAATCATATAAAAATATGTAGATGAATAAACCAAAAATACTCAAACGTATTTATACAAGTCATCAGTTTTTAATTTCATCACAATTAAAAGTGCAAAAAAAAAATAAATAAAAATTGTCTCCCCTGTTAAATTGTTTGTATGTACTTTTAACATAATTACATAAATTAATTAAAATTAATATAAGTATGTTTATTTCAAAAAAAAAAATCATTTCAAATAAAACAATTTTTCCTCCTAAGTTACAAAACTCTTTCTGCAAATGCTATTCATTTCTCTTACAAACACATTACTAACCAGGGATGGAAAACATAAACAACATACAATCATACCACAACACATACACATTTCATAAAATGCAAAACAATTTTTTCCTCCTATTAATGCACTCACAAGAACAAATTACAAAAACAAATTCATTGGTTTTCAATTTCATAAAATGCAAAACAATTTTTCCTCCTATTAATGCACTCGCAAGAAAAAAATTACAAAACAAATTCATTGGTTTTCAATTTTTTTATCAATAAAATAAATAAATAAAACATTTCATAAAATGCAAAACAATTTTTCCTCCTAAGTTACAAAACTCTTTCTGCAAATGCTATTCATTTCTCTTACAAACACATTACTAACCAGGGATGGAAAACATAAACAACATACAATCATACCACAACACATACACATTTCATAAAATGCAAAACAATTTTTTCCTCCTATTAATGCACTCACAAGAACAAATTACAAAAACAAATTCATTGGTTTTCAATTTCATAAAATGCAAAACAATTTTTCCTCCTATTAATGCACTCGCAAGAAAAAAATTACAAAACAAATTCATTGGTTTTCAATTTCATAAAATGCAAAACAATTTTTCCTCCTAAGTTACAAAACTCTTTCTGCAAATGCTATTCATTTCTCTTACAAACATATTACTAACCAGGGATGGAAAACATAAACAACATACAATCATATAAACAATTTCCTCTTCAAAATTCCTCTTCCTCCTCATTTCAAAAAACCACAACCCCAGCTATGCATGCACCAACTTTTGTATGAAAAAAGTGGTCCCGAAACCCCATAAACATACTACTAATTTGGATATACCCCTGGTAGACAAAATGTAGTGGCAGATACATTGCCTAGACCACCTTCTTTCGCAGAAAATCACGCAGACGTTACCTGTAAATGCTATTCGATATATATTGATATAAGAAAAGCTCAATTAATGACCCTGACATCAAAACAATAATAATATCAAAACAATAATAATATCAAAACAATAATAATATAACTCGAAAACTATAAGAGATAAATAGAACATGTAAGCATGTTTTTTATAGGTCTTATCAGGGCCTACAGGAACATATAAAAATATTTGAAATCGGACGAGAAACAAAAATTTGGCGCGAGTTAACGACACTCTCATGAACCATCCCTTTTTTCTTAGTATAAGATAAGATACATAAAATAAACATAGCCATTAAAATAAAATAAAAACCAAGGTCGGATGTTTTCATAAGTACAATTCTTAGGAAAAATAATTAAATTAAGAAAAACAATTTAACTCTAGCATAAGTACAATTCTTAGGAAAAATAATTAAATTAAGAAAAACAATTTAACTCTAGCATAAGTACAATTCTTAGGAAAAATAATTAAATTAAGAAAAACAATTTAACTCTAGCTTAAGTACAATAATAATAAACAAGAGGAATAAGGGAAAACCTAAGATAAGGAAAAACCCGAACATATTGTTTGTTTAGCAATTAAGAAAAACACAAACATGTTGTTTGTTTAATGATTAAGGAAAATGTAGTATTTAAGCAAATGAAAATGTAAATGTCTGGCAGTTAAAAATAAGCAAAAGGGACGCATAGACGTCGTATTATTTTTAATAAAAACCTTTTTAAAATTAAGAAAATAAAGAAAGACGCATCGCGTCGAAAAAAATATTTTTTTATTTTTATTAAAAGAAAAAAACTTAATTGGCGATCCTGCCAGGAGAATAATTAAATTTATTCTTCCAAGTGAGCGGACCAATATACATCCTTGTCGCAGCAAGGACTCAACAATAATTCTTTATAAAAAGAAAAAATTCCTTCATAAAAGGAAAACTTCATAATAATTCATCACTGTTCAAACTGTTCATGAACATAATTAGGAAAATACATAAATTTGACAAAACAAGATCTGTTGACAATATTACAGAAGGAAACACTACAAATATGTCAAATAACGCTGAAATCAATTTCCTAACACAACAAATGGCAACATTACAAGCCATGATCCAGGAACTCACTGTAAATCATACAGCTGAAGTAAATGCTCTGAAAGCACAGTTAGAGCAAATCAGGATAAACCCTCTGGTGACTCAACCACGGCCTACACAGTTAGAAGAAATTTCGACAACCATAACAAATATAAACGAGGTAAAATTGGATGTATTTAAATCCCTTCCAACATTCGACGGGGATATCACCAAATACAGAGTATGGCGAGAAGATACATCACGAATGATGGATAGCATCGAACCACTGAAAAATACTAGCATCTATTCACAAGCTCTACAAATAGTGAAGACAAAAATTCAAGGAGCAGCCGCTCAAGTATTGGCAAATCACGGAACCATCTTTAATTTCGACGCTATCAGAAGCAGACTAGATTATACATATGCTGACACACGTCCTTTATACGTTTTACAAGAAGAGATGAAACGATGCTACCAAGACAGGAAGACATTAGAAGATTTTCATGATGAAATTAATAAATGTTTAAGCCTAATAATCTCAAAAATAGCAATGTCTGGTTATGGAAAAGAAGCCATAGAAGCCATGACAAACCAAGCAAAGCAAGACGCTATCCGTGTATTCATAGCAGGAGTTAATAATACCTTCGTGCAGTCTACATTATATGCAAATACCCCAGTGGACTTGGAACATGCATATACGATTGCCAGAACAATTGAACACGACAGCAAACATCAAAATCTGAAGCTATCATATGAGACTCGACCACCATCGAACACACCAAGGATCGATACACGATTCCAGAAGCAGCAATATCAACCACCGCCAAAATATCATCAGCACCATCAGGGTCAACAGAGATACCAACAGCGTCCAGAATGGAAACAACATACCAATCACCCAGCACAGCACAACAACCAACAAAAAGCAGAACCCATGGACATAAGCTCAGGCAATACCATTCAGCGTCGGAACACACATCCTCATAGTTATAACCAACAGCACAATACACCACCATGGAAACGACAAAGGGAGTCCAGCGGAAACTTCCATCAGAACAAATTTATGAGGAACAACAACATCACAACCAATGAAGACGACAACAGTAGTGTAATTGTGGAAACAGGTACTGTAAATAAATTAGTTATTAAGAATTTAAACTAAAAGACGGGTTGCCCCACCTAGAAATGTCCGATGAAGAAAAAATATATAATGTATTATTAGATACCGGAGCAACCCATAATTACGTAAAAAAATCCTTAAAGTTCAATGTAATTGAAAAAATAAAACCTATGGAGGTTATATCAATGCATGGAACTTCAATAGTAAATACTAAACAAAGAATTAAATTTCTCGGCAAAGACATAGACTTTTTCGAGTTAGATGACATAAAAAACTGCGATCTAATATTAGGATGGGAAGGAATAAACAAATTAGGAGCTATAATAAATATTCAGGATATGACTTTCACTATAAACAAGGAAGAAAAGATTAGTAATGTCAATTATACCATAGGTAATGACATGTATAAGGATGAAATAGATAGATTGATGAAGGACAACAACGGCATAGGACCCTTACCCTTCACAACTACGATTGAAGCATCAATTAGGACTAAAACAGATGAACCAGTTTGGACAAAACAATACCCGTACCCCATCGCGGATAATGATTTTGTGAATAAGGAAATAAAAAATCTACTCGAAGAGGGAATTATCCAAAGAAGTAATAGCCCATATAATTCTCCTATATGGACAGTAGCAAAAAAAGGAATAGACGAACAAGGAAAACCTAAACGAAGAATGGTCATAGATTTCCAAAAATTAAACTCACAAACGATTGCAGATAGATATATTATACCTGACATCAATATGACGATACAGAATTTAGGAAAAGCCAAATATTTCACAACGCTAGATCTGGAATCTGGGTTCCATCAAGTAAAGATTAAGAAAGAGGACAGGGAAAAAACAGCATTTTGTGTAAACGGAGGGAAATATGAATTCATTAGGATGCCCTTTGGTTTAAAAAATGCACCTTCAATATTTCAGAGATGTGTTGACGATATTCTAAGAGAATATATCGGTAAATTTGTATACGTTTACATTGACGATGTTCTCATATACTCTTCAACACCAGAGGAACATATACAACATATCAAAATTGTATTCGATGCACTAAATCATGCAACCCTCAGAATATCCAACGAGAAATCTAAATTCTTCCAGACGGAAGTAGAATACTTAGGACATTTAATAAAACACAACCGAATTTCTACAAATCCTGAGAAAGTTGAAGCCATAAGTAAATACCCCATTCCAACAACACTAAAAGACTTAAGAGGATTCTTAGGCATGACAGGCTATTATCGCAAGTTCATACAAGGGTACGCGAACATAGCAAAACCACTGACACTACACTTAAGAGGAGACAATGGACAAGTAGGTAGGAACAAAAGTAAAACAACAAACATTAACCTTGACGACGCCGCAATAAAAGCATTCAATAAACTTAAAACATGTTTAAAAGAACAAGTTGAGTTATTCCAACCAGATTATAGTAAACCATTCGAATTAACTACCGACGCATCCAACATAGCTATTGGAGCAGTTCTTAGTCAAAACAAGAAACCAATATTTTTCCTATCACGCACCTTAAGTACAACGGAAGGAAACTACAGTACCAATGAGAAAGAATTATTAGCCATCATATGGGCATTACAAAAACTTAGGAACTATATTTATGGAACAACCGACCTTACTATATATACAGACCATCAGTCCTTAACACATACCATATCGGATAAAAATCCAAATCCAAAATTAAAAAGATGGAAGGCCATAATAGAAGATTTCGGAGCAAAGCTTGTGTACAAACCCGGACAGCAAAATGTCGTAGCAGACGCTCTATCAAGGCAAAAAATTAATGCATCTTCCGTTGACACAACTCACTCAGCGGAAAGCTCATACATAGAAAACATTAGGCAAGTATCACGCCCACTAAATGCTTACGCTATCCAAATCGAACTTTTACCAAACAATGAAAAAGATGAAATACAGTCATCCACAGTATTCCCAAATAAAGTTAGGCATACAATAAAATTTACTAGCGAACAAAATTTGATATCTGAACTAAAAAAGGTATTACAACCCAACAAAATGACAGCAATACACACCACAAGAGAAACTATTTATGCACTCAGCCCTATAATAACAAACACATTCAACGGTGGAAAATTCGTGTACACACCGACAAAACTAGTTGATATTCTGGAGAAAGAAAAACAAGCTGAATTAATTAAGAACACACATAACAGAGCACACCGAGGCTACAGAAACAATATACTGGAAATTCTAGAGACACATTATTGGCCAGAAATTAAGCAACAATGTAAAGCATTCAATAGAAAATGCACCGCATGTCTCTTTGGCAGATATGAAAGAAATCCAACGAGAGAACCATTAAAAGATTCCGACATACCAACAGAACCAGGCACATACATACATATGGATATTTATTTCAACGAAGGCAAAACATTTTTGGTGGCTATCGACAAATTTTCAAAATATATAACTCTAAGAGAGCTCGACTCAAGAGAACGAATGAGCGAAAAAATAGAAGAAATACTCACGAATAATTACCCAGAATGTAAAAGACTAATGACTGATAACGAACAATGCCTAACAACTGCAGCAGTAGAAACAATATGTAATAAATATGGCATAAGAAAGATACAAACTCCAGTCTATAGATCGACGTCGAACGGACAAGTTGAAAGAGCCCACAGCACAATATCAGAATTAGCTAGAATATTTAAAATCCACAATACTACAACAATTGCAGAAGAAATTTATAGAACAGTACGCGAACTAAATAACACAATTCATGCGGTAACAGGATTTAAGCCCAGGGACATAATCTTTAACAAAATTAAATACGATAAAACCAGTATCTACGAAAAATTAAAAAAGGCATCGGAAAAAACACTAGAGAAATTAAACCAAGGCACCAAGCATCGAACTTTCACACCAAATGAAAAAATATTGGTAAAAATAAAAGGAATAAGAAAAAAGAACGACGCAAGATATATAAAATACATTGTGAAAGAAGACCGTGAGGACACAGTCTTAACCACGAGGGGTAAAATAGTACACAAGGATAATATTAAAAACTACACACTCAATGAAGGCGATACATTACCTGACATTACTCGTAGTGGTCATGTCAAAAATCAAGGCAGAAACAGAAGTAAGGAAGCTGGAGAATCAAAAATATGTTCTAACCAGAACTGATGATGTTCTGATATACAACGAATACTCATTCCTCTTTCATGTAACTAACCTTACAAAAATACTCTCACCATATAATCAAATTGTTAAAAGACAACGGAATTTCACTGCCCAAGAAACAATCTGGATAAGGAAAATTGAAATATTGGCAAGCCAACTAAACGAACATAAACGCCACACAAGATCCTTAAACTTCTTAGGGTCAGCATTAAAATTTATTACCGGAAACCCAGACCATGACGATTTCATTAAAATGGAGACAGCAATAAATGTTTTAATAAACAACAACGAAAAACAACGCATAATTAATTCAAAGTACGAGAAACTAATGGAGTTATTACAAGGGAACACGGTAGAGAATCACCTCATCATAAAGCAAGTGCATGACCAACTTCTATTGCTTGTCAGAACAATAAACGCTGCAAAGAATAATGCATATTTAACCGAATCCTTAAATTTAGACGACGTAAAGGAAATAATAGAACACGAATTAATCTCAGTACCTATAATAAACATTTTAGAATATGCTGACATACACATAGCAGGTACAGGAGACTTGTTTATAGCCATCTATAAGTATCCCATATTGATTAATAAATGTAAACTTTTCAAAATCACGCCTATAAGCTTCAAACATGGGAAAATCCTAACGGACGAACAAATTGCCCAATGTGACAGGAATTATGTAAGAGTAAACCATTGTAAAAATTATTTAGGACTGAACATTTGTCAGACAAACAACAAGACAGACACATGCATACTCCCGCTACTGAACAATAGGAACAGTAAATGCACAATAATACAAGAATACAATGACGAACTTCTAGTAATAGACGAAGGATTCATATTATTAGACAAAAATCACACAGTTAACAATATTATCACTAATGGTATAACCTTAGTCACATACACAGACCAAGTCACAATAGATAATAAAACCTACAGAAACATTCATGACAGAATAATCGAAGCAATACACACAAAGCATGACGAAAATTTTGAGATAGAGAAAATTCTAAATTCAAACAAATACAACGCTTTTAACAATATTGATTCTTTAAAGAAACTGATAATACCATACGAACAACATCCCATAAGATCAGGTTTTTATACAATCATATTTGTCACAACAATGTTTGGTTTGGTCATTATCGGACTGAAAATATATAAATACATATTACAATACAGACGCCGGCAGGCAGAAGAATTAGTTAGAATTTATTACCAACAACAAGTAGGGAAACTACTTAGAGATCGGGACGCTCTCGTTTAAGTAGGGGGAGAGTTAACGACACTCTCATGAACCATCCCTTTTTTCTTAGTATAAGATAAGATACATAAAATAAACATAGCCATTAAAATAAAATAAAAACCAAGGTCGGATGTTTTCATAAGTACAATTCTTAGGAAAAATAATTAAATTAAGAAAAACAATTTAACTCTAGCATAAGTACAATTCTTAGGAAAAATAATTAAATTAAGAAAAACAATTTAACTCTAGCTTAAGTACAATAATAATAAACAAGAGGAATAAGGGAAAACCTAAGATAAGGAAAAACCCGAACATATTGTTTGTTTAGCAATTAAGAAAAACACAAACATGTTGTTTGTTTAATGATTAAGGAAAATGTAGTATTTAAGCAAATGAAAATGTAAATGTCTGGCAGTTAAAAATAAGCAAAAGGGACGCATAGACGTCGTATTATTTTTAATAAAAACCTTTTTAAAATTAAGAAAATAAAGAAAGACGCATCGCGTCGAAAAAAATATTTTTTTATTTTTATTAAAAGAAAAAAACTTAATTCGCGCGATTAAAAATTGTTTATGTCAGAGATACCTAACTTTGAGCCCCCTTTACTCCGCTCCTTAGGGGTTTGCTGTGCCCCCCTTGCAAAGTTAACATTGTACACTCCTCTGCTACGCATATACCAAATCCCACCAGCCGATCAGAAGTTACAGATTTATTTCCAAAAAATTTCGATTCTGTCCCACTGTGTACACTTACAATACATTCGTTATTTTTTAATTGAAAACCAAAATATTCACTAGAAATAAGTTATATGGCAAAACAACATTTGCCGGGTTAGCTAGTATATATATATATATATATATATATATGTATATATATAATATATATATAATATATATATTGACGGAATTATACCACTGAATGTGCTTTCCTTAATATAACCGTGTACGCAGCACCTTCTCTACAACAATTTCGCAGTTTTTCTCTCCACTGTTTGCATGTTGGCTTGCAATACGATTATATTATATTTTTTCTATATGTAGTTATTTGTACGAATGTTATTCACCTTTCACAGTATTTACCTTTATGTATTGATTATGCGCTGATAATTTGTTAACAATTGATTTAAAACGAATTTATTTTGTTACTTTTTTAACATATCACCAATCATTGCCACAAACACTTACGCATTAAACTCAAAGCACATTTTATAAATTTATTTTATTATTATTACTATTTTTTTTTTTTTTTACATAAAAGAAGAAAAACCGTTTTTGAAATATTTGATGTAATAAATACTTATGTGCTTATGATGGTTTTATTTTAATCGTAATGCATATACTATATAGAAAATAAATTTTTGAAAAAATTTATGAGCCGTTTATTTTGAACGTGGCAGAAGTCCATTCACAAAAATAGAGAAGTTAGTTATGAAAATATATAAGTTTTTATGCAGTTATTTTATTATAATTTATTTGTTTCCTTTATATTCTAACTTTTTAAGATTGAATAAAGGCAAAAAGTTCAATTATGATAAAACTATTACTATTTTTATGATGAACACGATTTTTGTAATGAAGAGACTTAGGTCATTTTCAAGATAAATGGCTATTATAATGAGTAATTCAGTTAACAACATAAATGTACTACTAAACAAAATTTCGATTTTTAAAAATTTTAGTCAGCGATACTTTTGAAAATTTTCAACAAGTGGCAGAAAAAGAGGATTTTTTGTATAAAAAGGGGCCGCATATTCAGTAGAGCCTGTAATTCAATTAACTTAAAAAGCGGGCGATTTTTTTCATTTAATTTGTATTATTTGTACCATATAGTTTGTTTGTCATAAAAAGGGATACAGAAATTGAAAAAAAAATATTACTGTTAATCACTTCGACTATAAATAAGATAATTATTACACCTTAAGTTTGTGGAAAATTTAATAATTTCTATAATATAAACCAATGGCATATAACTAAATAATTTCAATGTTAGGAACAGGAGCATGCAAAGATCATCAAAATAGAACACCAAAAAAAAAAAAAGTTTTTTATACCATTTTATTTTGTGTTAGTACAAAATTGTGTTACAAAATGTATTGCAGTCTACATACCTTTAATTTCTTGTGTATTTCTGAATGTATTAATATCTTCAATATTTTTGAGAAGATATTGTGTTTCTTCAGACGAACTTTCGTTAATTTTCAATTTTGTTTAATTTTTTTGCATTTTTTTTTAATACTTTAAAAATACATTTCATTATACATTTTGATAATCGTTTTGGTTTGTATTAAAAAAAATATTTGACATTAATACAAAGCTTAATAGAGCTTAAAGCTTAATAGAATAACAAACTCCAATTTGGATGAAATTTGGTATGCACACTCCCAACATCATTATAAAATGCGAAGGTCTTCAAAATTTTCAAATTCGTTGTAGTTTAGTTATTATCGCGTTTCAAAATTCACATTTTCAGAATTTTTTTTCAAAATACTCAAAATTAAAATCCATATATCTTCAGACCTATTTGACCCATTTAAACAAACTTTAGCACAAATGTATGCCTAATAACTCCAGTTTCTAATTATTTCTATAAAAAACATTGACAAATTTTAATTTTCTCACCATCCCCTCATGATGCCACTCTAAAATGTTTGTATGATGTTGCCAACACTTTAAGGAACACTCTAACGAAGAATTATAAAAATGATTCTTTAAATAATAATTAAGAATTATAAAAATGATTCTTTAAATACAAGAAAAAATATTGATTTCATTATCATTTTATTTTCAAAAATATCGTTTTTATATGATAGGAGGTGTATTATATCGTTATTGTTCGGATCAAGATTCCGAAAATGGGCAAATGGTAGTGCTAAAATCAATGAGAGAAACAGTTTTAAGAAGATTTCCCATTGTCGGACTATGGAATTGACAGGACAATTAAATACACTATTACTGACAGAATATGAAGCAGAAATAACATCATATGTAATGCCAAAAATATAAAGCAAAAAATTCAAAACTAGCAGGTTTATTTCGCACAATTGTAAGCAGTCAACGTTTTGAAGTAATCACTACAGATCTTATCGGTCCTATACCACGCACAAATGGAGGTCATCAATGAATCTTGATTATAGAAGATATTTGCAGCTGCTGGACCGAATTGTTCACGTTGAAAAAAGTTAATTCAGAAAATTGTTAAACTATTATCTTAAATTATTGTTCTACAGTATGAAGTTCCAAGAAGAATACACAGACCATGGTTTTCAATTTATTTCCTTAATTAACTACTTAACAATTAAGTAGCCCCTTGGAAGCACACTATGTCTTAAGATCTATTATTATTGTGTCTGAAAAATTTATTCCTCAAATAACACCGCTCCTGTTAAGACTAGCCGTAACGTTGAAAATTGCAAAGGAAACTGTTGAAAATACTCAAGACCGAAATCTAATTTATGCTAACTCCAAGAGAAGACAGTAAATTAATTTTAATATTGGAGATAAGGTTCTAGTGGCAAACTATGTGTTAAGCAATTCTGCGAAAAATATAATATAAGTTTATACTTCGACGTGATGGTCCTTATAAAATAATAAGTAAAAGTGGCACATGTTATACTATAGCGTCAGAAGAAAATCCTGAGATACCATCAGATTTCACACCATACGAAACTATCAGATACAGCAATATATGCCATAAGACGTCGTGGTCGTCCAAAGACATACACAATAAATACTCAAAATCAATCAACAACAAATGTAAACGAACACCGAAAAGAAGCAATATAACTATTACACCAAGACAACCAAGGAAGTATTTGTGAATCCTGCCACATCATCGAGACGATTTATGCGGCAGAAGGGGAGGTTGTAACAGGCGTTATTAATAATTTCATTTTATTTCATTAATTATTTATACATATTTCTCATGAAGATGTTTATGTTTTTCTTAAAATCATTTACTTAAATTATATCATTATTATTAGGCCCTGATTCAGCACAACAATAAAATTGTTTGAAAATAATATTTATATGGAAATTACTAATTTTTGAAATATTTTTTGAGTAGTTTTCATACAAATTTTATTTTTAGAAAATTTGCTTGTTGTACTGAATCAGGCCCTTATTGTTATTATTATTATTATGTTTTTTTTATTTTTGTCTTGACTGTAATAATTTATATGAGTATTTTTAATTGAATATCATTGTTTTATTTAATCTCATTATTGTTCTTTGTTTGTTTTTGTTGTAATTATATTGCATAAAGTAAATATTTAAATCTCATCACTTGCATATCACTCCATTGCTCTAACTAATAATTAATCTCGCTCTCTCTATCTATTTTTAAATATATGAGGAATGCCTGTTTAGTTTTTCATTTCACTCAGGGCATATTAACTATAAGGTAGTGTTGAAAAGCAGATTTTTTTCCTGTTTGCCTAAACTGTCAAATTACATCTTTGTTATTGCTTCTTATTGTTTCATCAGCAGAATTTGACATTTAAGGGAAACAATTGAGAGAAAATATCCCTTTTGTTTTTATATTGTTGTATTTGTTGTAGAATTGCTCTAACCTCATAGTAAATAACGCTTGATCATAATCATATGTGATAATTGATCTCCTTTTATTTAAAAATAACTGGTTAAGTGCTGAAACACAAGCCATCGGTTAATTTTTTTTATATGAAGATTTGACAAATAAAACAGAACAGTGAATCCTTTCAAAATTGAAATTTATTTTTACAACGCTTTCTCAAAAACTATTTTTTTACTCTCTCCCTTTGTCAGTGTTGTCGTTGTTGCAAAATAAATCACATATATTTACATTATATTTATATAAGATAGAAAGAGAAAGTAAGCTTTGCTTTATATTTTTTATGCATGGAGTTCAATAAAGGGAGAAAATAATTGTTTATACATGTAGTTTTGTTGTTGAATAAACTAAAACAAAATGCATGTAAAAAGCTTTCTTGGGCTCTAATTCTTATTAGATGTTTTTAACTAGTGGCTGGTAAATCGATTTCGATTATGGTCGAAAATCGATTCTCTTTGTCAAAAAAGGATTACTTTGTAGTCGATTCTTACCAGCCAACTTTATACTGAAATCGACTCTTAGGTTTCGATTAATCGGAAAATCAACCCTGCACAGTGAAGTACTTTTGGTAAAAATAAATTGCAAGAATTGCAAAGCAGAATTTTAAACTTTCTAAAAAATAAATTTTGGGACAATTTTTTAAAAGATAAAAAATCAATAAAAATACAATTCAAGAAATAATTGTTAATTAGAATTTGAGGGTTAGTTATATAAAATCTACATTCCTTCCCGCAGTGCCGGACATTCACATGAATGTTCTAATCAACATTCTATATCTTCCGAAATAAGTGCGCCGTCTTGCAGAAAAAATTCCAGACTCGGTTTTATTGTCAATTCTACATGTACTATTTTATATCATTGCATACTTGGTGAAATGATTAATTTACTTCCTATGCTTTTAAAAAATACATGCATTTGAATTCTATGGTGCTCAATTTAAGACATTTAGTTACGTTATTAGAGTGATCTGCGGAAGTAGGTTAATAATAAATGTTTCGTTAAAAGAGTATACTCTCTGGTTTAGTTGCTAAGGGTCCTTCAAAACATAAACTAATTTAATTTTAATTTATTTTTTACTAATTTTACAAATAATAATCGATTAAAACATCGATTATGGGGTTCGATTAATCGACTATAAAAATCGAAATTAAAATGGTGACCGAAAAATCGAAAATCGATTATTAACTTTTTACACCATTCACTATATTTAACTTAATCATGATTTGTTTTGCCTTTTACTAAATTCTATATACTAAGATATCAATAACAAAATTATTCATTCTATGTTGAGCAGTCAACAACATCTGGCCTAAACAACTAATAGAAATTAATCGGAAAACTTTGTTGTTTAATCTTTTTTAACGTAAAATAAATACAAATTATAAAAAATAACATGGGGGTGAATATAACGCATTTACTGTTTGTTCAAGCCCCATATTTATAAAAAATAAAAATGTATTAAAATATTTGAGGTCAACATGAACGTCTCTGTCTGGTTTACCCTTTATTTTAATATAAAAAATAATTTACTTAATTGTCGAGTCTTATCTACAATATTGAAGAAAAGTTGAAATATTTGTATTTTTATAACATACAAATGTATTAAATATACATTATTTCAGATCTGAGAAATTAATTCATGGATTTAATTTTCTTTCAAAACTATTTTAGAGATTTTACAAGTGGCCTATGTCCATTGGAGGTCTTAGAAAACATATTTACTGAAACAAAATATTAATAATGCTGAAAAAAAAAATAAAAAAAATTACATGTTCATATAATTAGTTGACAATATTTTTAAATTTATAGAAATGCAAACCTTTAAATATCTCGATTTAAAGATAAATAAACTTAGGCAACTTTCGAAATAAACGGCTCATATATTTGAAAAGAAGACAGAATTTTATAAACATTACACAGCACAGTGGGGAAGAATCGAAATTTTTTAGAAATATATCTTTACCTTCTGATCGGCCAGTTGGATTTTCATGAAATTTGGTGTAGGCGTAGCAGAGGAGTGTACAGTGTTAAGTTTGGAAGGGGGGCATAACAAACCCCTCAGGGACGGAGCTGAGGGGCTCAAAGTTAGGTACCTCTGACATAAATTTTTAATCGCTTGCAAAATTTTTGTTTCTCGTCCGATTTTTATATTTTTATATATTGTTATAGACCCTGTTAAGACCTATAAAAAACATGCTTACGTGTCCTATTTATCTCTTATAGTTTTCGAGTTATTTGCGTTTGAATTGTTAAGCACCATAATTTCGCATGTCCAGTTTTTTTTCGTATATATCCTAGTATTTCCGACCTATTTTATTAGTTTTTTTTAACTAGTTAAAGAACAAAATTATCTACTGAAGTCGATATCTTTACCGAGTCCAAAAATAAACGATTTTGAATTTGAAAACTGCAAAACTGTATTTTTTTAGCCGAAAATGTAATTGCACTCTTTTTTATCTAAAATAAAATTTTCTTTAGCAACATACAATAATTTTGCATAACTTCACAGAGATGACTTTAAGATAAAAAACAAGCCCAATAACTCAATTGGTCATGGTACATACCCTCCCGAATTCGTCCCATTTTATATGAGTTTTGATTTTACACCTTATTTTTTCAAACCCCAAAGCACAAATCAACAAGCGCAATATATTTTAAGAATCTTCAATATGTTGTTAAAAGTTTTAAATGAAAATCTACGTTACTCTATAGTCAAAAATGTAAAAAAAATCCCATTTTTGGGAATTTTGATTAGTTTATTTGGGAATTCAGGAAAACCCTACCGCTGATTGAAATTTGGTTAACGCGCTTTTATTTATATTAATAAGATCCACATTTCCTGCAAATTTGATTAATATATCTTTATAAACAAATATGTTAATACAATTTGTATTTTATCCAAAAACCCCAAATTGGGCCTTTTGTTTGGTTTATTTCCAAATTAAGCTTATCCTTTAGCATATATAATTTCCGATCTTTTTCAAAAAGATTCAAGTCAAAATCATGCCTCATTTCAGAAATATGCGCCTTTAAACTTTTATATTTCCAATTTATTGTTTATGAGACTATATTTTTACAAACTTGCAACTTTTGTCTTTAGCTTTGCGTGAATAATTACTTAGAAAATTATGAATATTTCTGTATACCTTTAATAATATCTGTACACAAAATATTTTTATAAAAATAACACTGTGCGACAAATGGTAGGGGTCAGTGATCGGGAAGGGTTCAGACTACCGGGGAAAGTTATATCGGTAAAAAAGAAGTTATATGTGTCCCGGCGTTTCGCTGGGTCGCGTCTAGAAATCGAGATATATCGATTTGAAGTTAGTAATTATCATATAGGGGAAATTGTGACCTTTGGTGGTAACTCGAGAACCACCAGTTCGATTTTGCTGAAACAAATTTAAAAAAAATCCAAAACGGTAAAAAAGTGTCAAGTCCTATTACTTTCACGTAAAGTCACATAACCTTTAAACAAAATGAGACATAGATCATGAAAATCGATGGACGCGTTTCGCTTTTATTCACAATTAAGTGAAGGTATCTCATTTTGACAAGATTATTGATTTTATGTTTCAATGAATTTGGATAATATTTATTATATATTATTTATTATAATTATTAACACGTAAAAGTAAAAATTATTACAGGTAATTATTATTGTTGTCTTCGATATCCGGTGACTTTGACATTAGGATCCAAATTGTTGCCTTCTTTCAAAAGCTGGGCAAGTTTTTCTGCTTCACGTTGAGAAAGGTTTAATTCTGCAACAATCTTGTCCATTCTTGCTTGTGATATTGGAATTATTTTGTTCGATGGGCCGGCTTCTGGTGTTGGTTTATAGGTAAAATCTGATTGATCCATTGTTTCAATAGAAAAAGAAGTTTCTCTGTCAGGACTTGGAAGCGGTGGAATTGGTATTTCATCCGCATGCGGTAGAGGTTTTTTGTACACTTTTAACAGATATGTAAACTCTTGGTTTAAGGCCTTTACGATTTACTTCACATATTTTGTTTGCGTAAGCGTAACAGTTGTCGGAATTGTGCTCTCCTGGATCAGTCCAAATCATTGGTACACCAAAACGAAGTGAACTGCGTTTCCCATGTTAAGACCTTTGTAGCACGTTTTACAAATTTTGTCTGGGACCCACGAAACGCCGCGAATTATTTCGCAATCAAAATAAAGTTTAAAAGCGCGCTCCACTTGCTCAGTGAGTAATGCAGCATTTGTTGAAAAAGCTCTTTTGCCACAAACGTAACAAAATAAATTGATATTTTCTGGACAATTTGTACTCATTTCGGTTTTATACTTTTATTACTTTTTCGTCACTTTAAAAAAAAAACGTACTTTACGCGTTCGGAGACACTTGTTGAATAACAAAAATCGATCAGTGAACATCTATAAATACTACGTAAGTTTCAATATTGTACTGAGAAGTACTTATGAATTCGCGCATCTTTTAAGGGTGGCTATAAACCTGATTCGTGTGCGTTTTAAATTTTTCGAAACGTTCTAAAACATGACCACTCATAAATGTGGGTGCAATTTGTGTAAAAAATCATGCAGGTAGCCAACGGAAAAAACCCAAATAATTAAAAAAGTGCACTTTCCTTTTTTCCTTTTAATTGTCCACGCACATTTAGTTTGTTACCGCTACCATAAAAATCAAATAACCTTTTGTTTATTACTTTTTTTTAATTCTGACAATCATAAAAAAAGCCATCAATGTTTTTTCCAAGGAATTTTGAGCATATCTCGAGCAAATTTTTGAAATTCATACCTTCACTTAATTGCGAATAAAAGCGAAACGCGTCCATCGATTTTCATGATCTATGTCTCATTTTGTTTAAAGGTTATGTGAGTTTACGTGAAAGTAGTAGGACTTGACACTTTTTTTACCGTTTTGGATTTTTTATGAATTAAGAATAAAAAAATTCAATTTTTTAGGCAAAAAATAGTTTTTTTCTTCATACATTTATTTATAACTGCGAAACTGTTGCTTATGTAGCGAAACGTTGTATGAGCAGATTAATGGAATTGTAATTCCTAATTTTTTTAAATTTGTTTCAGCAAAATCGGACTGGTGGTTCTCGAGTTATGTCAAAGAAAGACCACCAAAGGTCACAATTTCCCCTATATGATAGTTACTAACTTCAAATCGATATATCTCGATTCCTAGACGTGACCCAGCGAAACGCCGGGACACGTATAACTTCTTTTTTACCGATATAACATTTCCCGTTAGTTTCATCCCATCCCGATTTTGACTGTCGCATAGTGTTATTTATACATTTTTAGAAACCTTATTTTATTAGCAGTTCTTATAAAATATTTTAGAAATTAACAATTTTAAGAAAGAACAATTTCAATTTACGCTAATTTTTAGTTAATTTCATACATTCCAAGGGGGGGGGGGGTTTTTCATCTAAGAAAAAAAAAAACACGAAGAAAAATTTAGAAAAGGTAAAAGAAAAAAAATATAATAAAAATTATTTTGGAAAAAATTTCTTTCTTATAAATAGAAAAAGGAATGATGAATTTGTCTTCAACATTGTCTATGCAAAAACTTGCATCTTCTTTCCAAAATTTTTAAGTAAATCAATAGGTTTTAAAATAAAAATTGGCACTTTTTTAACAAAAAAAATTTGAAAATGCACATTTTTAAGATTTTTCATTTCACTTTTTTTAAATAACTACGTAACATATTTATGAATTTTTGTAAAATGTTACATTCTTCTAATAGTAAATAATTTTGTAGTTTCATTTATTTTGCCTGGGTTTCCGAAATTCTTAATTTCCAAATTTCGTTAAATTTAGATTTAAATTTTACTGATCATACAATTAAAAATACATCTTTCGATAAAAAATAATTTGTCTAAGTAGTAGTTTTATCAGTTAATGAAGAATGTTTTTTATTTTATAAATCAAAGTCTATCCAAAACTTTTTACAAAAAGCACTTAAGTAATAACACAGAAAATCTTTTCCCCAAATTTTCTCAAAAAAAATATGATGTTTATTAAATTATTATAAAAAAAATTTTGTGCATTTTGAGAAAATATTTACACAGAAATTATCAGCGATAAATGTCAAAAAATGGTAATTTTTCAAGTAGAATCTTAAAAAAAAGGTTAATTGAAAATATGGCTAATTTTGCAGCTAAAAATTATTAAAACTTTTGAACTATGCTCCAAAAAAAAAGTTTTTTGATAAGTTCCTGGATAAATTCTGTTATTGCTTTGTTAATTTCTTCTTTTTAAGATTTTATGGAAAGTGGAAGAATCAAGCGTGTTATCCATATACATTTGTATATGTTTTGGTGAAATATTGAAAGAAAATTTTTTAACAATATTAAAAAAAAAAATACATTTTTCAAGTTCTAATGTAATTTATTATAAATTTTTTCTATTCACAGAAAAAATTATTGCCGTATATTTTTCAATTAACACAGTTGTTTCATTTTGCACCTAAATTTAATAAATATATTCAAGTAAATATTAAATAAAAATAAAATTTAAGTAAAATTTTATTTCTCACTTAAATTTTTAATTCATTCAATATCTACTTGATTGCTTTGACCAATTTTTTAATTTGAAAAATTTTCTGTTTTTAATTTTTTGCAGTTTTTAGTAATTGGTATAATCTTTTTTACTGAGAGGTGCAAATTTGAAAAAGTTTTTAATTGAATGAATTATTTTCTAATATATTTGGTGATTGGTGACTTTTTTCTGTGCAAAAGGCTATGCAACGATATAATATTTTTTAAAGACTTTGTTGTAAGCATAACAATATTTATTTTCTTTTAAATTGGACAAAAATTTTATAACATTCGATTTTATATGGAATGATTTACTTAAACTTTTTATACGTTTGCCCCAAGTATATTTCAAATAAACCATAAAGTGATTTGCTTAAAAATATATTAAAAATAATTTGATAAAGTTTTAAAATTTTTAAATAATTGTTTGAGTATTTAAACGATTTGAAAGATTGACGTCTCATTTTATTGCAAATGAAATAGCACTTAAAACTTGATATCTTTAGTGTTATTTTGAAGTAGAAAAATTAATTTAATTAAAAAACGTTAGTAAATTATTTCTTATTTGTAGTAAATATAAAAGATTTAAATACAGTTTAAAACTACGTCCTTTTGCTTTCTTCATTCAATTAAATTCAAAATTGACATTAAATTTAGGTAGCTACGAGATTTTTAGTGCACCAACTAACATCAAAACTTTTTTTCGAAATATCTTAAAATTTACGGAGTATTTCGAATTTTTGAAAATTTGTTAGCTTTTCACGTTAGACAATTTTGTTGTTTTTCTTACAATTTCTTACTTTTTACAAGTAATGAAAAGTTTCTTCCCCTTATCAGATTAGTTCAAAATTTTTGCATCAGAAAGTTTTTGATATAAAAAAATCAAAGTATCAAAATTAAATAAAATCACACATATTATATTAATATCAAAAAATTACTGATACAAAAATTTTTAACTAATCTGATAAAGGGAAGGAAACTTTCCATTGCTTGTAAAAAGTAAGAAATTGTAAGAAAAACAACAAAATTGTGGTGGCGGATAGGGGGGACATAACCTGCACATTCTGGTACATGGTGCTTAAAGGCCCCTAACTTGAGTGTTCAGATCATGGGTATTATCTCTGGTCCTAGAGTTCCTTAGTGTCTCTCGCGGACCAAATAAATGCAGTGCACCGAGGACCTGAATGGTTAGTTAATGCTTAAGTAAACTAACAGCTAACCCTCCAACGCCTATGGCACGAGTTGGTTGTGGCGCGAGATGGTCCTACTTTTACTGGCATACTCGTGGGACGTAATAGACAATTCAAATTTAAATTCAATTCGGACAGATGACGAACGCTTGCAAGGTGACAAGACAGACACGGAAGACGATTTAGTGTTGATGGAGGTCCAACGGGACATTCTATAACATTAAAGTCAGTTGTTGGGCCTACTATCAGAGACGTTTGAGTTTCTGGACATCTCGTGGGATTCCTTTGCTGGGACCAATGCCACACAGAAGCTCGGGGATCTTTCTCTTAGATCTGAAGATGAGCACGAGATCACTGTGATCTCAGCTAGCGCTCAGAGTCAAGAGAAGAACCGGAGCGTCGAGGCGGGGTCCGAGCGAGCGGATATTTCAACTGTCTCAGAAGGTCATGCAGCTCGCGCCAAACGATGTCGCAAGTCGAACTAAAAAGGAGAAAGCTTGAAGTGGCACAAAAGCTTCCCTTATCTATCTGCATAAGATAGCTAAGAGAGGCTCAACGCCACTTTCATGCAAGAATAAGTACCTTGTCAGAAAGCACAGGACGAACGCCAAAAGATTCGAACGGATCTACGGGCCTGTCTGTGATTCTCTGGGAATATCTTATCCTGAAGGATTGGGTAAGAATCTGGACAGCACTCTAGAGGTATCTCATAAGAGCACAGGAGAAAAGTCAACATCCTCAACAATCCGTGCCGAAGTGGAGGATAAGCAGGTAAGGACTGGCAAGCCAAAGACTACCGATGGTGTAGCTGATCATGCACCCTTCAGCAAAACTGGCAACTCGCAAAAGATTGTCAGGGATGCTAGGCCTGAACATGATCAGCCATCAACAATCAAGAAGGCAGTAGGTCAGTAGGTCGACCAGCTCAAATAGTGGAAACCATTAGGGCACCACTGGTGGGGTGTTTAAGTTCCTGCTAAACGACCTTCTTCTTCGAGCGCTGTTGATCAAATCCCACATGGCTCTTCTAAGGGTCCCCAAAAGGGGGTTACTAAATGGGCCAGATTTTGGGATGTCCAGCAAACATCAATGGCTAAGAAGGCTGCTCGCTTACCTCCCAGTTCCGCTAAGGGCCCCTACAAGGAGGTTATTAAAAGTGCTGGGTCAGGAAGCGAACAGTCTTCAACATCGAAAAAGGCGAAGGAATCAGTGCTGCAGAACTGTGTTTAAGCTGCTGTCATTGACAAAGTTGTTCCAGATGGGAGGATCAGCGTTGAGCAATGGCGACAGACTGAACACAAGCTCATTGAAGAGATCACCCTTGTAAAAGGACGGCCGGACGAGGTATCCTTCAAAGGCGCGGACTGGATGAAGGGAGTTAAAACTATCAACTGCGGTAATGTGAAATCTTTTGAATTTCTTAAAATCGCAGTTGCTAAGTGCAATTCTCTCCATCCGGAGGCGAAATTTGAGGTGATACTGGTGTCTGAGTTGCCCCTGCGTCCAATAGTGACGGCATGGATTCCTCCACCCATTCCAGAGGTTGAAACTATTCTGACAGTATTGGAAAATCAGAATGAAGGTTTTGTTATAGGTCAATGGAAGATTGTGAACTCCATGACCTGTAAGGAGAACCAAAGCAGAGAATTCAGATTCGCTGTGAATCAGAAGTCTCTGAAGAAGCTGGAGTCACTGGGAGGAGTTGTTAATTTTGGTTTTGGGGTTATTAGATTTAGATATGCTAGATCGAGTAAGCCCAAAGAGGCTGTCAGTGGTGCAAATTAATTTGCATCACTGCGAAACAGCCTCAAAAGAATTAACAAAGCTCCTCATTGACTTCAAAGCGGACGTGGCTCTTATCCAGGAACCTTGGATTAAAAACACCAGGGTATGTGGTTTAAGGGGTATAACCTGTTCATACCATCCACAGTGGAGAAGGTACGAACATGTATATTAGCTAGGAATGATCTGAATATTAATCTTCTTCATTCTTTAAGCAACGGGGACATTACAGCTATCCAATTTGAAGTCACTGGGGGCCATAGGATTATACTAGCATCCGTGTAAACACCATACGAGGCGGCCCATCTACCGGGCATCGCTCTGCAGTATTTAGCGGAGCACTGTAGGAGGAGAGGAGTGTACATGGTTCTTGAATGTGATGCGAATGCTCATCAATACCAATGGGGAAGCAGTGACATCAACAAGAGGGGTGAGTTAGTATTTGAATTTATAACTAGTTATAATCTTCATATCTGCAATAGGGGTAATGATCCGACATTCAGAATGAAAGATAGGGAAACGGTCATAAATGTGACACTAGCGAACCGAGGGGGTGAATTTTTCAAGGACTGGAGGGTAGATACGGATTATTCCTTTTCGGATCATAGCATGATATCCTTCAGTCTTGACCTTCAAGTCCTTCGGTGAGTTAGTTGATTTAAGGGATACTGAGGGCTGGAGAAATTCAGCTGAGGGTATCAAGGGAGTCGTGAATAATTTCACGGATGTACTTAAGAATAGCTTTGAGCCCAGCTGCCCATTGCTTTATCCTGGCAAAAGGGGCAGCCGAAATGGTGGACGAGTGAACTTAGGGTCCAACGGTCTAAAGTTACAAGGTTGTTCAATAGAGCCAAGCTAACGAGGAGTCAGACCGACTAGGACAGCTATAGTGAAAGCTTCATTAAGTATAAGAAGGACATACGACGGGCGAAACGGACATCATGGATGAATTTCTGTGAATCCGTGAACTCGGTTAACGAGTTGTCTAGATTTAACCGGGTATTATTCAAGGACCCGGTGGCACCTGGATATATACAATGAGCGGACAACTCGTGGACGGAGTTTAGCTCGGAGTCCCTCAGCTTACTGATGGAGACCCACTTCCCTGGCTGTAAGGATGTAGAATCTAATGGGAGGACAGGTAGTGTCAGTGATAACCTACAGTCCGGACAAGAGGAGGGTGATATCGACGCGATAGAGGAGATGATCACTGGAGACAAGGTAAGATAGGCGGTAAACCCATTTGGGCCATATAAGTCACCGGGCCCAGATGGCATTTTTCCGGCCATGTTACAGAATGTCAATGATAGTGTCATCTCACTACTCGTGAAGATATTTAGGGAGTGTCTTAAAGTGAGATATATTCTCAGGGGGTGGAGAGAGGTAAGGGTCATTTTCATACCCAAAGCGGATAGGGCGACTCACTCGAAGCCCAAGGATTATAGACCGATCAGCCTATCGTCTTTTCTACTCAAGACAATAGAAAGACTAATCGATCTGTATCTAAGAAGGAGTATGGGAACTCAGGGCATCTGCGACGCTTAACACGACTATCTTAAGAGTAGATTTGTTGAGAGTGCTCTGCATGATATGGTGAGTTTTTTTTATTGAACGGGGTCTGCTGCACAAGGAATACACCTTGGCAGCATTCCTTGGCATAAAAGGGGCCTTTAACAACATTAGGATAGAGGCGATTAAAGAATCACTCGCTTCGTTAGGTATTGGTGTATTTCTAATCGAGTGGATCACCCTAAGCAGCAGCGTTATCAACTCGAGCATGTGGGACACTTGCATAGAAAAGCTTGTGTTCTTTCTCCATTATTGTGGCTTTTGGCAATGAACGTCATAAGCGCCTACGCTGACGATGTAGTATTGTTGGTCTCGGATAAATTTCTACCCACGATCAGCGACGTCATGCAATCTGGGCTGCGACAACTTTCCCAATGGGCAAATAGTAGTGGATTAGGAGTCAACCCTGAAAAAACTGAACTAGTTCTCTTTACCAGGTTGGGACATTTAGTCTACCAATTCTGAATGGGACGGAACTCAGTTTGTCGAGGGAGGCTAAATACCTGGGCGTTTGCTTGGACAGCAAATTTTCTTGGAGGAGAAATACTCAGGAAAGGGCCAGGAAGGGGCTTTATGCCTACTACGCACACAGGAACTCTATAAGGAAGAACTGGGGTCTAAAACTGGTAATTGTATAATGGATATACACATCGAATGTGAGGAAAGGGACGTATAGGATCCTTCTTTCTAAAGTTCAGAGATGTGGTTCAATTAGCATTACGGGTGCCGCGAAAAGAACACCTCAGGCAGCACTGGACATCATTCTCCATCTTCCTCCAATTGAGGAATTCGTGAGAGGTATGGCTGTGCGGGGCTTATTTAGACTGAAGGAATTGGGATTAATAGGTAGCTTCATAGCGGGGTATGCTAGCATACTTAATGAAGTCAAGTTGAATGGTTAAACATTATCCTCGGGCGCCCAAACGGTTTGTGGCTACTCCCGCTATAGAAATCCCTAGTAGGTACCTCTGGATTGGAGCGGTGAAGATCCACGGAGGGTGTGCTATCTTCACGGATGGCTCGAGGATGAAAGTAAGCACAGGGGCGGGTGTTTACTTCATGGGAACAGATATCAAACGATTCTTTATATTGTCTGATAGTTGCAGCGTTTTCCAGGCAGAAATTCCAGGCTTTTACAAGGTCCTAGAATTACTGAAGGAAAATGTTGAGAGGGACACTGAGGTAACTATCTATGTGGATAGTCAGGCAGCACTGATAGCAATGACAAGTCAGGTCCAGGTTAATGCTGGAGTGTAGGAAGGAATTTAGGAGGCTAATGGATGCCTAAAGAATAAGACTTTGTTGGATTCCTGGTCACTGCGATATTCTGGGCAATGATATAGCTAGCTCGTAAGTGCTCGGAGCTGGGCTGGTCTTTTGTGGAGGTATCGGTTAGGATTCCGATTGGTCATATTTCATTCAAGGGAATGGACTATAGGTAGAACGAATGATGCTTAGGGGAGTAGATCGAACTGCAGGGTATCTAGAGCGTTATGGCCTAGTCTTAAACCAGCAGATTCGAAGCATCTTCTGGGCATGAGTCGTGTGAATCTAAGGATCATTGTTGGCATGATTACTGCTCAAATTGCAATAGGGAATATGACCAGTAAGTGGGACACAGGCGCATCAAATTTTTGCTGGACGTGCGATGATGTGGAGGAGCTAGAGACAGTGGAGCATATACTCTGTCACTGAGTAGGGTTTCAGCGAATTATACTGAGGTAGTTTGGGAGCAATATTCTGCACGAACTAAAGCAGGTTGCTGGTGAAGAACTTGGCAACCTTATAGGGTTCGTAATGGGAATAAAGTGGCTTAGAGGTAGTCAGGGTTGATTTGATGTGTCTTAGGTTCCACACCTTTCTTATTTTTCTTATATTTAGATATCTTTCTTTACAATCTTTTGCTATATTCTACTAGGATTTTTCTCTTTCTTCATCTATCAGCTTCCTCTGTTATCACAATGGACCAAATGGTCTCTGGGTGGAAGCGTGAAGACGCCGCCCTTTTTAACCTAACCTAACCTATGTAGTTATTTATAAAAAGTTAAATGAAAATGTTTAAAAATGTGAAATTCACACTTTTAAACTAAATTTTTTATTAAAAAAGTGCCAATTTTTAAAACCTATTGATTTACTTAAAAATTTTGGAAAGAAGATGCAAATTTGTGCATAGACAATGTTGAAGACAAATTCATCATTCCTTTTTCTATTTATAAGAAAGAAATTTTTTCCAAAATAATTTTTATTATTTTTTTATTATACTAGATTGAAATTTAAAGTGCTGAACATGTACCTGCTTTCAGTTTTTTCTATCAGGTCCTAATTTTGTTATGAACATGTCTAATATTTCCCCGTTAATAAGGCAATCACAACAATATATTTTACCATATCTCAAGAACCACTATTCTCTTATATTTTCGCAGTTATTCGGAAATTAGCGGCGAAAAAAAATATTTTTCATGCAAAATTAAATAATTTTTTTTTTCTTAAAGGTTCTGTTAAGAAATGAAAAAATTGTTTTATCTCCTGTTTGGATTTTCATGAAATTTTGTATAGGCGTAGCAGAGGAGCGTACAATGTTAATTTTGGAAAGAGGACACAACACACCTCTCAGGGGCGGAGCTAATGGGGCTCATAGTAGGGTACCTCTGACATAGAAATTTTTAATCGCTTGCCAAATGTTTGTTTCTCGTCCGATTTCAAATATTTTTTACATATTGTTGTAGGCCCTAATAAGACCTATAAAAAGTATGCTTACGTATTCCATACACCTCTTATAGTTTTCGAGTTATTTGCGTTTTAATTTTTTTTCTTGACTAGTTAAAGAACAAAATTATCTATTGAATAAAAAAAATTTGAAGTCTTTACCGAGTCCAAAAATAAACGATTTTGAATTTGAAAATTGCAAAAGTGACGACTTTTTGTGTTTTTTTTTTAGCCGAAAAAGTATCTACACTCTTTTTTATCTAAAATAAAATTTTCTTTAGCAACATATAATAATTTTGCATAACTTCACAGAGATGACTTTAAGATAAAAAACAAGACCAATAACTCAATTGGTCATGGTACACACCCTCTCGAATTCGACCCATTTTATATGAAAGTTTTGATTTTAGACCATATTTTCTCCAATCCCTAAGCACGAATCGACAAGCGGAATATATTTTAAGAATCTTCGATATGTTGTTAAAAATTTTAAATCAAAATATACGGGACTTCGGAAAAATGTGGATTCTAAAGCCAAAAATGTAAAAAATCCCATTTTTGGGAATTTTGATTAGTTTTTTAGGAATTCAGGAAAACCCTACACGTGGTTGAAATTTGGTTAACGCGCTTTTATTTATATTAATAAGATCCACATTTCCTACAAATTTCATTAAGATATCTTTATAAACAAATATGTTATTACAATTAAAAATTTGTATTTTCTCCAAAAACCCCAAATTTTTATTTATATTTTATTTCTAAATAGCGAAAGAAATTTTAAAAATATGTATCCCAAATTAAGCTTATTCTTTAGCATATATAATTTCCAATCTTTTTCAAACAGATTCAAGGCAATATCGTGTCTCATTTCAGAAATATATGTCTTTAAACTTTTATATTTCCAATTTATTGTATATATGACAATATTTTTACAAATTTGCAACTTTTGCCTTTAGCTTTGCGTGAATAGTTACTTAGAAAATTATGAATATTTCTGTATACTTTTAATAATATCTATACACAAAATATTTTTATGAAAATAATTAATAAATATTTTTTATTTTTAATAGGGTTGCCACATTTCCCAAATTTTCTAAGCATTCATATATTTCTATTAATGAATTTAAAATAACAAAACATACAAAAAATGTCTATTTTAACTTAATCAATATTATTATTTTTTGTATTTATCATCTTCCTTAATAAATATTCTATTTCCAATACGATTTTTTATTACTTATTTACATTAAATTTATGTAGACAATTTTTCTAATATTTTATACTTACTTATACTACTTATTTTCTATAAAATAATCTGTTCTATTTGTATACATATCTAAAAGATAATAAAGGTCCTTCAAGTCTACAGTATTTTGAGTTGATAAAGGTTCATAATAAATCCAACTTCTTCTCATTGATGATAGTATAGGGTCTGATGATAACAACAGGCTATTAAAAATATCCTCGTTTTGTGACGTTCTGGAACATTTCCTGGAGCTGAATAATTGAACGTGCTTAAAATCTCTGTTTCTTGCTTCTTGAGCCTCTTCTGTAAGCTCTCCAAGTGAAAGAATAGTTTGTTCAATTATAATTTCGCCGTGGCACAATACTTTATATACTGTTGGTGTCATTTCCTTCCATGGATATAGAGAAACAAGTAGTTTAGATATTTCTGTTGCATATTCTCCAAATCGAGCAGAGTTAATTTTGTGCTTACTATTAATTGCCATTAATAGTATGTCATTTCAAGTAAATTTTTATTAATACCAGTTCTTTTAGATGTAGCTTCGAAATTTCCAAAAAACCTTCTTGCTGTGTTTCCATCATTTGTACTATCACCAGTCGGCAGAGGTTTGTCGATGTTTAATCCCGTCTCTTCTCTGAATTCATCCTGGATTCTACTTTTCTCAGATATTCTAAGTGTTTTTAAATCCTCGTTGTTTCTGGCACACTTCTATACTATTAATCATATGCTATGTGCAGAAAATGCTGAGTATTTCCAAAAAGAAGATGTTTCTGTAATGGCATTACTAACCTATCCACCAATCGTTGTTAGACTTAGTTGAAAGGATATGTCGAATGTATATTGGTTTCTGGTTATTAAAAGAGGGTGTAAATCACTCTAAATCCTTTGTTGTTGTCTTCGACTCCCTTGTGTATTCGAACTAAATAGGTCTGCAAAAATGTCTTCATCCTGGAGTGGTATTAAGCCATATATCTTCAAATGAGTTTCTACACTTTGATGAAAATTGCTTTAAGGAATAAGATCGCATTCTTAATGGCACCAAAGATGCTATAAATACGCTTTTATAATCCTCCATTTTCTTACTTCCACTAGCATGCTTGTATTCAGGAAGGCTGATAGACCGTTACATCCCCACTTACAGATTAATACAACGTCGTTGTTATTTACCTTTTCCAACTGATCTGCAGAAAAATCTGCAACTATCCTGGTAGCTGTATTCTCAAGCAAAGAAGATAGCTCTACACATGCTTCCTTTTCGGTAACCGAAATAGATGGTAAAATAGATTGCTTTTTTTCTTGAATATCCTTGTATGATGGTAGAATTGAGTGTCCCTTTACAAGCAGAGCTTTTCTTAAAATTTGATATTTGTTTCGGCTAAGGTCCAGTTCAAGCATTAAAGCAAATGCTTTTTCCTCTGTAAAATTGGATTGTGATATTGGAGTAGGCAGGTACACTTTCGGCAATCCGTTTAAGACGTTTTGGTGATGCAGTTGGAAATATTTCAGCAATATTAATTGCACTCTTAGGTTGCTTCTCCTTTTTTAACATTTCTTTGAATGTATCAGAAACTTCTTCATTCGAAATAATAGAAAGCTTATGAACCAGTCTTTTCTTCTTAGATCTTGTACTTAAATCATCATATGTCTTGCAGGGTGCTCCAGTTGATATTTTGCACGCCGATATTTCTATATCAGTATCCATCCAATCGGAATGTTTAATTTTTAATCTGTTAGTACGCTGATTGAAGGACTTCATTTTCACGTCATACAACTTTAACAATCTCTCTATCTGAGATTTACCAATGACGTCGACTTTTGCATGATATGTAGTTTTTATGAATTCCACTACAGCTTCTAAACGATTAAGATCATTTTTAGATAAACCCCACAGAACACAACACAATTGTTCATGTTTCAATGTAATCACCATGGTAATCAACTTCGTTATGTTGTTGATAAGGATTAGCTGCGCATTTATATATATCTTTTAGATATATCGCACAGGTATATATATTTACAGGTATTCTGTGAATTTTCATTAAGTAAAATATCTGAAAGAGTCAATTTGGAAGAGTACGTATACCGAATTCAGCGATATTATATGTTGCTTTTAGGTATCACCGGAAAGGATATTACCTGTGCATTGTTACTAGCTCATAAAAGTATAGATTTTGAACCATCAGTAATAGATAAACGCTGCAGCTAGGTATCACGGGAAAGGATACCTGTACATTGCCACTAGATCATAAATACATAAATTTTTAACCCAATAGATAAATACATTTGTTAAATTTAGGTAAACACCATAAATGTAAACTAATAAAATACTTACTGATGAAGTTAAAATAGACATTTTTTGTTTGTTTTGTTATTTTAAATTCATTAAATAGAAAAGGATAAAGATTTATTTAAATTTGGGAAATGTAACAACCCTATTAAAAATAAAAAATATTTATTAATTACACTATGCGACAGTCAAAATCGGGATGGGATGAAACCAACGGGAAATCTTATATCGGTAAAAAAGAAGTTATACGTGTCCCGGCGTTTCGCTGGGTCACGTCTAGGAATCGAGATATATCGATTTGAAGTTAGTAACTATCATATAGGGGAAATTGTGACCTTTGGTGGTCTTTCTTTGACATAACTCGAGAACCACCAGTCCGATTTTGCTGAAACAAATTTAAAAAAATTAGGAATTACAATTCCTTTAATCTGCTCATACAACGTTTCGCTACATAAGCAACAGTTTCGCAGTTATAAATAAATGTATGAAGAAAAAAAACTATTTTTTGCCTAAAAAATTGAATTTTTTTATTCTTAATTCATAAAAAATCCAAAACGGTAAAAAAAAAGTGTCAAGTCCTACTACTTTCACGTAAACTCACATAACCTTTAAACAAAATGAGACATAGATCATGAAAATCGATGGACGCGTTTCGCTTTTATTCGCAATTAAGTGAAGGTATGAATTTCAAAAATTTGCTCGAGATATGCTCAAAATTCCTTGGAAAAAACATTGATGGCTTTTTTTATGATTGTCAGAATTAAAAAAAAGTAATAAACAAAAGGTTATTTGATTTTTATGGTAGCGGTAACAAACTAAATGTGCGTGGACAATTAAAAGGAAAAAAGGAAAGTGCACTTTTTTAATTATTTGGGTTTTTTCCGTTGGCTACCTGCATGATTTTTTACACAAATTGCACCCACATTTATGAGTGGTCATGTTTTAGAACGTTTCGAAAAATTTAAAACGCACACGAATCAGGTTTATAGCCACCCTTAAAAGATGCGCGAATTCATAAGTACTTCTCAGTACAATATTGAAACTTACGTAGTATTTATAGATGTTCACTGATCGATTTTTGTTATTCAACAAGTGTCTCCGAACGCGTAAAGTACGTTTTTTTTTTAAAGTGACGAAAAAGTAATAAAAGTATAAAACCGAAATGAGTACAAATTGTCCAGAAAATATCAATTTATTTTGTTACGTTTGTGGCAAAAGAGCTTTTTCAACAAATGCTGCATTACTCACTGAGCAAGTGGAGCGCGCTTTTAAACTTTATTTTGATTGCGAAATAATTCGCGGCGTTTCGTGGGTCCCAGACAAAATTTGTAAAACGTGCTACAAAGGTCTTAACATGGGAAACGCAGTTCACTTCGTTTTGGTGTACCAATGATTTGGACTGATCCAGGAGAGCACAATTCCGACAACTGTTACGCTTACGCAAACAAAATATGTGAAGTAAATCGTAAAGGCCTTAAACCAAGAGTTTACATATCTGTTAAAAGTGTACAAAAAACCTCTACCGCATGCGGATGAAATACCAATTCCACCGCTTCCAAGTCCTGACAGAGAAACTTCTTTTTCTATTGAAACAATGGATCAATCAGATTTTACCTATAAACCAACACCAGAAGCCGGCCCATCGAACAAAATAATTCCAATATCACAAGCAAGAATGGACAAGATTGTTGCAGAATTAAACCTTTCTCAACGTGAAGCAGAAAAACTTGCCCAGCTTTTGAAAGAAGGCAACAATTTGGATCCTAATGTCAAAGTCACCGGATATCGAAGACAACAATAATAATTACCTGTAATAATTTTTACTTTTACGTGTTAATAATTATAATAAATAATATATAATAAATATTATCCAAATTCATTGAAACATAAAATCAATAATCTTGTCAAAATGAGATACCTTCACTTAATTGTGAATAAAAGCGAAACGCGTCCATCGATTTTCATGATCTATGTCTCATTTTGTTTAAAGGTTATGTGACTTTACGTGAAAGTAATAAGACTTGACACTTTTTTTTACCGTTTTGGATTTTTTATGAATTAAAAATAAAAAAATTCAATTTTTTAGGCAAAAAATAGTTTTTTTTTTTTCATACATTTATTTATAACTGCGAAACTGTTGCTTATGTAGCGAAACGTTGTATGAACAGATTAAGGGAATTGTAATTCCTAATTTTTTTAAATTTGTTTCAGCAAAATCGGACTGGTGGTTCTCGAGTTATGTCAAAAAAAGACCACCAAAGGTCACAATTTCCCCTATATGATAGTTACTAACTTCAAATCGATATATCTCGATTCCTAGACGCGACCCAGCGAAACGCCGGGACACATATAACTTCTTTTTTACCGATATAACTTTCCCCGGTAGTTTTAACCCTTCCCGATCACTGAACCCTACCATTTGTCGCACAGTGTAACACTTTTCGGCGGAAAAATCCCCCCTTAAAGAAGTATAGGTGGACTAGATGGACATTTAATGTGCTGAACATGAACCTGCTTTCAGTTTTTTCTACCAGGTCCTAATTTTGTTATGAAATATTTCCCCCTTAATAAGGCCTTATTACTATAACTCAGAAACTATTATTCTCTTATATTTTCGGAGTTATTCGGAAATTAGTGGCGAAAAAAATATTTTTCATGCAAAATTAAATAATTTTTTTTCCTTAAAAGTTCTGTTAAGAAATGAAAACAGTTGTTTTATCTTTTGTCATAAGAGTGGTAATGCTACGTATTAAACAAGCTATGTATCATATACCTACAATTAAGTTTAGACACACTGGTGGGGAAAAAAACTTGTTTCTTCTTTAAACAAAAGCAGGTAGACTAAATGAAATTTGACGTCCTGAATACAAATTTTTTTCTATCAGAGGGGTATTCCCACACTTGTGATAGAAATAAACTTCTAATCGAAAATAATTTCTGTAGGACTTATTTTTCTAATGATGTGACTCGATACCAAACGAATCGAGATGTTTTTTCAGTGTTGTGAAAATTTTGAATAAATTTGTTTTACAACACTAAATAAATATAAGAAATTTAAACAAAAAGCGTGTTTTTAAAACGTAAACAAATCAAAAAATCAAATTTTTAAAAGGATTAAACAAAAGATGAAAAATAATCCGATTTTGACGAGAAGTAGAACCTCAAAAATAAGATTTTTTTTCAAAATAAGTTTTTTTTTAAATTTTTATATTATTACCTTGCGGCATATCTCGGACGAAAGGCGTCAGTTTGGCACAAGCTTCTCTTTAATTTAGTTAAACCTTGCTTTATTTGCTTTAACATAAAGTTTCTAAAATTCTTATTTTGAATATAGGGAGAAAATAAAAATTTTCGAAAAAAGAACAATTTTTGACATCGCCACCTCCGATTTTGATATTTTTTTTGTATATACACTCATTATGTCAATACAAAATTTGAAGTTCTTCAAAAATTTCAAAGTCGCTGTAGTTGTTTTTATCGCCGTTAAAAATTTGCTTTTTTCAGAATTTTTTTTTACTACATGAAATTTAAGTCCATATATCCTTCGGACTTATTTGTCCGATTTAGTGATGACTAATAAATATAGTTTCTATTTGTTTTTACTAAAAAAAACTCCATTTTTGAATTTAATATTCGTCCTTGTGTCAAGGATATTTAAAAAATCATATCTTCCGTTTTTATAATTTTTCTTTAAAAATTTCCTTAAAGTGTTGACACCAACATATAAAGAATTTATAATGGGACTATGAGAGGATGCTGATAAAATTAACATTTAGTTAAAAAAAATCATTTATATAAGTAATAATTTGAAAATTTCTAATATTTTTAATGAAACAATTTGTACATATATAAAAGAACGTTAAAAACTTCGATTCTTTATTGAAGGTTTTATTATATATCTAGGCGAATAATACAAATAATTTTAAAAAATAATCCTTGAAACCAGGGTTCTCAGTGCGACCAAATGGAAATATTTTGACAATAAATCGACGATTTCAAACTGATTATTTTGATTGATGACGAATATCTGAGATGTTTCAAGGAACTTACCTATGAGTTTCTGTTTTAATTTTGCGAAATAGAAAAATTTCGTGATTTTACTTTACCTTTTGATATTAAAAAAAAAAAAATCATAAAAGTATGTAACTTTAAACAGCAATATCTCGGAGGCCACTTAACAGATTAAAACATTTCAAAAGGCATATTTTTCTCATCTTCGACTATAATATTTGGAAAAATATTCAAATTAAAAAAGAAATGCAATTGCATTTTTTTGATGCAATATGGAATGTTTTCATTACAATGGAAATACAAACTTTTCGGGATACACTCATTTATTATGTGAGATATTGGTTTCAGAAAAATCTACTCACATATTTTCATACGCAAGTTAAAAATACATACGTATGTATATGTATGTATATACATGCATACATACATACATACATATTTACATACATATATTAAAAAATATCAAATTATTACTGAAATTAATGAGTTTTTTTACTAAATGTTAATTTTCTCAGCATCCCCTCACTCCAAATTTTGTGTATGTTGTTGCCAACACTTTAACGAAAATTTTAAAGAAAAATTATAAAATGGAGAATATGATTTTTTAAATATTGTTGACACAAGAACGAATATTAATTTTATTATCCTTCTTTTCAAATACAGAGTTTTTTACAAAAACAATTGGAAACTATATTTATTAGACATCAGTTTGCGCCAAAGCTTGTATAAATCGAATAATTAAGTCCGAATATATATGGATTTAAATTTAAAAAAAAAAATAACTAACCTACAACGAATTTTAAAATTTTTAAGAACTTTAAATTTTGTATTGACATAGTGAGTGTGTGTACCAAATTTCATCGAAATCGAAGATGGTAATCGCTTTTTTGTTTTTCTGATTCTTTATGCAAAAAATACTAAAACTATTTTTCTTTAATTTCCATACATTTTTGTCTCTTCTTTCTTGTACTTTTCTTATATTTACACTTTTTTTCAAAGAAAAGAGTCATTTCGAATGCTTCTGTACTTAAGAGTAAAAACTCACAGGATTGCATTTGAATGATCGCTCGTTATCGAATGCCATCATTAGAATTTTCGATACGTTTTACTCTCATGCGATAATTATCATCCAGCTTTTGAATTTTTTTTTTTTATGAGCATATTTAATATCTCCCCATTAATAAAGGAATACACTTGTATATTTCACCATAACTCAAGAACTCTTGGTACCATTTAAATAAAGTAAATTCCAGATGAAAATTGTCTTCATGACATCTTAACATTATTTTTTTGTCCGCATCATATTTTCGGAGTTATTCGGAAAAAAATAAATAATTCTTGAAACATTGGAAGAATTTTGCTCCTTAACTTGAAAATATTGAGCGAAAAAAAATAAATGATAACTTGAAGATAATTTTGATCGGCATCTATAGGAGTTTTACTCACCTAAATTGGACAAACCGTTCTCAAGTTATACTAGTGTGACGGCCTAATAAGGTTGTCATATTAGACATGCTCATAAAAAAAAATAATACGTTCTAGGGAAAAGTGAAAGCAGATTATTGTTTAGCACATCAAATTCCATCTAGTTCACCTATTTATACCATACACCACCATAGGCGAGGAGGGTATTATGCGTTTGTGGTAATGTTTGTAACACCCAAAAATATCGATCAAAGACTCACCTTAATGTATACCAATCGGCTTAGAATCACGATGTCCGTCTATACGTCTGTCCATGTAAACCTTGTAATCAAACTATAGGTCGCAATTTTGGAAATAATTTAATATAAGCCCACTTCCGGGAATCTACCAGAAGTGCCTAAATAACATAATATATGCATACATATGTTTCATAGAAATATTCACTATGCGTAAGACACCTCTCCGAATTTTGATTAAAATTTTATAAAAACAAGTTTTATATAAGTAAAAAAAAATTCTTCAGATGACAGAAAAAATCAGCCTCTTTATAGAATCCATCACTACTCGGTTTTTTCAAAAATTAATTGCTGATATATATATATATATATATAGTTTCGTTTATGTGTAAGAAGTAGTAGTCCCCAAAACAAATTATAATATACGTTTTTGCATTAGGGACAATAGATATTTTATATTTAATGATAAATTCTGCAAATAGATGAAGGGTTTACCAATGGGGTCCTCAGCTACTGTTATGGGGAGATTGTTGGACGAATCCATGCAGAGACTTAACGAAAACATTTTGACGTGGACGATTTCTTTTGTATCGCAAGGGAAAGTGCAATAAATATTAAAATGACTAACCTGAACAGTTACCACAATAATATTACATTTACAATAGAGAAGGAACAGGACAATAGACTTCTTTATTTGGATACCATAGTAATTAGAGAGAACAGTAGTCCCAGTGCGGCCCACTGTGTCAGTTTCAATAATTTTCTAGATTTTGAGAGAGTGAGTATAATATCCACAGAGAACAATTACAATTGCATACTAGAGATGCTGAATATAATTAACATACCTACGAATAAAAGAATAAATTACAAAGCAGATACTGAAAATAGTGCTCATAACTACAGACACTTAATAAAGAAAATAAAAGAAAAATGCAAGTGGTTGAAGACGATCAGTGCAATATTGGACAAGGAACAGACAGCATCTATGTTCGTTTATTTGTAATAAGTATATATATTTTTTTTGTCATGACTGATAACTGTTTATGTCCTATGATGTTTTGTATTTATATTAACTAATTATTTATCAAAATAGCCCTGAAAATATCACTCGATGAGTGACGAAATATAGGCATTATAAATTATAATTTTTAGCCTCGATTTTTTAAATTTATAGAAGGTTTTTCTTAAAATAAATGAAAAAAATTCAAATTATATTTACATGAACATATTTCATAAATTTGAGTCTCTATATTTTCGAAATGCTTGTAGGTATCAAAACAATTTTGTATATAATTTTAATATATATTTTTTAAGGTCGAAATTTTTATTATTGAAAATATATTAGGAAAATTCGCTCGTGTGACTAAATATTGTACTATCTAATTCGCGGAAGTACCGAAATAAACAATTTACAGGCTCAAAAGTTTGAACATATTTTAAAAAATTAATAATTATCGACCACTGCACAGTGGGGCAGAATCGAAATTTTTTGGAAATAAATCTGTAACTTCTGATCGGCTGGTTGGATTTTCATGAAATTTGGTATAGGAGTAGCAGAGGAGTGTACAATGTTATGTTTGGAAGAGAATACAACAATCCCCCCAGGGGCGGAGCTATGGGGGCTCAAAGTTAGGTACCTCTGACATAAACAATTTTTAATCGCTTGCAAAATTTTTGTTTCTCGTCCGATTTCAAATATTTTTATATATTTTTGTAGGCCGTAATAAGACCTATAAAAAACATGATTACATGTCCTATTTATCTCTTATAATTTTCGAGTTATTTGCGTTTGAATTTTTAAGCACCATAATTTTGCATGTTCTTGGTCCAGTTTTTTTCATATATATCCTAGTATTTCCAACCGATATAATTAGTTTTTTTCTTAATTAGTTAAAGAACAAAATTATCTATTGAATAAAAAAATCGATATCTTTACCGAGTCGAAAAATAAACGATTTTGAATTTGATTTGAATTGCAAAAAAGACGACTTTTTGTGTTTTTTTATACGAAAAAGTATCTACACTCTTTTTTTATCTAAAATAAAATTTTCTTTAGCAACATATAATAATTTTGCACTCTTCTGAAAGGTAACTTCACAGAGATGACTTTAAGATAAAAAACAAGCCCAATAACTCAATTGGTCATACTTTCATACTTTCTTACATACCCTCCCGAATTCGACCCATTTTATATGAAAGTTTTGATTTTAGACCATATTTTCTCAATATATTTTAAGAATCTTCAATATGTTGTTAAAAGTTTTAAATCAAAATCTACGGGACTTCGGAAAAATGTGGATTCTATAGCCAAAAATTTAAAAAATCTAATTTTTGGGAATTTTGATGTGTTTTTTTGGGAATTCCGGAAAACCCTACCCCCGATTGAAATTAACGCGCTTTTATTTATATTAATAAGATCCACATTTCTGCAAATTTCGTTAAGATATCTTTATAAACAAATATGTTATTACAATTAAAAAATTTGTATTTTCTCCACTTCTGGATGTTCAAAATTTTCCAAAATTACACTACATACTTTCTTAAGATACAGACTTTCAGAAAATGTCAGAAAATTTTGAACTTCTGCAACAATTTTTTTTAACTAAAATATATAAGGTTAGTTTTTGGCAAAAGATTTCAATTTTTAAGACCTGTTTTGTGGATATACAACCCATATTTAAGCGAAAGCTTCTTTTTACTTCATTTCATAAAACTGATTATGACTTTTGCAGTCAACATAAAAAATATTGAAACATAAAAAATCCATAAAAATATGCAAACACAAAAAATAATTAAGAATAACAATACACTAATTTGTAGAGTTCTCATATTTCTCATAAATATAAAACTGCTGACTACATTGCTGGCACAATTGAATTAATAAACAATACAAAGTAGTTTAAAGATTTGTTATTTTTAATAAAATTTTAGTCTTAAATTAAATCCCAAACAATAAAGTTGTTTCTTTAACTAAAAAAAGTAAAACATTATTTAATTGGTTGTTTGGTAATTCTATGTAATATTACTTACAAAATTTATGTGGTATTACTTTCAATTCTGGTACAGTTGGTAGAATGGCAATTAACTCACCAAACCCAAGATTGGCAGCAGCGGCACTTATACAAAGTGCACGAATGTTGGATATCAAACCATTAACGTATCTGGAAAATATACAAGGTTTTGATGGTAGAAAGGAAGATTTATCCACTCAAACGTTGACGATATCATACCCACTTTGCTGTCTTACAAAGAACAAGCACAAATAGTGTGCATTTATATAGTCAAAAGTAAATTGACTGTTAAAGCTCGTATTTAAATAACTGGATGGAAATTAAAGACATGATTGAAACTAACATTGGAGAATTATAAATAGGAGATCAACTATATAAAGAATAGAAGACAGGGGCAATACGAACGACTTTTACAACTTCGTCTTGCACAAATTTGCAATATCGAATCAGAAAAGTCGCCAAGAAGGAAACGTGCTGGATACCGACAGAAACATTCCGACGCCACTAAAATATTTATAACACGTTTGCCCGTACATATGCAAACAATGCTGTATGCACTAAAACTCCAAACAATAGCACAAGCTATCCATTCCATCCAGGATTCTTGAATGAAGAAAGAAAAGAAGAAGAACGTAAATCAATAGAAGAAAATCAAAAGAAGGAAGAAATAATTGGCAGCCTAAGGCCAATTATCAAACACAACAAACCAACAATTTGCAAAGAAAAGTATATACACCTCAAAATAATCAACAAAGGAACCAGCTTTGGCAACAAGGACCAAATCCTTAACAACAATACAACACTCACCCTAAACCAGAGCCGATAGACACTACAACCATTTAAACTAGACGACAGAATCATCACCCTCAACCAACCAATATAAGTGTTCTAATTATAATAGTGATATCGGACAAGACGAACCAAACTATGAATCTTACGAACCAGGACATTTTCCTGTAACAGCCTCTCCACCGAAAGATTCAGACAACTCGGACTTCCCTATGACCTACTTAGAGGAAAATCAAGGTCATTACGACTATTAATTGACACAGGATTGACTCAAAATTTTTTAAACTTAGACCATTGTCCATTTCAATTTATCAAAAAAATTCGAAAAACCTACTACAAATAAAACAGCGTCAGGACTTTTTAATATTAAACACGAAGGAACTATACTACAAAACTATATTCAAATACCCTTAGTTTTAGACACTCGGACACAATCCGTGACGAATCACGGAGGTAGAAGTAAGAACACAATAGTGGAGAGCAGAAGCAGCAGGGAGAAAAACACAGGAGTGTAAGAGTAGCAGCGAACAGAGAAGCAGAGGAAAAATTCAAACATAGCAAGCAAGAAGGAGACAAAATAAGCAAACAAGAAGCCACATATACAGACACTCACACACAGATCAACGAAACTATTATAGCAGCGAACAAAAAAGATAACAGAAGGGAAGGTTCGATGCAACAACCGCTATCGGTTCGAACAAAGTGCAGGAAAACTGCAATATTAGTTTTAAGAAATGTATATATGCCAGCATAAAGTTACAATGGCTCTCTTTTCTCTCTTTTGTGCTGGACAGTGAACAAAGCAGACGTGGTGAGTAGCCGGTAAATAAAAAAATAAAAAAACTAACAGAGCAATGTTGGGGAAAAAATAATAAAGTTGGTTGATTGATTACATCAATTCAACGTAGGGTATACTGATTTACAATCAGTAAGATTAAAAACTTTAGCAGGATTTACAATCTGGTTGAAGTGGTGGGAGATAAGCTCAGGGCCAAGTGATAGAATATTTTCTTGGAAGTTTTCACTCGGAAAACATAGGGACTACAGGAGTCTCAGATTACATTCAAGATTAAATATTCAATAGGAGGTGTAGAACCGGCAAGACAACGCGGAGGCTCCACGAAGCAGCACTTTCGCAACAAAGAAGAAAAAAGAGTAAAATTTAAATAAAAGTATTGTTATTTTATGTAAGAACCTTGGACACAACTGAGTCTGCCCCCGCTGCAAACCCGGGTAACCGGAGGTTCCTTACATCGGCGCCCGAGCAGGGACATGGTGCAAACATCGTGGGCTTATACCCCCGAAGAGACGAATTGGTGCAATATTTAGAAGAGTTCATTCTAGATGTCAGTGGTGCAGTAGAAGAGATGGGAAGAAGATTTGCAATATTTTTTATCTTCTGTACACAAAGAGAAAGTTCTAGCCAGGCTGGAGGAGCTGGAAAACAAACACGGACGTTGTGCCACTACCGCAACACCAAGTATACAGTAACAACTGGAAGTAACAGTTCCGCTATGAGGGAAAGGACCCTATTTCATTTATAGAACGTGTGGAAGAGTTAGCTGAAGTATATGGTCTAGACAAAAATATGCTACCACAGACGATGCCAGCGCTATTAAAGGAAGCGGCTTTATTTTGGTACAGAAACAATAACCGTCAGTGGCAAACTTGGAAGGGTTTCCGTGATGATTTCTTAAAATTCTTTCTTCCCCCTCAGTATTTTGAAGGCTTTGACGACGACATTCACAGACGGCAGCAAAAGCCACGAGAGAGCTTTCAAGAATTCCTCAAAACATAATGAGACACGCAGGGTACAGCTCAGAACAACAAGTGGACCGAATATTTAGAAATTGCTTAGTAGATTATCAAATGTATATCCGAAGAAGAGATTTAAACTCCCTTGAGGAACTCATTCAAATGGGCGAAGACTTCGAGATTATCCGCACAAACCACCCCGAAGTAAGTCATGATCACCAGAACACGCGGCATACACAGCAACGAGGTGATAGGATGCATCAGGTAGTTCTAGTAAAACACGTGGTGCCCATTAATCCCATGACCGCCTGCAGAAGATGTGGACAAGAGGGTCATGGCTATCACTTCTGCCAGAACGAAAGTATCCTGTTTTGTTGGCAGTTTGGTAGAAGAGGTATGTAAACGAGGGAGTGTTGTCGAAGAAATGCGGGAAGCTCCAGAGGACCGCGTCAACAGCAAGGGAAGAACGTGGCTCGCCACAACCAACCCTTGCAACAGCAAGCTCGTGTCGACAGACCTAGGAACCAGCAAAAGGAGGAAACTATAGACACAGGGGCTTCAAGAAGTTAAGTGAGTAAGAGTGTGGCAGAGCAACTAAGAGAATGCAGCGTGGTGTTTCCATTGGAAATCGAAATCTGTATAGAAAATGGTGCAACAGTGGACGTGAGGGAGGTTATTGGTGAAGAGGTGCGTTTAGGTGGTAAAATCTATAATATGGAGGTAGGAGTAATGCCTAGTATACTAGACGACGTTCTACTGGGGTTAGATTTCCTGAGAGCGGCGAAGGTTGTGAGGCAGTGTGGTGATCAGAAGGTGAAATTTAGGCTTGTTACACATCAGGTGATGATAGTTGTAGAGGAGGAGGTAGTTGCCGCAACACGTGAGAGCAAGCCCAGTGAAGAAAAAGTTATAAGGAAGTTTTAGGAAGAGGAGTTAGACAAATTCACACATGTCGAAGGTATAACAAACCTAACCGAAAACAAAATAGATCTCAAAGATGGCAGACCGGTCGGATATACACAATGGAATCCCGAGAGGCAAAGCTTGATCAACGAGAAATTCGACGAGCTGTTAAAAAACGGATGTACAGAGCCGTCAACAAGTCCATACAGTGCACCCATCATCATGGCAAACAGGAAAAATGGGAAACTGTGGTTGTTCATTGACTACAGGCAGTTGAATGCGAAAACGGTGGCCGATGCTTACCCATTCCCTCTATCGTCCTAGATCGCCTTCGTAACGCCAAGTACATCAGCAGCATTGATCTCAAGAATGGATACTGGCAGATACCTATGGCAGAAGATAGCAAAGAGTACACTGTGTTCGCGGTAGCAGGAAAAGGTTTGTTTCAGTGACTACGCTGCTGAAAAAGGGGAAACATTTCCGCTGGAACCAGGAGCAACAAGAGGCATTTGATACCGAAGCCCCGGTATTGTCGTGCCCGGACTTTTGCCGAAAATTTACTTTGGAGTGTTAACCCAGAAGTTTGATGGCCAGGAAAACGTGATATCGTACGCAAGCAATCCCGCAGAAGCAAATTATTCATCCACCGAGAAGGAATGCTTAGCTAAGGCCGTACTTGGAGGGCTATAATTTTACGGTCGTAACTGACCATCTCGCGTTGAAATGAATAAACTCCATTGAAATTCCCTCAGGACGTATAGTTAGATGGACACTGGAGCTCCAGCAGTATAACTTTGATGTACAGTATCGGTGAGAAAAGCTAAATGTCGTAGCAGAAAGACAACCCGAGAAATTCTGAGATTTTTCAATCGTTGGGGGACAACTTTATTGTCATCTTCCAGGCGCCGACGAAGAGTGTGTGCCCTAGAAATTATGTGTACCGTCGTTTCAGAGGAAAAGAGTACTAGAAGAAAATCATGAGGCCCCGACAGCAGGTCATCTGGACATAAGAAAAACAACTGACCCGGAATGTTTAGGGACTTTCGGAGGTACGCCCGAAACTGTCAAAGCTGCCAGCAGTATAAACCGTGCCAACAACTCCCCGCAGGACTCATGTTTTCACGTATAGCGGAGGAACCTTGAGCGATCGTTTGCACAGATTTTGTGCACCCTTTGCCTAGGTCAAAACACAGAAATTCAAAATTTTCCAAATGGTCGAAATTGATAACATTGCGTAGAGCCACTGGATAGACGCTGAAATGGGCAACATTGTTCGAAGGTTCGATCGAACATCGGCGGTTTGATCAAAGAGAATAACATAATGGTGGCTATTCTTGAAAACGCATCGAAAATGTAAAAATTTCTATTAAAACAAAAACAAAGTTTCAAAAATTTTTTTTGTTTACCATACATTTTTAAAAAGGAATGGATCATAGCAGGAAGATCGAACCAAAAGAAAACAGAAAAAACATATACTCGAAAACATGAACTAATTAAAAAAATCAGCATTGAGTAAAAAAACAATACTAAAGTTTTTGTGTATAATTTACAATTACAAATAAAGCAACAAGTGACCTAAATATTAAAATAATTTCAACATAAAAGAATAAATAAAAAATTAATCATTGATTTGCAGAAAAATAGAAAAAAAAACAATATGTATTTGTAAACAAAAACAGTTAATAAGAAGGTGGCTATAAATAAAGTACAGGTACATCATCTTCCGGAAAGAAAGGAGGAAATATGAGGACCAACATTCTTGAAATTTTGACCAACATAGTTATTAATAATAATATTTTGAAATGTAAATATAGTATAAGAAAATAAAGAATACATGGGCGTTTTATTGGTCGGGAGATGTATTATATCATTCCAGATTGGGGGCGTATTACATTCACCTGTGTAACTCTTTTCATTTCAGATATTCCGAAAGTCGATGGGGTAAATTATGGAACGGAGTGTTCCGGAGGTCGATGGGGTACACAGGAGGAAAAGCATTAATGTCAGAGGCAGGTGGTGGGTTTGATCTTAAATGGCCACGCTAGTCATTTAAGAGTTAACTATGACAAAACGCAGCAGGCAGAAGTAGCAGTAGAAAGCAGCAGGGAAAAAAGCCGAATAAAGACGTCAATGCCTACATCGTCACAGCTTAGCAAACGAATAGCAGAACTGACGAATCATGGAGGTAGAAGCAAGAAAAAAACAGTATAGAGGTGAAGCAGCAGGGAGAAATACACAGAAGTGAAAAGATTCAAACACGACATGTAAGAAGAATACAAAATAAATAAACAAAAATCCACATACACAGACACTCACACACAGATCAACGAAACTGTTACAGCAGCGAACATAAAGGAGACTAAAGAAAGAAATGTTCGATGCAACAACCACTATCGGTTCGAACAAAGTACAGGCAAACTACAATATTAGTTTTAAGAATTGTATATATGCCGCATAAAGTTACAATGGCTCTCTTTTCTCTCTTTTGTGCAGGACAGTGAACAAGGCAGACGTGGTGAGTAGCTGGTAAATAAAAAAATAAAAAAATTAACAGAGCAGTGTTACGGGAAAAATATAATAAAATTGGTTGAATTGATTACATTACAATTCAACGTAGGGTATACTGATTTACAATAAGTAATACAGAAACAAGAGTAAAATTAAAATAAAACTGTTGTTATTTTATGTAGGAACCTTGGACACGACTGAGTCTATCCCAGTGACAAACCCGAGTAACCGGTAGTTCCTTACAGTATTCATACAGAAGAAGGAGAAAAGCAAATAAATGAAATGTTAGAACAGGGAATTGTATAACATTCTAATTCACCATATAACACACCTATATGTATTGTCTCAAAAAAAAGAGGATAAAGAAGGTAATAAAGAATGGCGTATAGTCATAGAAGTAGTATGTTTATGTACCTTCTGGATCAAGTTTTTCATACAAAAAGTTGGTTCATGCATAGCTGGGGTTGTGGTTTTTTGAAATGAGGAGGAAGAGGAATTTTGAAGAGGAAATTGTTTATATGAAATGTGAAATGTGTATGTGTTGTGGTATGATTGTATGTTGTTTATGTTTTCCATCCCTGGTTAGTAATGTGTTTGTAAGAGAAATGAATAGCATTTGCAGAAAGAGTTTTGTAACTTAGGAGGAAAAATTGTTTTGCATTTTATGAAATTGAAAACCAATGAATTTGTTTTGTAATTTTTTCTTGTGAGTGCATTAATAGGAGGAAAAAATTGTTTTGCATTTTATGAAATGTGAAATGTGTATGTGTTGTGGTATGATTGTATGTTGTTTATGTTTTCCATCCCTGGTTAGTAATGTGTTTGTAAGAGAAATGAATAGCATTTGCAGAAAGAGTTTTGTAACTTAGGAGGAAAAATTGTTTTATTTGAAATGATTTTTTTTTTTGAAATAAACATACTTATATTAATTTTAATTAATTTATGTAATTATGTTAAAAGTACATACAAACAATTTAACAGGGGAGACAATTTTTATTTATTTTTTTTTTTTGCACTTTTAATTGTGATGAAATTAAAAACTGATGACTTGTATAAATACGTTTGAGTATTTTTGGTTTATTCATCTACATATTTTTATATGGTTATTTTTGTTTTTTTGTATTGACCAATCAGAAGCAAGCTTTAGATGCAGAAGAGAAGTGTGAATTTTATATATCCCAGCAAACAAAAAAGTTTGATTTAGAATTGGAGAGTGATTTGAAATGATTTTTTTTGTAAACGTATGAGAATTACAGCATTCTCAACAAAAAGGTGATTTTGTATCCAATTTTGATACAGATTTGAATTAAGGTTTGAATTAACCTTTGATATCAAAGAAAAAAAGACATAATTTGTGGGTTGTAGTAAGACATGTATGTTTGTTTATTGTATGCTTTTTATCAAATACTATAATATATTTGTATACAGAATCAAATGTATTTTATGAAATTTAATTTAACCTCGTGTAAGATTTTTGACTTTTAGTGATGAAATACATTATCTGATTTTCTTAGATATGCTTATACATAGTTATCAATGACTGAATTAAATTTGTTAGTATTATAATAACAAAGTATTTTGATTTATTGATGTTTAATAATTTCATAAATTTGTGAAATTTATTTTATATACATACATATATATATATATATATATATATATATATATATATATATATATATATATATATATATATATATATATATATATATATATATACTAACATTAAAAAACTCTCCTCAGAACAACGTAGTGAAATAAACATACTTATATTAATTTAAATTAGTAGCCAAAAATGCATTCCCACATGTTTTGAGTGCGTGTGATGTGTCAGCAGGAATATTTTAAATGATATTTAATATTTTTCTTTATAATTTTGTTGCAGTTCTTTTTTTATATTTATGTGTTAACTTACGTGTTAGCACTATTTAATTTAAAATTGATACTTATACTTGTATCAATAGAGTGTATGTATGTATGTATGATGTATTTATGTAATTATGTTAAAAGTACATACAAACAATTTAACAGGGGAGGCAATTTTTATTTATTTATTTTTTTGCACTTTTAATTATGATGAAATTAAAAACTGATGAATTGTATAAATAGCGTTTGAGTATTTTTGGTTTATTCATCCACATATTTTTATATGGTTATTTTTGTTTTTGTAAAGTGGAAACTTGAGAATTGTTTTGTTTATATGGAAAAAAAAATAACTTTGTGTAAGGTTCTTTGACATTAATGAAGATGTATTTTATGTTGTTGAGTATGGTCATGATTAATATTAAATATTGTAATAACAAATGAAGAGGAGTATTTTTTATATAGTGCTTATTATTATTTTATTTATATAATACTTAAAAATTATTATATATCTAAATTTAGAAGAAGATACACAGAGCATTAAAATTTCGACAATCTCCATGGTTAAAAACATATATAGATTTGAATACATACCACAGAACAAGAGCAAAAAATGCTTTTGAAAAAGATTTTTTTAAATTATTAAATAATTCTGTATATGGAAAAACTATGGAAAATGTTCATAAACGCAAAGATATAAAAACTGTTACAGATTGGGAAACAACAAGACGTAATCATTTGGGAGCTAGAGCATTAATTTCAAAACCTAATTTTTCGAGTATAACACAATTTTCAGAAAACATGTTTGCAGTTCAGTTAAAGGTTATGCAAATAACTTGTAACAAACCAATTTATTTAGGCTTTGCTGTGCTGGAACTCTCAAAATGGAAAATGTATGATTTTCATTATCAATACATGAAACCAAAATTTCAGTCTAATTTAACATTGAATTATATGGATACAGACTCATTCATATATACTATAAAAACAGATGATTTTTATAGTGATATTCGTGAAGATATTGCCTTAAGGTTTGATACATCAGAGTATCATCCCAATAACATATTTAAACTCTCAATATTAAATAAGAAAGTTCTAGGCATGATGAAAGATGAGAATAGCGGGAAAATTATGAAAGAATTTGTGGGACTTCGATCAAAAATGTATTCATTTAAAACGGTTGACATGGAGGAAGTAAAGAAATCTAAAGGAGTTAAAAAATCATGTATACAAAATTTATCATTATTTCAATTATTTGACTTTTTTAATAAAATATTTGCAATTTTAATTAAATTTTACTTCAGTTTTGTTACATTTTTTATATTTTTTATTTTTTATAAACTTTATGATTTTAATTTGATTTGATTTTAATTTATATAATTTTTATGTATTTTAATTTGGTTTATTTTATTTCATTCTATTATCGGTTTATGTAATTAATAATACTTTTATATTTTATTAATAATTAAATTCTTATATTTTATTTTTTCTATTCTTTTTTTACAATTTATCTTAATTTTATTTTTTTTTAGTTTAAATTTTTTGTTTTAACTTTTGTTTAATAATTTTCGTTGAATTATTGTTTAATTTAATTCTTATTTTATATATTTCATTTATTATAGTTTTTATATGAATTTATTTTTCAATTTTCTTAATATTTTAATTTTATTTTCTGAATTTTTTAAGGTTTTTGTATTGTTTTTTTATTTATAATTAATTTATTTTTTCTATAATTTGGATTTATTTAGATTTATTTTTATTTTTCGAATTATTTATTTTATATTTTTGTTTATTTTATTTTTTAATTTATAATAATGTTTTTCAATTCATTTATTAGCTACTGTATTTTTTTTATTCTTAGTTTTTTTCTTTTTTGTTAAGCAAGATATTTTATTTTTAAATGAATACTTTATTATAGTTAACATTTGGTAGTTTCATTATTATATTTTATTATTATTTGTTATTTAAAAAAATTTATTTATTTTCAATATTTTCTATTCTATTTTCAATATTTTCTATTGTTTTTTTAATTTATGTGTTATTTTTTTATTTAAATATATTTAATAATATAGATATGTTTAATATTATTTATTTTACTTTTTTGTGTTTTGTTTAATCTTATTTTCATGAAATTTTATTTTAATAATAATTTATTTTTTTAAATTATTTTACTTATTTTTTTTGGCCATTTTATTTTTTTGTTTTTTATTTCCATTTTTATTTTAATATTTAACCTTTATCTATTATTTTTTCAGTTAATTATTTTTTTTGGTTTTTAATTTTTGTCTGTTAAAAAATTTAGGTATTTTATTACTTTAATTTCTGTTAAGTTTTTATGTTTTCTTCAGTTTTTTTAAATATATTTTTAATTTATGGTTTTTTATTTTTGTCTTTGTTAAAAAATATATTTTTCTGATATTCCATATATTTTGTTTTTTTATTTTATTTTATGTTTCTTAGAAAATATATTAATACTTTATTATTATAATTAATTTTTCATTTTCTATTTTCCCTTAATTTGTTTTTTTATATTCATTAAATTTAGCTTTTTAATTGATTCAAATTAATAGATTTAATAAAATGTTTGTACAATATTTTAAATTTTTATTTATTTTTTATTTTTATTTTTTATAAATTTTGTGATTTTTTATTTTTTTTAGGTTTTGGTTTCTGTATTCATTTATTTTAATATTTTTTTAAATTTTATAGTGACGTCAATATGTATAATTTTATACAAGACGGTATTAGAGGAGGACTAGTACAGCGTTCAAAGAGATATTCTAGAGCAAATAATAAATATTTATTTTATAATCTAATATTTTTAAATAAAACGCAATTTTTTTATGTTTTCTTTTATAATTTTTATTTTTTTTTTTTTTTTTTTTAATGTCACATGAAGTAAAATTTTTTGATAATAGGTAATATATCCTATTATCAATTTTTATTCCATTACTTAAAATTTTTATAGAGCCCCATATGTGCACATCATCATCCTTGATGATGTGTACATTTATGATATCTCCTCTCCAGGATAACAATGCACTCTCAATATCCGAATTGTATTCCTACAGATTTTATAAAATAAACATTATTCAGTTAAAGTTATACTGTTAAGAATTAAAAAAATAATGAGTACATGTGAATCAGTTGATTGCATTTGCAATCTTTCTTTTAGGAAAGATTGTAATTTATGGATGGACGAAATATTCTACGCCGAACTGGAGAGGGCGAGAATTTTATTCCAAAATTTTAAAAATTCGAAAAAAGGTTATCAACAACTTATAGAGGAAAAGATTACCGACTTGCTTTTAAAGGAATACAATTCGGATATTGAGAGTGCAGATATATTGTTATCCTGGAGAGGAGATATCATAAATGTACACATCATCAAGGATGATGATGTGCACATATGGGGCTCTATAAAAATTTTAAGTAATGGAATAAAAATTGATAATAGGATATATTACCTATTATCAAAAAATTTTACTTCATGTGACATTAAAAAAAAAAAAAAAAAAAATAAAAATTATAAAAGAAAACATAAAAAAATTGCGTTTTATTTAAAAATATTAGATTATAAAATAAATATTTATTATTTGCTCTAGAATATCTCTTTGAACGCTGTACTAGTCCTCCTCTAATACCGTCTTGTATAAAATTATACATATTGACGTCACTATAAAATTTAAAAAAATATTAAAATAAATGAATACAGAAACCAAAACCTAAAAAAAATAAAAAATCACAAAATTTATAAAAAATAAAAATAAAAAATAAATAAAAATTTAAAATATTGTACAAACATTTTATTAAATCTATTAATTTGAATCAATTAAAAAGCTAAATTTAATGAATATAAAAAAACAAATTAAGGGAAAATAGAAAATGAAAAATTAATTATAATAATAAAGTATTAATATATTTTCTAAGAAACATAAAATAAAATAAAAAAACAAAATATATGGAATATCAGAAAAATATATTTTTTAACAAAGACAAAAATAAAAAACCATAAATTAAAAATATATTTAAAAAAACTGAAGAAAACATAAAAACTTAACAGAAATTAAAGTAATAAAATACCTAAATTTTTTAACAGACAAAAATTAAAAACCAAAAAAAATAATTAACTGAAAAAATAATAGATAAAGGTTAAATATTAAAATAAAAATGGAAATAAAAAACAAAAAAATAAAATGGCCAAAAAAAATAAGTAAAATAATTTAAAAAAATAAATTATTATTAAAATAAAATTTCATGAAAATAAGATTAAACAAAACACAAAAAAGTAAAATAAATAATATTAAACATATCTATATTATTAAATATATTTAAATAAAAAAATAACACATAAATTAAAAAAACAATAGAAAATATTGAAAATAGAATAGAAAATATTGAAAATAAATAAATTTTTTTAAATAACAAATAATAATAAAATATAATAATGAAACTACCAAATGTTAACTATAATAAAGTATTCATTTAAAAATAAAATATCTTGCTTAACAAAAAAGAAAAAAACTAAGAATAAAAAAAATACAGTAGCTAATAAATGAATTGAAAAACATTATTATAAATTAAAAAATAAAATAAACAAAAATATAAAATAAATAATTCGAAAAATAAAAATAAATCTAAATAAATCCAAATTATAGAAAAAATAAATTAATTATAAATAAAAAAACAATACAAAAACCTTAAAAAATTCAGAAAATAAAATTAAAATATTAAGAAAATTGAAAAATAAATTCATATAAAAACTATAATAAATGAAATATATAAAATAAGAATTAAATTAAACAATAATTCAACGAAAATTATTAAACAAAAGTTAAAACAAAAAATTTAAACTAAAAAAAAATAAAATTAAGATAAATTGTAAAAAAAGAATAGAAAAAATAAAATATAAGAATTTAATTATTAATAAAATATAAAAGTATTATTAATTACATAAACCGATAATAGAATGAAATAAAATAAACCAAATTAAAATACATAAAAATTATATAAATTAAAATCAAATCAAATTAAAATCATAAAGTTTATAAAAAATAAAAAATATAAAAAATGTAACAAAACTGAAGTAAAATTTAATTAAAATTGCAAATATTTTATTAAAAAAGTCAAATAATTGAAATAATGATAAATTTTGTATACATGATTTTTTAACTCCTTTAGATTTCTTTACTTCTTCCATGTCAACCGTTTTAAATGAATACATTTTTGATCGAAGTCCCACAAATTCTTTCATAATTTTCCCGCTATTCTCATCTTTCATCATGCCTAGAACTTTCTTATTTAATATTGAGAGTTTAAATATGTTATTGGGATGATACTCTGATGTATCAAACCTTAAGGCAATATCTTCACGAATATCACTATAAAAATCATCTGTTTTTATAGTATATATGAATGAGTCTGTATCCATATAATTCAATGTTAAATTAGACTGAAATTTTGGTTTCATGTATTGATAATGAAAATCATACATTTTCCATTTTGAGAGTTCCAGCACAGCAAAGCCTAAATAAATTGGTTTGTTACAAGTTATTTGCATAACCTTTAACTGAACTGCAAACATGTTTTCTGAAAATTGTGTTATACTCGAAAAATTAGGTTTTGAAATTAATGCTCTAGCTCCCAAATGATTACGTCTTGTTGTTTCCCAATCTGTAACAGTTTTTATATCTTTGCGTTTATGAACATTTTCCATAGTTTTTCCATATACAGAATTATTTAATAATTTAAAAAAATCTTTTTCAAAAGCATTTTTTGCTCTTGTTCTGTGGTATGTATTCAAATCTATATATGTTTTTAACCATGGAGATTGTCGAAATTTTAATGCTCTGTGTATCTTCTTCTAAATTTAGATATATAATAATTTTTAAGTATTATATAAATAAAATAATAATAAGCACTATATAAAAAATACTCCTCTTCATTTGTTATTACAATATTTAATATTAATCATGACCATACTCAACAACATAAAATACATCTTCATTAATGTCAAAGAACCTTACACAAAGTTATTTTTTTTTCCATATAAACAAAACAATTCTCAAGTTTCCACTTTACAAAAACAAAAATAACCATATAAAAATATGTGGATGAATAAACCAAAAATACTCAAACGCTATTTATACAATTCATCAGTTTTTAATTTCATCATAATTAAAAGTGCAAAAAAATAAATAAATAAAAATTGCCTCCCCTGTTAAATTGTTTGTATGTACTTTTAACATAATTACATAAATACATCATACATACATACATACACTCTATTGATACAAGTATAAGTATCAATTTTAAATTAAATAGTGCTAACACGTAAGTTAACACATAAATATAAAAAAAGAACTGCAACAAAATTATAAAGAAAAATATTAAATATCATTTAAAATATTCCTGCTGACACATCACACGCACTCAAAACATGTGGGAATGCATTTTTGGCTACTAATTTAAATTAATATAAGTATGTTTATTTCACTACGTTGTTCTGAGGAGAGTTTTTTAATGTTAGTATATATATATATATATATATATATATATATATATATATATATATGTATGTATGTAAAATAAATTTCACAAATTTATGAAATTATTAAACATCAATAAATCAAAATACTTTATTATTATAATACTAACAAATTTAATTCAGTCATTGATAACTATGTATAAGCATATCTAAGAAAATCAGATAATGTATTTCATCACTAAAAGTCAAAAATCTTACACGAGGTTAAATTAAATTTCATAAAATACATTTGATTCTGTATACAAATATATTATAGTATTTGATAAAAAGCATACAATAAACAAACATACATGTCTTACTACAACCCACAAATTATGTCTTTTTTTCTTTGATATCAAAGGTTAATTCAAACCTTAATTCAAATCTGTATCAAAATTGGATACAAAATCACCTTTTTGTTGAGAATGCTGTAATTCTCATACGTTTACAAAAAAAATCATTTCAAATCACTCTCCAATTTTAAATCAAACTTTTTTGTTTGCTGGGATATATAAAATTCACACTTCTCTTCTTCATCTAAAGCTTGCTTCTGATTGGTCAATACAAAAAAACAAAAATAATCATATAAAAATATGTAGATGAATAAACCAAAAATACTCAAACGTATTTATACAAGTCATCAGTTTTTAATTTCATCACAATTAAAAGTGCAAAAAAAAAATAAATAAAAATTGTCTCCCCTGTTAAATTGTTTGTATGTACTTTTAACATAATTACATAAATTAATTAAAATTAATATAAGTATGTTTATTTCAAAAAAAAAAAATCATTTCAAATAAAACAATTTTTCCTCCTAAGTTACAAAACTCTTTCTGCAAATGCTATTCATTTCTCTTACAAACACATTACTAACCAGGGATGGAAAACATAAACAACATACAATCATACCACAACACATACACATTTCATATAAACAATTTCCTCTTCAAAATTCCTCTTCCTCCTCATTTCAAAAAACCACAACCCCAGCTATGCATGAACCAACTTTTGTATGAAAAACTTGATCCAGAAGGTACATAAACATACTACTCATAGATTACAGTAAATTGAATCAGGTTACTAAAGAAGACAAGTATCCGATACCACGAATAGATGACATATTGGACTAAAAGATTCTATCAGATAGAAGTAGAAACTGGAGACCGCGAAAAACAGCCTTTTTTCACATAATTGTAATTTTGATTTCATTAGGATGCCTTTTGGACTTAAGAATGCTCCTTCGACCTTCAACGTATGATGAACAATATTCTTAGGTAACACATTTACAAAATCTGCGTTATTTGTATGGACGACATTTTGGTGTTTCAACTTTCTTACAAGAACACATTAGTAACTTATAACAAATATTTAATATATTAAGAGAGGCAAACTTAAAAGTATCTTTAAATAAAAGCGAATTTTTGAATAAAGAAACTGTTGGAGTAATGATGAAGATCAACTACAACTCTGCAATATGCATTTTTTATGTATCATAATTAACAGTCAAATATGCTTTTGCTTTTGCCTTTTATTACTTTATGTTCCTTTTCTTTTCTTTATTCATTCTTCTTTTGAACTTCAATAAAGTTGCTTGAATTTAAACAACGTATGTACGATTTAATAAGTTATGGACCCAGTCTGGCAAATGTAATCTCTTGCTGAGTGAAAAACTCATTCGCGAAAAAAAGTACATGAACCTTTATATAACTTATTCGATGCAGTGGTAAAGTTAAAAGAGATCGGTGTGTCTATTAGTGATGAACTTTTGTCGATTTTGCTTCTGTAAAGTCTTCCGGATTCGTTTGAATCAGTTCGGTGCGCGTTAGAAACACGTGATGAACTAACAAATCCAGAAGTGAAAAAAAATCTCGAAAAAATCTAAAGAATGTAAAAACGTGTCTAATGCATTATATGCGAAAAAAGAGCAAGAAAAGTTTAAAAAAATGAAATCGAAACAAAATCGTTTTAAATGCGGCAAACTCGGCAAGAAATTGTAGATTAAAAAAATATGCAAAGTACCCGAAATACAGAGGATAATAACGGAATCGGTTTATTTGAGACCGGGTAATAGTGTAAAGTAGTGTTTAAATAGCGCTGCACGTCGCATATGAGTGTAAACATTAATAATTTTAAACAGTTGACAAAAACGAATTAGGAGTTTAGTTTGGCAAATGACTATAAGTGGTATAGAAAATGTTGAAATTGTAATAAATGATAGTGGATTTAATACAAATTAACAACTGGAGGACGTTTTATACGTGTCTGATTTACGCACAAATTTATTAGCGGTATCAAAAATTACGGACAATGATTATGATGTTATTTTTCTAAAAAATGAAGCCGTGATAATGGATCAAAATAAAAAAGTGTGCCTTCGTGCGGAAAGAATCTATACTATATGCAAAATACTGAAAATGTCGCGAACGTCGTTTAAGCCAAATTTATAGCATTACAAAACGAGTCATTTGAACAAAAGAGACCTTAAAGACAAGGCAAAAAATAGTGATACTTATGGAGAAAATTTTAATCAAGAACTTAAATTATCAAGATGAGAAGTATATATAAGCCAAAAGCAGACGTGCGCTAGTTTTTTGAAAAGCAAAAACGATAGATCCAAAGTGTTACTCGAAATCGTTCACAGTGATGTATGCGGCTCCATGTGATGCATATCTAACTCAGATGCAAAATATTTTTCTCATTTATGGATGACATGTCTCAGTACTGCGAGATATATTTTTTAAGACAAAAGTCTGATGCGTTCACAGCTTTTTAAAAATACAAAGCCGTAGCTGAAACGTTCACGTTTCGAAAAATTAAAGCCTTCCAATCAGATGATGGACGCGAATACTGCAATCGCAACTTTGATATGTATCTAGAAGAACATGGAATAAAACGTCGTTTGACAACACCACACACGTCCCAGCAAAATGGTATGGCTGAACTTAAAAATATGACCTTTTTTGAAATGACGCAATGCATCATGAAACATGCGGATTCACCGCCATCGTTTTGGGCAAAAGCCATTAATACTGCATGTTATATTCGAAATAGGTGTTTTTGTAACACACCTAATTGTGAAATTCTTTGGACAAAACAATGCATATAAAAGTTTTTGGGTGCAAAGGTTATGTGCTAAACAAATTAAACAAGAGAAAATTGATTGATATGATTACTCGAGACGTTAAATTCAGCGTTGAAAATGGATTTAACAATTTTTATAATCCTGATGACAACGTTGTTATTAAAATTGTATGCCAACCAGGTTCCAAAGAATTTGATCAATTTGATAATTGACAACCCACTAAATGATAATCTAAAAAAGCCAGAAGCGATGCAGAGGACGTATAAAAAAGCAAAGGACAGGCACACACTGTCGACCTAAGAAACTGTTTCAATTAACAAAAGGAGATGAAAACGAATCAGGCCAGTCAGAAGAAAAAGAAGATAATTTTGGAGAGTGTGAATTAGCATACCTGACGATGGTGAATAATTCTGAAACATATTCTCAAACTATGGAGAAGCACGATGCAACCGATTGGGTGGCTACAATAGAAGATGAGTATTTAGCACAAATACGTAACAACATGTGGGAAATATTCAAGAGGCCAGACTCAAGAAAAATAATTAATAGACGATTGATGTTTCGTACGAAAGACGCTGGTAAGAAAAAGGTTCGCCTTGTAGCATAAGGCTACGCTCAACATCCAGGTGAAGACTTTCAAGAAACATATTGTCCCATAGCCCGTTCATAATTAAATAAGACTTAGCAGCATTGGCAGCGGAATTACAGCTGGAAATTCATCAAATGGATATCATCACAGCATACCTTAACGGCTAGCTTGATGAAAGTGTGTAGTAAAGAAATATCCAGCCTTAAAAGCTCCGTATGTCTTTTAAAGAAGGCATTGTATGGCCTGCATCAGTCTGGTACCATAAATTAACTACAAAACTACATAATTTGGGACTGAAGCCAACTATAAAGGATCTTTGCTTGTTTTCATAGAAAAAAGCAATAACATTTTAATAATTTTGATTTATGTAGATGACCTGTTATTGGTTTCAAATGAACCTAAATGAATTGACGGTCCAGTTAAACGATGCTTAGGAATTGATTTTCTTCAATAGCTTAAAACAAATCAAGTTTTCTTATCACAGCGTAACTATGTAGAAATTATCTTAGAACGTTTTGTTATGGCAGACTGTAAGCCAGCCTCCACACCCTTAGAGACCAACTGTAAATTGATCTGCCCCAAAAAAGGATATGCCCAAATATCCTTACCAACGGTTAATGGGAGCACTAATGTATTTAACTGTAACAACGCGCCCCGATATCGCATATGATGTAAAATTACATGAGTCAATTTAATTCTAACACTGAACACTGAAAATCAGCCGACAAATTTATGTTATATTCGAGGAACGACCGATTATGGTCTGTTATACAATAAATCAAATTTGGACCTATACGGTGTATTCGATGCAGATTAGGGAAGAAACATCGAAGATCGGCTATCATATTCTGGCTTTGTATTTTTATTGGCAGTTGAGAGGCACGTAAGAGTCCTGTGCTTACGTGCTTGTTTCCGAAGCTGAATACATAGCGATAGCCAACGCTACAAAAGAAGCTCTTTACGTCAGAGGCGTGCTAAACGTCATTGATATAATTTGTGAGGAAGTTACATTATTCCGTTTTTTGAACCGGTTTTCGATTTTCTGAAGCCTCTTTATAAGGTAGGGACTTCACTTTTGCAAAGAATATTTGGAATTTTGTTTCTGAGATATCGAGCAAAACGCATTTTTGACTTTTTGAAGCCCTTAAAAATCTTAAAAAATTATTCAAAATATATACACACACAAACATATATAAAAACATTGCAATGACTCAGTATGTTCTTTTTTGTATATACATACACACAATCATCTTTTATGTATGTGTGTACGTTTTTTAGTTGGAAATAGAAGTATTGCAATGACTCAGTGTTGTATCGTTTTTTGTATAAGCATGTATCTACATACAAACATATGTATATAAATTTAGTAGTCATCAGGAGTGTTGATGTTTTTTAAGGAAGCAATGCTTGCTATGATAGTTTAATTTTGTGTTAACATTTTTGTGGTTTGAAAAAAATTGTAGATTATTTTTGTAAGTATAAATGTGATAATGTATATTATTTGTTGGTAAGGTGGTGAAGGGTATCAAAGATTCGGCATATTTTTTCATTGAATTTTATATATATATATATTTTTTTTTTATATAATAACAAATTTGATATGATGACAATACGTTATTAATCATTTTGGTTCATTGTTATATTTCTTTAATAAATTCTTATGAACAGTTTTGGTATTTTTATTCTTATAGTTAAATTTAGATCATATATATTAATTATTTCAATTGGACCTCGATGCGGTAATTCATTCTTTTTCTTATTATCTACTATTATCTCCTATGTCTAATTCTATCCTATTTATTTTCTTATAAGAATCTAACTGTATGTCTCTTTTTAATTTTTCTACCATATTCTTTGAATTTTCCAAAGAATATATTAATCTGGTTTTTAATTCATTAGCAAAATTTTCAAAATTGTAAACCATGGTATAATTTATGACTTCATCTCTTGCTAAACTTGGTAATTTTCCGGAAATAAGTTCAAATGGTGAGTATTCGGTATCCACATGAGGACTTATATTGTACGCAGATGTATAATAAGGAATCCATTCCTCCCATCTGCCATCCTTTACAAAAGATAAAAAGTATTCACTCAGGACACTACGTTTTCTTTCAACTGTTCCTAAAATTTCGTGGTGTTATGGAGTTGAAAATCTTTTCTCTAGCTTTAATAATTCGCATATCTTCTTCATCAATTCGTTCATAAATTCCGTTCCTCTGTCCGTTCTGCGTACGCTAAATAAACCGTATTTAAGTATTACATTATACGTCAGTGCCTTGGCTACTGACTTTGTCTCTTTTATTTCCATTGGACAAGCAACTACGTACTTTGTCAATTAGCATTGCACAGTTAAGATATATCTGAAGTTATTTGTTGAACGTAGTAAACCAACTATGTCAATTACTATAGCGTTAAAAATATTTGCTGGTGTATCTGTCACTTTCAGTGGATCTATTGTATGTCTAATCTGTTTATTTCTTTGGCATAAATCGCATTTTGATACGCATTCTTTTACAGTCTTATTCATGGCTTTCGATATGTATATTTGCTTTAGTATCAACAAAGTTTTTCTTACTCCAAAATGGCCTTCTTGGGGAGTCTGTATCTAGATAATTTAATTAATTCTAATTATACCCTATACCACCTATATGGTTGGGGTATTATGCGTTTGTGCTGATGTTTGTAACGCATAGAAAAAGTTATCCAACACGCACTTAGTAGTATGTTTATGTACCTTAAGGACCACTTTTTTCATACAAAAGTATGCTCTATCAGTGTTTAAAAGAACACATTCTTTAATTAGGGAGAGAGAGAGAAAGGGGAAGTGTGGGTTGTGAGACAAAGATAGAGATTAGTTAGTTGGTGTGAGAGAGTGTTGTCATATAGATTTGTGTGTGTTAGGTTTTGAGTTTTGATTTTGTGGGTGATAGAAGAAAACTAGTTTTATTGTAGAGAGAAAATAGTTGCCTGTTGTGTTTTTGTAGATCAAAATAGTTGAAATGTGTGTTTTTCCTGGTTTTTGATTGGTGGTTGGTTTTATGTTGGCTATGATAGAGATAGATTTTTATACTTTAGTTGGTGTGTTGATGCCAATTTTTCTATGATTGTTTACTATCTATAGATCTTTCTTTTCTGCGTGGGATTTTCCAACTTATAATATTTTTTTAGAGTAATATTTGTTGAATGGTATTCCAATTGAATTTTCCACTTGTATGTGAAGGTATAATAAGTAACAGTGAATTTCATTGACTTTGATAAGTAACTATGAATTTCATTAGTTTTAGGTGATATTTTTAGAAATCGATGTATTGGAATTTCTGATATTTTCTTGTAAGAGGAATGAATAGTATTTATAGAAACTCTTTTATAATATGGAAAAGCAATGGTTTTTTAGTTTTATTTGTTTATTTTATTGATATAAAATGTAATATGTTTCTATTAGATGTACTACTAGAGTAAAATAGGTACCTGTTTGGTGGTTAATTTTATGTTGGCTATGATAGAGAGATTTTTATATCTTTGTTGGGTTGTAATAAAACATATATGTTTGTTTATTGTGTGCTTTTTAACAAATACTACAAAAAGAAAAACTTCTTTATTTTTTCACTTTTAATTGTGATGAAATTAAAAATGATGACTTGTATATATAGCGTTTAAGTATTTTTGGTTTATTCATCTACATTTATTTTTTGTTTTTGTAAAGCGGAAAAATATACTCGAGAAATGTTTTGTTTATATGGAAAAAATAACCTCGTGTAAGGTTTTTGACTTTTAGTGATGAAATATGTACATTGTCTGATTTTCCTAGATATGCTCATATATAGTTAATCAAAAAGGACAGAGGTAAATTTTCTAATATTATAATAGCAAAGTATTTTGATTTATTAGTTTTAATAATTTCATAAATTTGTGAAATTTATTTTATATACATATATATGTATATATATAATACCATTAAAAAGTTTCCTCAGAACAACATACATATGTACATGTAAGTTAGTAGTCAAAAATGCATTCCCACATGTTTTGAGCGCGTGTACTTTGTCAGCAAGAATATTTTAAATGATATTTGATATTTTTCTTTATAATTATGTTGCAGTACTTTTTTATATTTATGTGTTAACTTTCATGATCGCACTCTTTAATTTAAAATTGATATTTATACTTGTATCAAGAGATAATGAATTTCATTCTTAGATCAAACTTACAAGTAATCACATCTTTCATTTATTCATTAAAAAGAAAAAAATGTGGAAATTCATTTGTGAATATTGTCAGAAAGGATATAATCAGAATGTATCTTTAAAATGACATATAAGATTAAATCATAAAAATTCTACAATGAAATGTTCTACGTGTGACTTACAATTTTCAAACCGCAAAGACTATCTAATGCATTTCCATTTAATAGATCATAGTAGAAAAATGGGAGAAGATACCATATACTGTGATGAGTGTAAAATATATATATTGAAAAAATTTTGGTCTCAACATTTACCTACAAATAAACAGAAAAGAAATTGTAATAAGCAATTGGATAAAGGTGTAAGGTGTATTAATTCTGCTTTTAAAAATCGAATCACCACATATATGTTTGCAAATGAGAATAAAAATAATTTAATTCCGGAAAATTTTCTATCCTCAGTTCAGTATAAAGTCATAGAAATGATAAAAGATATGCTGCAGAAACATACAAACATTAAATTTAACTGCGAACTGTTTTATAATTATATGTTATGGAAAGATGAGGCATGCATCATAGAAATGAAATCACATCAAACTAAAATGATGATAATAAGTTCTACTACAACAATAGAATGAGTGAATTTCAAGAACGTGATAGTGGATGGACGTTAACTGAAATATCTCATTTGGAATTAAATATTAATGAATATAAATGTATAAAGGGTTCTCAATATATTTCTTTACCACCAACAATATTGAAAAAAAAGCATGTATTAACGTACAAAATAAAGATCAGTACTGTTTTAAATGGGCGATAATATCAGCATTATATCCAGTCACCACCCATTCAAATAGATGTTCATCATATCAAATCAACGATATTAATGCAGATATTGTTGTATTGGAAAACAATATGGTTTTAAATTTCAAAAATTTAAACTTTCCGTTACCGGTGAAAAAAAAAAATGATTTTGAATTAAATAATTCTCAAATAAGTGTAAATGTTTTTGATCTGGAGGATAATAATATTGTGTCCCTACTATTTTACTCAAGAAGAAAAAGTTAATCACATAAACTTGCTATTATTGGAAGAGGATGAACGATTCCATTACGTTTGGATCAAAAGTATATCAAGGTTTTTTATAAAATTAAAGAAAATTAATAAATTTTTTAAACTGTTTTTGTTTAATTTCAGATTAATCTGAAATACATATATGTAATGCAACAAAATGGTAACAAAGATGCCTGACTTAGATAGTAAAATACTTAGTTTTAAAGATTTTAAAAAGCAATTGGATATTCCTTTTGTTGTTTACGCTGATTTCGAATGTATTCTAGAATCAACGAAGGTTCAGAATTCAACCAGCGTCAAGTCGGTACAAAAACACATTACAATCGCTTATAGTTACTATTTTAAATGCTCATTTAACTCACATCTAGATATATTTAGAATATATAGTGGTGAAGATTCGACAAAACATTTTTTTCAAAATTTACTTAAAGATACGGTAGATATTTATAATCATTTTTTAAGCACAACAAAACCAATAAATTTCTTAACAATATCTCAACAGACAAGACAAAACGAAGATAAAATTTGTCACATTTGTAAAAAAAATTTATCATTTGAAGATAGGGTGTGTGATCATTGTCACTTAACGGGTGACTATAGAGGACCCGCGCATAATAAATGCAATTTAGAATATCAAATTGCGCATTTTATTCCTATATTTTTCATAACCTTTCAGCATATGATTGTCATTTGTTTGTAAGAGAACTTTCATCTGTAAAGGGTGATATAAATATTATTCCATTAAATAAGGAGTTGTATGTGTCCATATCTAAGAGAATTCTAATAAATGATAAAGATACTATTGAACTTCGTTTCTTAGACTCATTTAGATTCATGCCATCAAGTTTAGAAAAACTAGCTGGCTATTTATCCGATTCTGATTTAATAACAGTAAAATCAATTTATCAAAATGATAATGAATTCAATTTAGTGAAACGTAAAGATATATTTCCATACGATTATCTAGATTCAGAAAATCGTCTAAATGAAATACAATTGCCACCTCAATCTTTCTTCTTTAACAAATTGACTAATGAACATTGTAGTTTGGATTATTATAAACATGCCGAACATGTATGGAACACATTTAATTGTAGATCTATATTAGACTATATTATTAGACTTTTACTTTGTGATATTTTTGAAAACTTTCGGAAAGTTTGTAAAAATATTTATAATTTAGATCCATGTCAACACTACACTGCACCTGGCTGAAAATAACAGAGATAGAATTAGAATTATTAACTGACATCAATATGTACAATTTTGTTACACGTGGTATAAGGGGAGGTATTGTTCAATGTTGTAAACGTCATTCAATAGCCAATAACAAATATGTAAGCGATTATGATTCTTCTAAAGAATCGAATTATCTAATTTATTTAGATGTAAACAATTTATATGGTTATGCTATGCTATTGAAAATTTAAATTTAGATGATGTAGAACATGATTCACCTACTGGATACATATTAGAAGTAGACTTAGATTACTCTTATACATTACATGACTATCACAACGACTTACCATTTTTTGCAGAAAATAAAAAAATTGAAACAATGAAACAGAAAAAAATAATTACAGATTTAAACAATAAAACAAATTACGTAATTCACTATAAAAATCTCCAACAATGTATTGAAAATGGTTTAATTTTAAAGAAAATCCATAGAATTCTTAAATTTAATCAATCAGATTGGTTGAAAAAGTATATTGATTTAAACAATCATCATAGAACTTTAGCAAAAATTCCTTTGAACAAAACTTTTTTAAATTGTTAAATAATGCTGTATATGGTAAGACCATGGAAAATGTTGACAAGAGAAAAGATATACAAATAGTTTGTGAATGGGAGAATAGAAAAAATGGTTAGGAGCTAGGTCTCTTATAGCTAAACCAAACTTTCATAGTGCTCTTCAAGTTAATGAAAATATGGTTGCAATCGAAATGAGAAGATTGAAAACAGTGTAGAGTTATCAGATTTAGAGTTATCAAAATGGAAAATGTATAATTTTCATTACGATTACATGAAACCTAATATCTTGATAATAATAATCTAAATTACATGGATACAGATTCATTTATATATGATATTAGAACAAATGACTTGATGATATTCGAAATGATATTACTACTCATTTCGATGCATCTGTATATCCGAAAGATAATATTTATAATATCCCGTTTGTAAATAAAAAAGTTTTGGGAATGATGAAAGATGAATGTAACGGCACAGTTATTAAGGAATTCATTGGTTTAAGAGCAAAAATGTATTCAATTAAAATTGATGGAGATGAAAAAGAAGTTAAAAAAAATTAAAGGTGTTAAACAATGTGTAACAGCTAAACTATCAATTAATGATTTCAGAAAATGTCTATTAGAGAAAAAACCGTATTATGACTCCATGTATATATTTAGATCTAAGATAAATCAAATTTATACACAACATATAAGTAAGTAAGCATTAAGTTATTTAGATGATAAGAGATTTATAAGAGAAAATAATATTGATACTTATGCATGGGGACATTATAAAATAAATTGTCTACCATCCTCATCATCAAATTTCCAAGAAATTATGGAAGAAGATGATGATATTCTTCTTAATATAGATATAGGTATGTAAATTAAGTAATTTATAAATAATATGTATTATGAAAAAAAAAATAATAATAATAAAAAACAATATAATAAAGAAAAAAATTCAGTTTTTATTTATAATGTTTATTAAATAAAAATTTTAAACATAAGTGACCACAATTAAATGTATTAAATTTTTGTTTCTGTTTATAATTATATTCAATGGGAGTTTTTAAATAATTAATAATTTCAAGTGGTGGTTGTAAATCTCCAAAACTATCAAAATATTCCTTATAGTTGTGATTTTTATAATATGCTACCCAATGTGTTCCAGGTCCATGTTTATTATCTACATTAACAGTACCACGTTCTTGAGTAAATGGTTTTTTAGGTAAACCATCACGCATGAAAACACCTCTTAAATATCTGAGTTGTCTACCATATTTCTGTAGATCTATATGAGTTAGGGGACGATTGGGTAGATTTTTTAAAAGTTTTTTGAATCTGGTCTATAATACAATCCATATCCAGTTTTATATGGTTTAAGATATAAACCTTTTTCCATAGCTATTGCTTCTATATTTTTATTATGACGTGTAGCTTCTGCTAGTTGTTCTTTTCCATTCTTTATACTATTCACAGCTTTAACTATAGCTGATCCACCTGTAGCTAAACCTCCCAAAGCTGATAATGCTGTTAAAACAGAAATTAGTGGTAGAAATCCACCAATTTTAGGTAGTGGAATTACTCTTGGTATTTTTATATTAGCTCTCCTTTTGCTTTTAAAATTATTATGAACGGCTTTTTTGGCAATTTTAACAGCGTCATGTATATTATCTGGTTTCTCTTTTTTCAAAAGTTTTAATGTATTTCTAACAGTGTTGACAAATAATTTTCTATTACAAACTTTTCTCATTCTTTTTTTCATTGTTTTTCTCGAAATACGATGTTTTTTAATATTTTTAATATTCTTCATACCTAATCCAAATTTCAATTTTACCTTCATTGCATTCGTAACAAACCAAGCATTAGCTCGTTCTTTAAAATCACTATCTTTTACTCGTTGCCAGTCTTTTTTCAGGTAATATTTGATCAGCTTGATGTCTGCTATTTAATTAAATCTTTTGTTGTGAGTATGCAATATCGTGTTCTTTACATGCAGCATCTAATAAATTTATTCCTTTATCTCATCTTGCTAAGTGTTCTTTAAGTTTTGTACCAGGTCCACAGAATTGATAACAGGTAAATGTAATTCAAATGGTAATTTGTTTATTAATGTGTTTACAAAACCACTTTCAGTCGTAGACTGATGATTATTTTTATAATAATTTATTACCATTCTTCGTCCTCAGATATTATACGATTAAAGATGTAAGTAAAAATGTCTATCCTCTATATATATGATATGTTTTATAGTTAAAATTCATTAGTTAAAATTCACTAGTCAATATGTGGTTAATTAAGCAATCTAAAAAAATTGTAATTAAAAATGTCGATAGTGAACAAGAAAAAAAGTATAAATTTAGACAGTACTCTTTTACCAAATACAATACGAGCATTAATTAATAGGTCCATCAAATTGTGGGAAGGCTAATGTTACGATTAGTCTCATAGAAAGTCCTAATGGACTTTGTTTTAAAAACATTTACATATATTCAAAATCGCTATATCAACCAAAATATTGTTATCTTACAAAACTAATTGAACCAATAAAAGATATAAAACTATTTACTTTCACGGAAAATGAAAAAGTGATAAGTCAGGCCAATGCTAAACCACACTCTATAATAATATTCGATGATGTGATTTGTGGAAAACAATCAATGTGTTTATGTCTACCCATACAAAAGTAATCTCGTATATTAAAGAACGCTTAGCAAGAGCAGATAAAGGAATAAATTTATTAGATGCTGCATGTAAAAAACACGATATTGCATACTCACAATCAAAAGATTTAAATAGCAGGCATCAAGCTGATCAAATATTACCTGAAAAAGACTGGCAACGAGTAAAATCTAAAGATAGTGATTTTAAAGAACGAGCTAATGCATGGTTTGTTACGAATGCAATGAAGGTAAAATTGAAATTTGGATTAGGTATGAAGAATATTAAAAATATTAAAAAACATCGTATTTCGAGAAAAACAATGAAAAAAAGAATGAGAAAAGTTTGTAATAGAAAATTATTTGTCAACACTGTTAGAAATACATTAAAACTTTTGAAAAAAGGGAAACCAGATAATATACATGACGCTGTTAAAATTGCCAAAAAAGCCGTTCATAATAATTTTAAAAGCAAAAGGAGAGCTAATATAAAAATACCAAGAGTAATTCCACTACCTAAAATTGGTGGATTTCTACCACTAATTTCTGTTTTAACAGCATTATCAGCTTTGGGAGGTTTAGCTACAGGTGGATCAGCTATAGTTAAAGCTGTGAATAGTATAAAGAATGGAAAAGAACAACTAGCAGAAGCTACACGTCATAATAAAAATATAGAAGCAATAGCTATGGAAAAAGGTTTATATCTTAAACCATATAAAACTGGATATGGATTGTATTATAGACCAGATTCAAAAAACTTTTAAAAAATCTACCCAATCGTCCCCTAACTCATATAGATCTACAGAAATATGGTAGACAACTCAGATATTTAAGAGGTGTTTTCATGCGTGATGGTTTACCTAAAAAACCATTTACTCAAGAACGTGGTACTGTTAATGTAGATAATAAACATGGACCTGGAACACATTGGGTAGCATATTATAAAAATCACAACTATAAGGAATATTTTGATAGTTTTGGAGATTTACAACCACCACTTGAAATTATTAATTATTTAAAAACTCCCATTGAATATAATTATAAACAGAAACAAAAATTTAATACATTTAATTGTGGTCACTTATGTTTAAAATTTTTATTTAATAAACATTATAAATAAAAACTGAATTTTTTTCTTTATTATATTGTTTTTTATTATTATTATTTTTTTTTTCATAATACATATTATTTATAAATTACTTAATTTACATACCTATATCTATATTAAGAAGAATATCATCATCTTCTTCCATAATTTCTTGGAAATTTGATGATGAGGATGGTAGACAATTTATTTTATAATGTCCCCATGCATAAGTATCAATATTATTTTCTCTTATAAATCTCTTATCATCTAAATAACTTAATGCTTACTTACTTATATGTTGTGTATAAATTTGATTTATCTTAGATCTAAATATATACATGGAGTCATAATACGGTTTTTTCTCTAATAGACATTTTCTGAAATCATTAATTGATAGTTTAGCTGTTACACATTGTTTAACACCTTTAATTTTTTTTAACTTCTTTTTCATCTCCATCAATTTTAATTGAATACATTTTTGCTCTTAAACCAATGAATTCCTTAATAACTGTGCCGTTACATTCATCTTTCATCATTCCCAAAACTTTTTTATTTACAAACGGGATATTATAAATATTATCTTTCGGATATACAGATGCATCGAAATGAGTAGTAATATCATTTCGAATATCATCAAGTCATTTGTTCTAATATCATATATAAATGAATCTGTATCCATGTAATTTAGATTATTATTATCAAGATATTAGGTTTCATGTAATCGTAATGAAAATTATACATTTTCCATTTTGATAACTCTAAATCTGATAACTCTACACTGTTTTCAATCTTCTCATTTCGATTGCAACCATATTTTCATTAACTTGAAGAGCACTATGAAAGTTTGGTTTAGCTATAAGAGACCTAGCTCCTAACCATTTTTTCTATTCTCCCATTCACAAACTATTTGTATATCTTTTCTCTTGTCAACATTTTCCATGGTCTTACCATATACAGCATTATTTAACAATTTAAAAAAGTTTTGTTCAAAGGAATTTTTGCTAAAGTTCTATGATGATTGTTTAAATCAATATACTTTTTCAACCAATCTGATTGATTAAATTTAAGAATTCTATGGATTTTCTTTAAAATTAAACCATTTTCAATACATTGTTGGAGATTTTTATAGTGAATTACGTAATTTGTTTTATTGTTTAAATCTGTAATTATTTTTTTCTGTTTCATTGTTTCAATTTTTTTATTTTCTGCAAAAAATGGTAAGTCGTTGTGATAGTCATGTAATGTATAAGAGTAATCTAAGTCTACTTCTAATATGTATCCAGTAGGTGAATCATGTTCTACATCATCTAAATTTAAATTTTCAATAGCATAGCATAACCATATAAATTGTTTACATCTAAATAAATTAGATAATTCGATTCTTTAGAAGAATCATAATCGCTTACATATTTGTTATTGGCTATTGAATGACGTTTACAACATTGAACAATACCTCCCCTTATACCACGTGTAACAAAATTGTACATATTGATGTCAGTTAATAATTCTAATTCTATCTCTGTTATTTTCAGCCAGGTGTAGTGTAGTATTGACATGGATCTAAATTATAAATATTTTTACAAACTTTCCGAAAGTTTTCAAAAATATCACAAAGTAAAAGTCTAATAATATAGTCTAATATAGATCTACAATTAAATGTGTTCCATACATGTTCGGCATGTTTATAATAATCCAAACTACAATGTTCATTAGTCAATTTGTTAAAGAAGAAAGATTGAGGTGGCAATTGTATTTCATTTAGACGATTTTCTGAATCTAGATAATCGTATGGAAATATATCTTTACGTTTCACTAAATTGAATTCATTATCATTTTGATAAATTGATTTTACTGTTATTAAATCAGAATCGGATAAATAGCCAGCTAGTTTTTCTAAACTTGATGGCATGAATCTAAATGAGTCTAAGAAACGAAGTTCAATAGTATCTTTATCATTTATTAGAATTCTCTTAGATATGGACACATACAACTCCTTATTTAATGGAATAATATTTATATCACCCTTTACAGATGAAAGTTCTCTTACAAACAAATGACAATCATATGCTGAAAGGTTATGAAAAATATAGGAATAAAATGCGCAATTTGATATTCTAAATTGCATTTATTATGCGCGGGTCCTCTATAGTCACCCGTTAAGTGACAATGATCACACACCCTATCTTCAAATGATAAATTTTTTTTACAAATGTGACAAATTTTATCTTCGTTTTGTCTTGTCTGTTGAGATATTGTTAAGAAATTTATTGGTTTTGTTGTGCTTAAAAAATGATTATAAATATCTACCGTATCTTTAAGTAAATTTTGAAAAAAATGTTTTGTCGAATCTTCACCACTATATATTCTAAATATATCTAGATGTGAGTTAAATGAGCATTTAAAATAGTAACTATAAGCGATTGTAATGTGTTTTTGTACCGACTTGACGCTGGTTGAATTCTGAACCTTCGTTGATTCTAGAATACATTCGAAATCAGCGTAAACAACAAAAGGAATATCCAATTGCTTTTTAAAATCTTTAAAACTAAGTATTTTACTATCTAAGTCAGGCGTCTTTGTTACCATTTTGTTGCATTACATATATGTATTTCAGATTAATCTGAAATTAAACAAAAACAGTTTAAAAAATTTATTAATTTTCTTTAATTTTATAAAAAACCTTGATATACTTTTGATCCAAACGTAATGGAATCGTTCATCCTCTTCCAATAATAGCAAGTTTATGTGATTAACTTTTTCTTCTTGAGTAAAATAGTAGGGACACAATATTATTATCCTCCAGATCAAAAACATTTACACTTATTTGAGAATTATTTAATTCAAAATCATTTTTTTTTTTCACCGGTAACGGAAAGTTTAAATTTTTGAAATTTAAAACCATATTGTTTTCCAATACAACAATATCTGCATTAATATCGTTGATTTGATATGATGAACATCTATTTGAATGGGTGGTGACTGGATATAATGCTGATATTATCGCCCATTTAAAACAGTACTGATCTTTATTTTGTACGTTAATACATGCTTTTTTTTCAATATTGTTGGTGGTAAAGAAATATATTGAGAACCCTTTATACATTTATATTCATTAATATTTAATTCCAAATGAGATATTTCAGTTAACGTCCATCCACTATCACGTTCTTGAAATTCACTCATTCTATTGTTGTAGTAGAACTTATTATCATCATTTTAGTTTGATGTGATTTCATTTCTATGATGCATGCCTCATCTTTCCATAACATATAATTATAAAACAGTTCGCAGTTAAATTTAATGTTTGTATGTTTCTGCAGCATATCTTTTATCATTTCTATGACTTTATACTGAACTGAGGATAGAAAATTTTCCGGAATTAAATTATTTTTATTCTCATTTGCAAACATATATGTGGTGATTCGATTTTTAAAAGCAGAATTAATACACCTTACACCTTTATCCAATTGCTTATTACAATTTCTTTTCTGTTTATTTGTAGGTAAATGTTGAGACCAAAATTTTTTCAATATATATATTTTACACTCATCACAGTATATGGTATCTTCTCCCATTTTTCTACTATGATCTATTAAATGGAAATGCATTAGATAGTCTTTGCGGTTTGAAAATTGTAAGTCACACGTAGAACATTTCATTGTAGAATTTTTATGATTTAATCTTATATGTCATTTTAAAGATACATTCTGATTATATCCTTTCTGACAATATTCACAAATGAATTTCGACATTTTTTTCTTTTTAATGAATAAATGAAAGATGTGATTACTTGTAAGTTTGATCTAAGAATGAAATTCATTATCTCTTGATACAAGTATAAATATCAATTTTAAATTAAAGAGTGCGATCATGAAAGTTAACACATAAATATAAAAAAGTACTGCAACATAATTATAAAGAAAAATATCAAATATCATTTAAAATATTCTTGCTGACAAAGTACACGCGCTCAAAACATGTGGGAATGCATTTTTGACTACTAACTTACATGTACATATGTATGTTGTTCTGAGGAAACTTTTTAATGGTATTATATATATACATATATATGTATATAAAATAAATTTCACAAATTTATGAAATTATTAAAACTAATAAATCAAAATACTTTGCTATTATAATATTAGAAAATTTACCTCTGTCCTTTTTGATTAACTATATATGAGCATATCTAGGAAAATCAGACAATGTACATATTTCATCACTAAAAGTCAAAAACCTTACACGAGGTTATTTTTTCCATATAAACAAAACATTTCTCGAGTATATTTTTCCGCTTTACAAAAACAAAAAATAAATGTAGATGAATAAACCAAAAATACTTAAACGCTATATATACAAGTCATCATTTTTAATTTCATCACAATTAAAAGTGAAAAAATAAAGAAGTTTTTCTTTTTGTAGTATTTGTTAAAAAGCACACAATAAACAAACATATATGTTTTATTACAACCCAACAAAGATATAAAAATCTCTCTATCATAGCCAACATAAAATTAACCACCAAACAGGTACCTATTTTACTCTAGTAGTACATCTAATAGAAACATATTACATTTTATATCAATAAAATAAACAAATAAAACTAAAAAACCATTGCTTTTCCATATTATAAAAGAGTTTCTATAAATACTATTCATTCCTCTTACAAGAAAATATCAGAAATTCCAATACATCGATTTCTAAAAATATCACCTAAAACTAATGAAATTCATAGTTACTTATCAAAGTCAATGAAATTCACTGTTACTTATTATACCTTCACATACAAGTGGAAAATTCAATTGGAATACCATTCAACAAATATTACTCTAAAAAAATATTATAAGTTGGAAAATCCCACGCAGAAAAGAAAGATCTATAGATAGTAAACAATCATAGAAAAATTGGCATCAACACACCAACTAAAGTATAAAAATCTATCTCTATCATAGCCAACATAAAACCAACCACCAATCAAAAACCAGGAAAAACACACATTTCAACTATTTTGATCTACAAAAACACAACAGGCAACTATTTTCTCTCTACAATAAAACTAGTTTTCTTCTATCACCCACAAAATCAAAACTCAAAACCTAACACACACAAATCTATATGACAACACTCTCTCACACCAACTAACTATTCTCTATCTTTGTGTCACAACCCACACTTCCCCTTTCTCTCTCTCTCCCTAATTAAAGAATGTGTTCTTTCAAACACTGATAGAGCATACTTTTGTATGAAAAAAGTGGTCTCGAAGGTACATTTTGTACAGGTATCAATCTTTGTACCAAATTTTATGAAGATCGGTCCACAATTGACCATAGCTCCCATATAAACCCCTCTTCCAAAAATCACTTCGAATGTTAGTATCAAGTTAATATTCGACACAAATAAGTAAGTAGAAACAACATTGCTAAATTTTATGAAATTCGGTCCATAATTTACCATAGCTCCTATATAAACCCACTTCCAGGAATCGCTCTGAAGTGCATAAAATCATCTAGATGTTAGTATCAACGCATGATTCTGTATTTGTATATTTTCTTTTACATTTAGTAAAATTGGTCATTGGTGTGATATAAGTCTTCTTCCTGAGTTTTAATGCTAGAAAAAAAAATGCTCGTACACAATGGTGTATCATATAGTCGATCTTGACAGACTATATCTTTCTTTCTCGTTTTTTATCTTCACTTAACATGTTCCGTGGTTTTCTACACAACATTATAATTATGTCATCTCTTACTAAATATTGCATCATCTCCGGCGATTCAAATCTTTTATTATTTATATCCTTCAAATAAAGCTTCTCCAAAAGAGTACCTAAATGTACAGTCAGTCTAAGGAAATATTTGGCAGAAAGTGACAAACATTTCTCTGTCGTATTGTGAAAATAAAATATTTTTGTGTGGCAAACAACAAATCAGCTGATTTTGGGCAAATAAAATTATTTAATAGCAAACAAAAAACTTTTTAATGTGAATACCACTTAATAGAAAATATTTTCCCCTTTTTTAGGGCAAATAATTATTTCATCTTACAAAGTTTTTGTAAGAGGAAACAATATCAAATAACAGTTGTATTGAATTTAAATCATTAAAAAAAAAAAAAAAATAGAAATAAATTAGAAGTTTTAAGCAATAAATTCCGCTAACCCAATATTGCTAATAATTTTAATAATTTCATTGACTCAATATTTAAGCAGGTAAACAAGCAAAAGTAAATAACACAATAAAGCAGGATATGTAATTATATTTTATATACTTAGCTAGCAATCCAGGTAAACTATACGAGAATATGGTTTAACATCGGAATTATGGGATATAGCATCGTCTGGGTCTCTTATACATACTGCTAAAAGTTCACAGTTACAGGTGCCAAAATCAGTTTTTTTTACAAATATCTCTCTTATTACGCATCATACGTGTTTTGATGCTATTTCAACATTTATAGAATATAAAATTTCTAACTACTTTGCAGAAGTACATTTTTATGCGCCATCATTAGTTTTGGAGTTATAGCGCATTTTATGAGATTTAATGTTTTTTAGTATCCGCTATATCACAGGACGTCATAATCAAATTGTAAGGATAATTATACCAACCATCTTCTAAAGATATTTATTTACTTATTGTTCCGTTGCACATATTGTCGATAAAAATTTTTCTGACCCATGTTAGGGAATCCGAAAATATAAAATTTTCGATGGGGCTACAGAGTAAAATTACAATCGCAAATTGGACACATAAGTAAGCAAAGACTTCGGGCACATAACTAAGCAAGTCAGAGGACTCTCTCTACAAGTTTTTGCTAAAATGGGACAATATTTTCAACTAGCACCCATATAAGTGGTATAACAAAAACAGAGAAAAATTGTGATTTTAGTCCACTATTTATATATGTGCTAGGCCTCAATGTAGTCCAAATTTAATAAAAACTTGTAGCGACAATCCTCAGACTTGCTCAAGTACCCGAAGTCTTTTAAGTTTCCTGTAGCCTTATAGAAAATTTTACATTTGCGGACACCCTAATATGGACCAGGAAGGGATTTTTCGACAATGTGTATACTAAGCTAAGTACATATCTTTAAAAGATGGCTGCCATAATTATCCTTACAATTTTACTATATCGTCTTGAAATATAGTGAATACTAAGCAATATTGAGTGTTATTTAAAATGCTCAATAACCATATAAAGATAAAGTTTTTACCTGTATTTTTTAATATTTGAAAAATCAAACATCATCTTCTACGAAATATTGCAGACCAATTAAATTTGAATTCCAAAAGGAAACTCATGATGTCATTAAAAAAGAAGCCAGTGAAATTAGAACTCTAATTGCAATACTACAGCCATTCGAATTAGAGATTGACGGCCAGACAGTCAATTAGTGCTAACGATGGTAGATGGAAAAGTAACCCAGGCTTTGACTGACACTAACATCAAGCCACTTAAACTAAGTCCCGAAAATTCATTAAATAATACTGATGCATATGAATTTGGATTATCACATACATACAAGAATACGATTCATGGAACACATACTAAAAATCAGTTAGGATTTGGATTTTAAATCTACAGGATTAATAAGAAACAACGACACCAAAAAGAGTTAAGAAATTAAAACAAGAAAAATGTTCAGGACGAATTTCTCAAATGTGGGTTGATTATATATCAACCATAGATCAAAACAAGGATCAGGCAATACGAATGATGGGAATACAGCAAGTAGGTTCTTTTCAGATCCCGAAAGAACATCTGAAATAACAGGTCTTGATATAAATCTTATTTCAAGATTTAAAACAATTATCAATGTACTTGTATGCAATGAACAAATTGATGCTAGAAAATTTGGTGATTATGCGAAGGAAATTTCACGAATATATACAACCAAATATCCATAGAGAAATGTGTTTGCAACAGTTCACAAAACCCTTTATCATGGAGAAGATGTCATTAAGCATCATTTAGTAACACTTGGAGATCTCTCAGAGGAAGCCAAGGATTACAGATTTTATAGAGAGCACAATACCAGAAAAATATCACGAAATTCTACAAATGAAGATCTATTTAATATATTACTGGCAACGTCAGATCCGATCGGCATTTAAAGCCAATGTAAATTAGAACATCGGGACTTAGATGAAGAAGAAAACGGGCTGCTAGAAGACAGAAATAATATAGAACTAAATATGGAATATTTGCAGGATATTTTCCAAACGAATGAGTAATAATTATAATTTTCCTTTACTGTTATTTAAGTAAATTTACAATGTTCTCTGTAAATACAATAATTTAAAAATAATATTATCACTTAAAACTGTACTCATATTGCCAATGCAATTTAAGATGTATTTTTAAAAATTTTCTACCCTTTTAATTTTTGTCCTCTTCTGCTATTATAAAAGTTATAATGTTTATTACAAATTGCAATATAAATTGTTCTGGATAAAAATGGTCCACTATCTTTTTTTTGTTTTAATATTCAAAAAGATTTTTTCACACAAAACTATGTATATTATTTTATAATTTTTAAGTTTTTTTATTTTTTGGTGATTCTATTTTATAATTAATTTTAGTCATAACATTTCAAAATTTGTTATTTGTGGTATAATATATTTTTGTCGCAGAGTGATTAGTAATACACTATGTAATATACTTATTTGTCTTCAATATTAAGCAAAATATTTAAAATGAAAAGTCTTAAAAACCAGAATCCGAAAAATGTATTCTTGTTCTATTTTTGAATTATGCAAAATCATTAACAATATTTATATTGGTTTTTAAATCAGTAAAATTCGACAGTTAGCTAGAGAGTTACGAACACTTAAAGTCACATATTAATGAATGAGAATAACCAAAAAAATTAAAAAAAACACAAAGATTATGAAAAATTTAAATTTTGTATGAAAATAGTGGCGTTTTTTTTCCAAAAAAAATAAAAAAGAAAATTAAAAATAGTAGATCACCATGTCCCAAACAATAATTTTTGCATTTTGTAGTAAAGATATTGCTTTAAATTATATTAAAAGAAAATAAAATCGAAGGGGTAAAACTTTTTAAAAATTGCATTGTGAAATTGCAATTGCATTATGAGTTCATTTTTAAACAAACAATTTGCCTTTAAAAAAGTATCATATAGTCGGTCTGCACTATTGTGTACGAGCATAAATATTCAGGAAGGGGACTTATATTACACCTGTAGCCAATTTTACTAAATGTAAAATAAAATATACAAATACAGTTGATATTGATGATGACTTTATGCATTTTAGGGCGATTCCTGGAAGTGGGTTTATATGAGAGCTATGGTAAATTATGAATCGATCTCATAAAATTTGGCAATGTTGTTTCTGCTTACTATAACTTATTTATCTTATCTTCATAAAATTTGGTACAAAGATTGATTCTTGCACAGAACTTCTTTGCACCGAATTCCATTAAATTATTCTTATTTTTAAGGCATTTTTGAGTGATAGACATTTGTATGGAGGATAGATGAAATAATGGACCGATCACAACCAATTTCAATAAGCTTCGTCCTTGTATGATAAAAGTTCTACGTGCAAAAATTTAATTAAATTATCTTTAAAATTGCGACCCGTACTTTGTGCACAAGGTTTATACATGCAGCCAGCCAGACGAACGGACATCGTTAAATCGTTTTAAAAAGTAATTCTGAGTCGATTGGTATACTTTAAGCTTTGTGTTGGATAGCTTTTTATATTCGTTACAAACATCAGCACAAACGCATAATACCGCAACCACCTATGATGGTGTAGGGTATAAATATGAAAATATTATACGTAGACACCCAAACAAGTGCACATGTTTTGTTATTAATCGTTCAATTGATTTTTTTGCATGTTTTATTTCTTCAATTATAGATGACTTTCTTCAATTTGGCTAAAATAAATTAGTTAACCTCAATGAAATATTTAGTTAAATTGAAGAATTTTATTCAATTTGACTAAAATAAAATAGTTAAATTTAACAAAATTTCTTAAATTTAAATCAAATTAAATATTTTTTATTTATATTGAAAAATGTTTATTAAATTTTAGCTAAATAAATTCGTTAATGTATTAATACATTTTATCAAATTTTTATATGAAATGTTCAACAATGTCTACATAGACTGCACCAAAATTTTCCAACTCCGAAGTTTCGTCCTTTACCGTTAACTGGTTCCCTATCTGGTGTTGAACTTAATTCAGGGCCTGCAATAGAACATGCATTTTTAGAACACTCTACTTTAGCAACTCTATGACTAAGAGAAGCAACTTCTCCCCTAACCTGCTTAAATACATTCATACCAGTAGTCATCATTTGCGTTTGTTGACTAATCATTGCTATAAGCTGACTTAACTGATTATTAGATGTCGTTTGATGAAATTGCACAGTGCATTGTGCACTACCTTGCTCCAAATCTTTAGTGTTTCCCTTTTCCTGCTACATTTCTGATAATCCTGTTAAGTTTTCTAGTTTTCGTTAAAAGCTAATAGAATTGTCAACAGTACTTAAACAAAGTTCTTCAGTTATTCTTACTGATGGAGCACTAACTGTTTCACTAGATCTCCCAAAAACAAGATTTGCGCATCTATTCAAGTAATCTGTAAGTACAAAATCAACTGGCTGTTCAACATCTGTATCAATTTGTTATAAAATTGAACCAACAACTTGTGCCTCTTATGCCCGCGTGATACTACGAGTAATTTGCCTATTATCTGGAACTACAGAACTAATTGGATTGATCGAGTCCCTTCTCAAGTTATCCATTCACTACTACCATGTAAAGCCTTATCTTTTTTTTTTAATTTAAAACAGCAAAAAAATGTTTTTGTAGTTTTTTATTGCATATTTTTATTTTTTTAATTATTTGAAAATTTACGTAATCTACCCTAAAAAATATTCTGGCCCGTCTCCTGCAATAGGAAGAAGAACATTATTTTTTCAAAATAGCTCTCATTTTCCCAAGTTTCGAGCACGGGAACGTTTTTTGGTAATATTGGGATCCAGCGTGCTCACAATTTAGACTACGATAATAAATTTCAATGCATGATATTTACATTGTTTAAAAACAAAAATACAAATATTAAAATATTTTTTCTTTTCATTTGAAAACATAAAACTCAATGTTTGATTTTTATTTTAAAAAAAATCAAAAGTAATTTTTATTTTTGTATGTTAAAATAAAAATCAAAACAAATTTTTATTATTCAAACAATAAAATAAAAATCAAAAATAATTAGAATTTGATTTATTTTTTAGACTTGTAACATTTAGAGCTAGTTCTTTACTTGTTAGTTAAATTTGGTTTAACTTGTTTACTTAATCCACAAAAGAATTAAAAAAAATATATATTATTTTTCTTTACATGTTGAAATTTGTTTTCTTATTCAGCTTCATATGTAATGACAGTATTAACTTGAGTTTAAACGTAGATTATACATAGATTATATATTGTTATATATTATTGCACATTATTGAAAAAACATCATTAATGGCTTAAGCTTAACTTAACCGCTAAATGTATATAATCGACATTCTAAAAACTAGTCCTTATGCTCTCTGATTTAAATTAATTTTTCACTCAATGTTGTGTTATAAACAAAATGTTATTTTAAATATTTAATGTAAAATTATACTAAACAAAATGTTAGTTTAAATAGTTTGTTCGTATGTCAGTACAAAATATTCAGAAAAACGTATAATCCCGCCAGTATACATATGTGTTTACAAAACAAATACAAGTACTTTTTGAAACCTCTAACAACACAAAGTATCAAAGTTACCTGTTCACACCGTCCATTAATATATTAGGACACACTGTCACAAAAGTTCACCCTCTTATTGAGGATATCCTCAAAAAATACATTTAAAACAAATAGTACGAGATGACCACCGAAATTTAGCACTTGTAAGCCTTTCATCTATCTTCGGTATTCGTTCTAGACTAAAATCCTAAAAATAGGTATTCTAACGAAACTAAAATACAAAACACTCACACAATTAAAGTGAATACCAAAGTATCCTATCGTTGTGCTCCATATGTTATTGTTGCTTTTGCATAAACGTGATATATTTTGAAAAGATGAATGGTAGCCGGATAAAGCCATCGTGTTAGGCTTTATCTGGCTACTCGTGGTTTACGAGTGAGTTCTTTTCACCGTCAAAATATATACAACTAGAAACATAAAATATCTTCGAGTCAAAGAAAAGAAACATTTCATCAAAAAATGATGCCAGCACAATAACAATAAATATATGTTCAAATTCTGTCTGTCTTCCCTATTGTCCATAAGTCCACAAGTCCCTTCTGTAGCCCTATGAGCATACAGCCTTTGTATTACTTACGGCTCCAAATGTTCTAAAGCAATACCCAAATTATTTTTACCAAGCCATTTATATCCCAGTCCTAGTTCATTAGTCAATACGTCCTTTTGATCTTACAAACTATACCGCGCATCGACTACTACATCGACTGAAGAGTATTATCTTCAGCAAAACATTATTTCCTAACTATTTGTAAAAAAAAGTAGAAAAGAAAAACATAAATATTTAGTTTTGTGATTTTTAAAGCAACATAAAAAGAGAAGAAAATATACATGCGTGATTTTATTTTTCATTTATACTTCATTACTTAGTTATTATATTTTTTGTTTGTTTTAGTTTTTTTTATATTTTATTTATATAGAAACTAAATATAAAAAAAAACTTGTTATTGAGATCTTCTTAAAATTACACTTATCATAAAGTGATAACATCAATTAGAAGAGTGTAACCTAAGTCAATGAAAATTTGAGGACTAATTGTGAGAGAAAAATATATAATTTTTTTTTTTTTAATTCTAAACTCACCAAATGTACATATGTAATTAATCTCTTATACTTGTAATTGTTTTCCTTTATTTGTTTTTTTTTTCTGTTTTTCTTCTTATATTACTTTTAAGTTACATTCTTCTTTACACAAGAGAAATAAGAAACAGAACTTATATATTGAACGATTTTTTATATGAATATATATAACATATATATATATATATATATATATATATATATATATATATATATATACATATACATATACATATACATAACATATATATATATATATTGTTACGAATTTGTAATTGAATTCAAATATAACGGTTTTAACGTTAACTGTTTCGACGTTTCTACTTATGTTAATAGCAGTTAACATATCTGTAGAAATTATTAACATAGTTGTAAACATACAACATTGTATAAAAAGCTTTCACCATTGTGAGCACGCTGGCAACACTAAATGTTGAAATTGCTAACATTAACATCGAAAGCTCTAGTTTGTCCGTTATGAACATTGTAGAAAGAAATAGAGCTTTCGAGAAACATCTAATAGATGTCAGTGCAGTGTATATAAATTGGCCGTGAGAACACCATAGAGTCAGTCTAATTGGAAGCGTCGTTAAGTAAGACTGCCTTGGCTGTATAATCTTGTACATTATTAAAGTGTGCTGTAAAAAGTGTGTAATTTTAGTCTGTGTGTGTATTAAAACACAAAGCGACTATACACCTGAGTTACAGGTATTTATTTAATTTATTTTTTGTTTTTTAATATTTAGTGTATTCAAGTCATTATATTCAGCATATTAAAAAATGAAAAAAAATCTAGTATATCCTACATGTTTCGGTAATATAATACAATTCAGTTATATACAGCCAATTCACATTCCTTTGAACAGGTAAATTATGTGGGTCAATTAATTAGATATATTTTTTTACAACATGTTATATACTTGTCGAATTTTATAAAAGTATTGCGTGGATTTATAGTACCTAGAAAACGCTCTTCAGTATATAAAAAAACTCTTTAGTTTTATTTTCATTATTAACATTTTTACCACAATAACGATAACATTGGCATATAAAGTTTTGTGTTGTATTCTTTGGGAAATGCCTAAAAGGAATAGAGCTGAATATATAACTATATTAACACATTTTATTGAAGCACAAATAGATTCAACAATTGTTACTGGAGAATTGTATAAAGTTCAAAATTTTTACAAATTATTCGAAACAAAAATGTAGACAGTAAATAATTGCGTACGTAAAGCATGTTGGAAATTAAAACCACTAATACAGGACAACCACTTAATCGGTACGATTATCTGGTGTAGAAATAAAAAAACAGTTGACTGTCGGAAGTACTGTCCACGTAATCCGAGTCTGAAGTTAAGGAAAAAATAAACAACCATCCAAAGCAGCAAAAATAGCGGATATTCTTCCTGATGCATCCTCACCTCGACTTAAGCGAATGAGAATAAGTATTCCAATATCAGTTTTTTATTTTTTTTTTTTTTTTTTTTTTTTTTTTTGAAGATGAGGTGATAGTATATATATATATATATATATATATAAACTGTTTATGAAAGTATTTGGTATCATTGGGAAGGTTATAACTTGAAAAATAATAGTAATATATAAATAGTAAAATATTAGAACTAAATATCTTCATTAAATTTATCAAAAAACAATAAATAACATTAATGTTATTTTGCAAAAAAATAAATTATATTTGAACTTAAATAAAATATATATATATAAATAAAGCTATCATTATTAAATTTTAGTATAATATAAAAAAGTTGTCCCTAAAACGAGAACATCAATATATTCCCACGTTATTATTCCGAAATATCCAAAATCCCAATTCGGAAAAAACTTGTTTTAAAAAAATTGACTTTTTGACTTTTCAGTGAAGTGGTCACCATTTCGTTATCAAAGGCATGACTTATTAAAAATTGTTTGTGTGTTTAGCGAACATATGTAAATATGTAATCAATGTGTTTTTTTTAATTTCAGCTTTTAAATTTTTTTCCCCCAATGCCCTCGGATTTGCTTTACATGCATTTACGTTAAGCATTCTTTTAGAAACATAAAAAATGTATGTTCCAGAGGTAAATAATGGATTTTTTTAAATTTTCTACTTCAAAATAATATAACTTTTTATCTGAACCACATATGTATATGATTCTTGCACGAAAATTTTGTATAGAATCCAGAGAATATTTTAGAAATTATAGGATTCAAATTTAGCCCGTCAAGTTAAAAATAACTAAAAAAAACTTGTCAAAATTTTTCTTCTAAATATTTCTTAATGTAAAATAGATATCCCACACATGTAAACACATTTTTTGTAGAGAATAAAGACTAACTATTTGTAATTTTTTTTTTTTCAATCAAACCATAAGTGAAATTTTGGCAAAATGTTCATACCCGAGGTGACTAACTTTGGAGGTCCACCCAATATCCACCAGATCCGCTGAGAACTTGTGGTTCTCCAAGTCAATTGGAATATACCTCAGGATTGGTCGTGTGAAACTTCATTCGAATACATCCAGTAGTTCTAAAGTTACAGAATTATTTCCAAAGTTTTGGGACCATTGATTTTATTAAAAAAACAATCACAAATAAAATATATGTAAAACAAGATAGTTATCTTAATAGATCTGCTGACTCCAATGGCTTATTAGATAACAAAATAGAATACATCTTTTTTGAAGTTCTTTCTAACACACGTACAATACTCGTGGCATCTGAATGTAGGCCAAATAGTAATATTGATACAACTTATTTTGTGACTTTTTACAAAGTCTTACTGTAAATTAATTCTAACATAATGAGGGAAAGTCATTTAGTTGATAACATAACACACTTTACGTTTTCGACTAATATAAGGTATTACCGTACGATCAATTATCGGTATATAATATTCATGATATATGACTTGAGTTTATTACATATAAATAAGAAAATTAATTACTACTATTTTAAAAAGCATAAATCTAAATAATATGATTTCTGAATTTACCAATAATGACAGGGATTCAATATATTACATGCCCTCAGTTGAAAGTCTTGGAAACTTGGTTACTCTTTTTGAAGAAACTGTTCCTATCAAAACTGTGTGGCAAAATAACCAGAATAAATCATGGTTTAATATGGAAATTACTTCGCAATTGCTAGCAGAGATTTTGTTTATAAGCGCTAGAAAATGTTTGATGATGGTGATGAATCGTTTCTTGTTCTATTGGAAGACTCAAAAACATTTGATATGGTTGATCATACCTAGTGTCTACATTAGGCAAATTTATATCAAAACAAACGTCAAAATCAGTGCGAATATATACAAGGTAACCTTAGTTAAACAGTTGATTATTATTTTGGTTGTTACAGTTGTCAAACTACATATATAAAAAACAATAATGAATACGCCATATTGTTGTTTTTGTGCAACTGTTGCCATCTTCCACAAATTCGCGTTAAGTTTGACGTTTGTCTTGATAAAAAAATCTCTAATGTAGACACTATGTAATGTTCTCTGCCTCAAATTGCGTATATTGTTTCATTTTTCAAAAAATCAGCGTTGTCAACTCAGCGCTTTTCGCATTAGATTTAGCGCATTTCACTTTCAGTAATATGTCGATTAGGGACACGTTTTTACGTCCCTATTAACTAATAAAAAAGTATCTTATTATTTATTATTATTTTCGAGTACACCAAAAACTATAACGAGTTTTTTCTCCCTTTTCGCAATGTCAAAATACACTTCCATAATTCTTTTGTTTAAATATGTAAAGTCCGGCTATATTTATATAGCCCTCATTGTTAAATTAAACAGAAATTTATACGGCTACGGAAAATAAACAACAATTTTATTTATTTTATTTGCATTTGTTTTACTTTAAGCATTTTTTAATTTTGTTTACGAAATTCAAATATATATTTTTTAATATTTATGTGAAAAAATAAAAGCAACAAAAAATACGCAAAGGAATTTAAAATAATTTTTTTACCCAGACGCATTGCAAATTTTTTATACAAATTTGTATGGAAATTTCCGGACCGGGTCATGTGAGATAACTGCACGTTTTCCCAAGCCTATCAAATAAAGGATTTATTAGCAAATTTCCAGATTCTTCCAAACATGTAAATTACCTTATCATTTTGTACTTTTTGCACTTTCAGCAACGACTAAATGAAAGAGCGCACAGTGAGGCAGAATCGAATTTTTTTACATAAATCTCTAACTTCTAATTGACTGGTTGGATTTACATAAAATTTCACACAGGCGTAGCAGAGTTGTGTACAATTTTAAGTTTGGAAGGAGGGCCCCACATACCCTTCAGGAGTATGATTATCTCTCGATAAAGCCTATGAAAAGCATGCTTGCATACGCTATTTATCTCTTATAGTTTTCAAGTTATTTGCATTTGAAATTTCAACTATCTTAATTTTTCAAAGTCTTGGTCTAGTTTTTTCAATATATATCCCAATATTTTTTTTCCGATTTTGTAAACTTTTTACCCAATTGGTCAAAGAACAAAATTATCTATTGAATAAAAAAACTAGAAGTCGATATCTCTTCTGAGTTCAAAACTAAACGATTTTTAAATTGAAAATTTTGGAAAAATTATGATTTTTTGTTTTTTTCGAAAAGGTTCCTACGCTTGTAGGAATTTTATTTAAGAACATATAATAATTTAACACTTTTCTGAAAGATATATTATTAAGAATTATATACGCTAGATAGAGAAGTTTATTTGAAAAAAAATTAAGTCCACAGTTTTTCTGATTTTTGGAATTAAAGTAAACTCTTTGTAAAAAATAGTTTTTTGGAGAAAATATAAATATTTGATCTCTAATAAAATCCTGGTTTGTTAAGATATCTTAACGAAATTTCTAGCGATTAATGACTTTATCATTTTAAATTGTAAAGGTTAGACAAGTTAAAGGTTCTTTTAAAAGGAATCCTACAATAAAACCAAAAAAACCGGCGAAAATCCAAAATGGAATTGTTTTGCATTTTCTCCATAAAGTCCACATTTATTGCGGTTTGCCTTTAGGATTTTAGAACATGTAGGCTAAAATAAAAAAAATTGATTTAAACATACATACATAGTTCTGTAGGTTGTTTGGGCTCGTTTTTAATTCTAAAGTTATCTCCGTGAACATAAATTTCAGAAAAGTGTTAAATTATTATATGTTCTTAAATAAATTTTTATTTTAAAGAGAAAAGAGAAAAGAAAACACAAAAAGTCATAATTTTTGCAATTTTCAATTTCAAAATCGTTTATTTTTGGACTCAGAATAGGTATCGACTTCTTGTTTTTTTTTATTCGATAGATAATTTTGTTCTTTAACCAATTGGGTAAAAAATTTGCAAAACCGGAAAAAATATTGATATATATATTGAAAAACTGGACCAAGATTTTGAAAAATTAACATAGTTGAAAATTCAAATGCAAATAACTTGAAAAGTATAAGACATAAATAGCACATGCTATTTTGAAATCGCAAGCGATGAAAAATTTTATATGTCAGAGGTACCCTACTTTGAGCTCCAATAGCTCCGCTTCTGAAGGGTATGTGGGTCATTCCTTATAAACTTGAAATGGAACACTCCTTTGCTACGCCTCTGTGAATTTTTATGTAAATCTAAGGGGCAGATTAGAAGTTTGGATTAGAATTTGTTTCCAAAAAATTTAGGTGCTTCCCCGCTGTTCAATAATGTATTTAGGTTTATTCCTAAAGGTAAACGAACTCAATTTAGATTGTACCCGCTATTTAGCAAATAAAGTTGAAAATTCAATCACGATAAATAAAATATGCAAGCATGCTTTTCATAGGCTTTATCGAGAGAAACAAAAATTTGTCTAGCGATGAAAAATTTTCTATGTCAGAGGTACCCTATTTTGAGTCCCTCCTTCCAAACTTAAAATGGAACACTCCCCTGCTAAGCCTCTGTGAAATTTTATGTAAATCCCATCAGCCGATTAGAGGTTACAAATTTATTTCCAAAAAATTTTGATTCCACCCCAAAGTGGAGCATACAAATACGCGTGAACTTATCTATCCCAGTTGTGTTTGATATCCCACGCTGGTTTCAAAACGTTTTTTTAGAAATAATTCTATAACTTGTAATACGTTAAAGATATCTAAATAAAATATAACATAGTCAAATTTGGTGGAGCAAAGTAGCCTAGCGGGTCATGGGGAGTGAGTAGACTCCAAAATTGTTCATCTCGGGTATGTCATTTTGTTTTAATCGTCAAAATTTTAATTATATTTTTTTTTTTTTTGTAAAGAAATTTTAAACATGGATAATCGTTGTAAATCCCTTTAAAAATTTCGCTTACATGTGCAGTTTATCTTTCTTTTGAGTTTAAGAGATATTTAGGTCGAAATACTTTTTTCCTCATTTTGGCCTCGTTTTTTATATTATTTTAAACTTGACGGACTTAATTTGGATAATAAAATTTTTTTTTAAATATCCACTAGATTCCTTATAAAATTATAAATAATAATGCTACAAGAATCATATTAACATATGGATATAGAAAAGTTATATTAGTCTGAAATTTAAACTTTAAAAAAAATCCAAATTTTTGGGTTCTTTTCCAAAAAGGTGGTAATACTTTTTCGTTTATAATTTTTTTCTTTTTTTTTTATTCTGTTCTATATAACTTTTTTAATACTTTCAATAAAAATTTTAACAAAAATGCGTGTAAAGCAGAATCAGGGCAACGGTCTCCTCAGAAGCCCTAACCAAAATTTGTTAATTTTCCAAAATTTTTTTTTTAATTTGGTTTTAAAATTCTCAAATCTAGGATAAAAAAATATGTTAATTAAATATATTCATAAGTTGGAAAAACACACAAAAAGTATTTTCTAACGGACGATTTTTAAAACGACTAGGTGATGATTTGAATGAAAGTAGTCAATTTTTGAAAGATGTTTTTTCCCGGATTGAGATTTTGAGATTCTGGTACAAAAAAGTGTGAGTTTTTTTAATTCTTTAATTTTAGGACAGGTTTATCCACATTGCATCAATTTTTGAAAGATGTTTTTTCCCGGATTTAGATTTTGAGATTCTTGTACAAAAAAGTGGGAGTTTTTTTATTTTTTCATTTTAGGACAAGTTTATCCATATTGTATCAAAATTCCAATAGGATATCTTAGTTCGTTTAAATTTTCTTTCAATTTAAATATTAACATTATTCTTCACAAAAAGTGTTTCAAATCTTAATTTTACGGATTTCGGGCCATGGTCTGAAAAATGGATGGTAAACAAAAATATAAACTGAAATTAATGAAATACAAATAATTCATAAATAAATTTTAATCAATAAATTTATTATCTTTTTAAGCACATATTTCACTCAGAAGTAGTAGGGAAATGGGAAGGCAATAGTTGTTTTTGTTTTTAATGAGGAGGAAGAGCAATTTTGAAGAGCAAATTGTTTGTATTAAATTGAAAACCAATGAATTTGTTTTTGTAATTTTTTCTAGTGAGTGCATTAATAGGAGGAAAAATTGTTTTGCATTTTATGAAATTGAAAACCAATGTATGTATGTATATATGTATGTATGTATTTATGTAATTATGTTAAAAGTACATACAAACAATTTAACAGGGGAGACAATTTTTATTTATTTTTTTTTGCACTTTTAATTGTGATGAAATTAAAAACTGATGACTTGTATAAATAGCGTTTGAGTATGGTTTATTCATCTACATATTTTTATATGGTTATTTTTGTTTTTGTAAAGTGGAAACTTGAGAATTGTTTTGTTTATATGGAAAAAAAATAACTTTGTGTAAAGTTCTTTGACATTAATGAAGATATATTTTATGTTGTTGAGTATGGTCATGATTAATATTAAATATTCTAATAACAAATTAAGGGGAGTATTTTTTATTCACATTAAACATTTTTCATATCTAGAATATGTTTAAAATTAGTTTAAGGCTCAATATTTATGTATTTATAATATTTTCTCAATTTGAAATGATTAATTTGAATATTCTAATAACAAACTATGGGAGTATATTTTATTTACATAATTAGTTTAGAACTCAATATTTCTATATGAAAGCTAAATTAATATTTTCTCTATTTGAAATATTAAAGAGAGAGTATAAAGAGAGTATTCAATTTACTTATTTAAATATAAAAGAGTATTTTTTAAATTACTATAAAAAGAGGAATCAAATCATATTTATTACCATTTGATCTGAGGAATACTTCAAAGTATAGTTAGCAGAATGGTAAGCTATCACTATTGTAAAATGCATTTAACTTTTCATGTATTTATATATATATTTTTTTTTTTAGATGTATGAACAAATTATTAAATTGGCTCTTGGTATTAAGGCGGAGTATACAAAAATTGATGATATTCCCTTACATCAGCCATTCAAAATTTTAAAATTTGAGTGGAAAGAAACACAATATGGATCAAAAGTTATCACATATTTAAATAACAATAAATGGTTTTATCTTCCGCAACGATTCGTGAAATTTTTAAACAAGGAAGATCCCTATTTAACGCAATTGAATGATAAAAACTGGACTATTATTTACAAAGGCCGTCAATCTTCAAATGGGCTTGCAATATTTGAACTTAGTTATAGCTAAAATTTTATAAATAAAACAGTTTTTTATTTTTATTTATTTAATAAAAATATATTAAACTTATATAGTGCTTATTATTATTTTATTTACATTATACTTAAAAATTATTATATATCTAAATTTAGAAGAAGATTTCGTCTTCGTCCATTATTGCTTTATACTCTTCTGGAGTATGGTCTGACATCCAGTTGAAGATTCTCATCTTCCTCCATTAGTTCCTTATTCTCCGGAACGAAATTCAATGTTGCGCCCCCTGAAGTATCTGCAGTCTCCAAATAGTGTGAAAAGTCTTTTGCTTTATCTTTATGAAAATTGTGATATCTCATAAAGTGCCTTTTTTTATTCCACTTTGTGGAAAAGGTCTCATTAATACAAAATTCACATGTAAGCTTCTGTCTGTCCATGTTTGAAGTAATTTTTAATTAAAAATTATTTTATTAATACATCTATGCATTAAGAATTATTCTTTCAATTTAATAATTGCTGGTGAATCAAAAGTGTTTAACGAAGCAAAATACTTTTCCGTTAAAAAAATAAAAACATTTTTGGTAGGAATATGCATACATAATTGTGTATCTGTATAGAACAAAAATGTCACTTTTAACCATAAATGATAGTATTGAAGAATCTTTGAAAGCACAATACATGTATATATGTAAAAAAATGTCAGAATTCCAGGAGAGGGATAGTGGATGGTCCCTAATACGAATGAAGCACTTGGAAATAAATATAAATAAGGCTTCATTCATTAGAGGCTCCAAATATATACCATTACCACATTGGATAAAGAAAAAAGATGCCTGTTTCAACTATCCAAATGATGATGAATATTGTTTCAAGTGGTGTATCATCGCCTCATTCTTATATAATGAAGCAAATGGATTTGTGAATTGCAATGGATTTGGAAATATTAAAATAAATGAGGAGAAAATATGTGTGGAAAATGAAGTGCTAAATTTTGAAAAACTTCAATTTCCAATGAAGTTAAAAGATATAAATATATTTGAAAGCAAGAATGAACATGTTAGCATAAATGTATTTGGCTGCGAAGGTAATACTATAGTTGGAGCGTATTACCTCACATCTGCAGTAAAGAATCACCACATAAATCTTCTTCTTCTTATGGACGAAGAATGGTGTCAGTACGTTTACATTAAAGATATCGGAAGGTAATTTAAATAAAAATTAACTACATATTTTATAAATTAAATTATTATTATTCAAACATTTCAGATTAGTAAGATCAAGTTTAACTTCCCACCATGGACGGGTTTTCATTTGCAACGCGTGTCTGCAGTACTCTCCAAATGAGAGGATAATGGAAGATCATTATCTTAACTGCAAAAAAGTAGTACCGAAAATGCCAGAGGGTGATAATAACATTTTATATTTTAAAAACTATCAGAAGCAGTTAGATGTACCGTACGTTATATATGCTGATTTTGAGACGTATTTGGAGAAAATTGATAACGAGCAAGTAAATATACAAAAACATATAGCTTGTGCTTTTAGTTATTATATTAAGTGTAGTTTTAATGATAATTTAGATAAGTTTAATATTTATTTTGGTAATGATGCTCCTACAATATTCATAGAAAATTTAATTAATGACGCAAAAGAAATTTACGGAAACTATTTAAATAAGGTCGTACCAATGACAGCACCCTCCAATGATGAAACAATTTTGTATAACCTCTCAACAATTTGTCACATATGTAAGCAAATTTTAGGAGCGGACAAAGTACGGGATCATTGTCATTTAACTGGCAAATTTAGAGGAGCAGCCCATAGCTCATGTAATATTAATTATAAAATAGCCAAATTCATACCAGTATTCTTTCATAATTTTTCCTCCTATGATTGTCACTTATTTATGAAAGAACTTTCACAATTTGAGGGAGATATAAAGGTAATTCCTCTCAATAAAGAACTATATATATCGTTATCAAAGTTTATAACAGTTGAAGAAAATCAGGGATTTGAAATTCGGCTTTTAGACTCTTTTCGTTTTATGGCCTCCAGCTTAGAATCTTTAGCCAAAAATTTAAATGACAGTGATTTTAAAATTCTAAATAAAATTTATAATCAAAAACAACAATTTGATTTACTCAGAAGAAAAGGAGTATTTCCTTATTCTTATATTGATTCGATGGAGCGCTTTAATGAAACTAATCTTCCTGCTAAAGAAAAATTTTATAATATTTTAAATAATTCGCATTGTTCTGATGAAGCTTATGATCATGCTAAATCGGTTTGGACAACTTTTAAATATAATAACTTGTTAGATTACACTAAATTATATTTAAAAACAGATGTTCTCCTCTTAACAGATATTTTTCAAAATTTTAGAAGTATCTGTAAAAGTATATACAAACTTGACCCATGCCAATATTATACTGCTCCAGGTTTATCGTGGGATGCGATGTTAAGAACAACTAACATAAGGTTAGAACTTTTAAGTGACGTCAATATGTATAATTTTATACAAGACGGTATTAGAGGAGGACTAGTACAATGTTCAAAGAGATATTCTAGAGCAAATAATAAATATTTAGAAGACTTTGATAGTAGTAAGCCTTCAGAATATTTAATATATCTAGATGTTAACAATTTGTATGGTTGGGCCATGTCAGAATATCTTCCATATGGAGAATTTTGAAAAAGATTTTTTTAAATTATTAAAAAATTCTGTATATTGAAAAACTATGGAAAATGTTCATAAACGCAGATATAAAAATTGTTACAGATTGGGAAACAACAAGGCATAATCATTTAGGAGCTAGAGCATTAATTTCAAAGACTAATTTTTCGAGTATAACTCAATTTTCAGAAAACATGTTTGCAGTTCAGTTAAAGGTTGTGTAAATAACTTACAACAAACCAATTTATTTAGGCTTTGCTGTGCTGGAACTCTCAAAATGGAAAATGTATGATTTTCATTATCAATACATGAAACCAAAATTTCAGTCTAATTTAACATTGAATTATATGGATACAGACTCATTCATATACACTATAAAAAAAGATGATTTTTATAGTGATATTCGTGAAGATATTGCCTTTAGGTTTGATACATCAGAGTATCATCCCAATAATATATTTAAACTCCCAATATTAAATAAGAAAATTCTAGGCATGATGAAAGATGAGAATAGCGGGAAAATTATGAAAGAATTTGTGGAACTTCGATCAAAAATGTATTCATTCAGAACGGTTGACATGGAAGAAGTAAAGAAATCTAAAGGAGTTAAAAAATCATGTATACAAAATTTATCAATAATAGACTACAAAAGGTCATTTTTTGAAAGAAAAATAATTTCTGATACAATGCATACATTTAGATCGAAGTTTCACCAGTTGTATACACAAAAATTACATAAAGTTGTTTTGAGTTATGCGGATGATAAAAGAATTATTGCTTCTGACCAAATAAATACTTATGCGCGAGGACATTTTAGACTTCAAAGTGACTTTGATAACTTTTTTACAGAGATAGATGACGATATTTTCTTGAATATTGATAGTGAGTATATAGAATTTTTAAAAGATTCATCAGATGATGAATATTTAATGAATGTAGATGTTTAAGTTGTACATTTAATAATTTAAATACTTTCATATTTTATAATTTTATTTAAAGTTTACATAAGTAGAACTTCAAATGAATATATTTCTATTGAATAGAGTTAACTCCTTAAGATATTATAAAAATATATTTTTTAATGAAAATAACACTGATATTTATGTTATCACAATGAAACAATAATAAATATATGTCTTTTATTATATAATAAATGTGTTTTATTTTTAAATATTTTTCCATTGTACATTTTCTATTTCGTAATCTAACTTCTTACGATTTCCAGTTAGTCGAGGAGAATATTGATATGATAAAGTTGATTGCTTCAAATTTTTGTGATTTTCATCCGTTGACAATTTTCTTATTTTTGGTGTTCCTTTATTTGAAAAATGTTTAAGTCGTTTAGCTGCTGAAGAGGCAGAAGTAGGATTAAGTTTTTGTAATGTTGTATCCATATCAATTTCATCATAATTTTCATTAGTATAAATTTCCTCAGGTAAATAATTATATTAAAAAGTATTTCATTTATTGTTTTAATAACAGCATCATCAACATGATTCAGTATTGCATTTCGTAATTTAGGATCTGCTTTCTTAAGAACGTAAAGAATATGTTTGTTCTCCTTCAACAGTTTTAGGTTCGAGGCCATTGTTTATATTTGCAAATATTAAATAGTGATTTTTATTGAAAATATCCGTTCTAAATCTTAATGCGTTGTGTATTTGTTGAGTGAGATCAATTAATAAATAACCATGAGCCTGCTGCGTACAGTTATTATATACATCAACCAGAGCTTTTGAGTTTTCTGGGTATACTTGGCGAGCTAAATATTGAAATTGTAACTTATCCCTAGGATTTTTAAACATAACTATATATTTAGAGTTTAAAGAAATATCTCTGGAATAAGCATCTTTATGAAAAATGTTTTGTGTTACTAAAATCACAGCTAAATTTCTATGATGAGATCCCTTAATAAAAAGTTCACACACTTTTTTATTAGATGATTCAAGCATTAAATCATCCAATATTATTAAAACCGATTCATTGTCTGCAGTAGCAAAATCCTCTGGAATACCATGTATAAACTCTACATTGTTAATTCTCGGAAGAGAATTTTTTTCTGCAAAACACCAAATAACACGATCTATGTTTTTAGATATTAAATGTTGATTTTTTATCAAATTCATTATAAATGTGGATTTCCCACAACCAGAGGGACCACAAATCATCATAGTGAATGGATATATAAACAGTTGAAACATGTTTACACTTTAGTACACGACATTTAAATGAAGTGAAGCATTAACTTTCTATAAGTATAAATATGAGTAAAAGAATTCTTGTTGATGAACTACATCGTCAAGCGAGAAAGAGCTTTCAGCGCCGACCATTTATTCAAAAGGGTATTTCAGATATACCGTATGCAAAATTTAATAGAGGTTTTAAATATATGCTTACTGTAATTGATGTATTTTCAAAGTATGCATACGCATTACCACTAAAAACTAAAACAGGAATAGAAATTTCGAAAGCATTAAAACATATTATAAAATTAAACAAAGGAAAATCTCCCAAAAATATCCATTCTGATCAAGGGAAAGAATTTTATAATATCTTTTTTAAAACTCTTATGAAAGAATATGAAATTAACCATTATCACACTTTTTCAAGTATGAAGGCATCAATAGTTGAACGTTTTAATAGAACTTTAAAAAATAAAATGTGGAAACAATTTAGTATGCAGGGAAATTATAAATGGATAGATATATTAAATAAATTGTTGAAAGAATATAATTCTTCATATCATCGTTCTATAAAAACAACACCCAATTTAGTTAATAAGAAAAATGAACAGAAACTTCTTAATACTGTATACAGTAATTTGAAGGTTTTCAAAGGAGGAAAATATAAATTAAATGATTTAGTTCGCATTAGTAAATATAAAAATCAATTTGAGAAAGGATATACACCAAATTGGTCTACAGAGGTTTTTAAGATAAACAAAATTTACGTAACCAATCCTATAACATATCACCTTGCAGATTTTAATGGAAATATAATTAAAGGTGGATTTTATGAAGAAGAATTGTTAAAAACAAAAGCCCAAAAACATTTTTTTGGTAGAAAAAATTTTAAAGCGAAAAGGAGAAAAACTATTGGTAAAATGGCTTGGTTTCGGAAAAGAATACAATTCATGGATTCATCAGAACGATATTAGTAAATAATATATGTATAACAAACAACATACTATATTGATCATTCTTTTTAAAGATGGCTTCAAGTATACAAGAAGAAAATATTTATGTTACTTTATTAAGTAATAATTCAATGGATATTTATAAAAATACTCCAAACACTTTTACAAATTTGCTAACACAATCTCTAAATTTGGATTATCAGATATTTCATTTTCATTACTGGAAAGAAATAATCAAAACATTGCCAAACGTAGAAAACGAAATACAATTTCAAATGTCGACACACAAGCTATAGTACATGGAAAAACAAAAATATTAAAGCATAGTGCAAATAATGAATATGAAGACATTAAGTTAAAATTTCACGAACTCTTAGAAAGCTCTAATGATTTTATGATAACAAACCCCAATCTGAATAATAAAACAAAACTTTTGAATAAATTAAGTGATACTCCAAAAAGTAATGTATCCACAGAAAAAAAAGATTTAAGTGATAAAAAATCAGATCCTTTAAATAAGTTAAAGAATGATACCTCACAAACAAATTTAGCAACAGAAAAGAAAGTCAATGAATTTGATTCTTATACTAGTAGAGATGAATTAGAAAACGTTGAAAAGGATTCCATTTTAACATCAACAAACCACATTCTGCACAAATCTTTAACCAAATTTTCAGATAATATAACAAATTATTTTACTAAAGTCTTTTCACTAGACATAAATGAAATTGTATTTATTTACACTGATATAATTAAACCACGACATGTAGGTAATAAAAAAACTAAATGTTTGAAAATATTTTCAATATCCACATTGAAAAATTATATTCATTTTAATAGAATTGAATATTTTCCTATTGAATCTTATAACATTAATAATATATCTATAATGATTCGAAATGATGAAGGAGGAATAATAAGTTTGAATGAATTCATACCAGTTTATTGTACTCTACACTTTAAAAAATATATAAAATAAATGTTTAGTAAAATTTTAAATCATTTTTGTAATAACCATGGATGTGTGTATACAAATTATTATAATAATCAGTCTGGAAATAATGTTCAAAATATTGGTGAAATATATCATACACCAAGGTTTGTGCAATATGGACGTGGTATTGGATCACTGTTTTCATCTTTGTTTTCACACCTGAAACCATTCTTGAGAACAGGATTAAATTATTTAAAAAATAAGTCATTAGACATTGGAAAAGAAATTTTGGAGGAAATCGGAACATAACCTGTGAAAGATATTCTATTTAATCAAGGGAGAAAAATTATGAATAATATCAAAGAAGCTAAAAACATTGCAGAAAGGTAAAGGGAAGCATATAAAACTTAAACGCTTAAAACAAAAACCGCATAATAAATCCAAACGTTGTAGAGGAAAGAACTTTAACGATATTTTTGGAAATTTAAAATGTCGGGATTTATAGAATGTATGAAAAGTGAATTGGATTTATTTGAATCTCCCCCAATTCAAACTAGTGTAATTAAAACAGAAGAAATATGTTATAATCCAATTGCTTCATTGGACAACTCTAGTACAATTGAATTTGTATCATTGGGGAATGGTGAAACATATAGAGATCTTAATAGTATTTATCTTAGACTAGTGCTTGAATTTAAAGGAACTGGAGGCGTTGTTAATAACTTGTTACATTCCATATTTAGGAATTGTACAGTTCATTTTAATAATAAAAGTGTATCTCAACCTGACAATAACTATCACTATAGAGCATATATGGAAACATTGCTCAATTATGGAAATGATGCTAGATCTACCCATCTTGAATCGTGTGGTTGGGCTACTGATGTGAATAAAATTAATTCATTAATCGATAAAGAAAATCCCGGTTTAGATAAAAGAAAAAAATTATTTAAGGATGGGAAAAAGGTGGAGCTTTTCGGAAAACTTCATGTAGATGTATTTAATCAACAAAAGTACTTGCTTAATAATGTTGATCTTAAGGTCACATTAAATTTGGAGAAACCAGAATTCTATATTTTTGAAAGTGGGGATAAAAATGAATCTTATCTAAGAATACATGAAGCTAATTTATATATAAATCATCTTACTCAAATCAATAGTAGTATATTAATGGCACATCATAATGTATTACAAAGCAAAAATGCAATTTATCCATATAAGAGAGTAGAAATTAAGACCTTCACTATACATCCAGGAAACCATTCATTATCTCTAGATAATGTTATACTTGGACAATTACCAAATTTCTTAATTTTTGGAATGGTGTCGAACAAAGCTTATACTGGAGATAGAAAAGAAAATCTATACAACTTTCAACATTTTAATTTACAAAGATTTAATTTGGTTGTTAATGGAGTACAATTTCCAGCACAGCCAATAGAATTTAACTACAACAATGGAGGAATATTAAGCACTCGTGGTTATCAAACCCTATTTAAAGGTACCGGAATCCATCATTTTGATAAAGGTCATCAAATTACAAAGGAACTTTTTGATAGCGGATTTTTTTTACTAGCTTTTGATTTAACACCAGATCACAATAATAATTCTAATTGTTTAAATTTAATAAATCAAGGAACTATTCGAATAGAAGGACGTTTTTGGAAACCAATTACGGAGGCAATTACCTGCTTAGTATATTGTGAATTTGACAGTATAATAGAAATTGATAAGTCTCGCACTATAATTCAAACGCTATGAACTCAATAAATATTATAAATACTTTAAATTCAAATAATTATACAAAATATAAATTTAAAGGAGTTTTTGCGAGCAATAAATTACCCAAGACACCTGTTACAAAACCATCATTTTACGTAGCCAACACTGATCCATCTTATAAGCCTGGACAGCATTGGGTCGCTTTTTATTTCCCTGAAAATAAACCAGCAGAATTTTTTTGCTCTGCAGGTCAACCTCCAATAAAACCATTTATTTCATTTCTAAACCGAAATTCTAAAACATTTGTCTACAATAAAATGCGAGTTCAAAGTGCATCATCAATGTTTTGTGGTGTTTATTGTTGCATTTTTATTTATTTAAGATGTAAAAATTTTACTTTTAATAAAATTTTAAATATTTTTAATTATTTTAATTTACATGAAAATTATATGTTAGTTTTAAGTTTATTTAAATATTTTTATTTGTTTTTATAGAAAATAAAAATAAATAAATAAATAAATAAATAAATAAATAAATAAATAAATAAGAAAAATATATATTATTTTGTTTTTATTCCAAGTTCTTTTTCCACATTTAGTAAAACTTCCAGGAGAATTTTATCACGACCATCATGCAATGCGAGGAATAGTGGAATGTCTATAGGCGGCAGTATTAAGATTTCTTGAATTTCAATTTGACCCTTGTTTGAAATATAATTTGATTCAATTTTAGTGTTGTTGGATGTATTCATTATTCTGAATATGTTGTTCTTGATAGATAGTCTATTATTTACTAAAATTATTTCTAAAATTCAAAATTCATAAGACCCTTACCAAGTTCAAAATTGCAAGAAGTTATTGTAAAAAAAAACAACAAAAATTTTTTTAAAGTTGTATTATTTTTTATTTATTATTATTTTTTTAAATTAACATATTTGAAATTAAAAATATTTTCCCTATTTACTTATTTTAGACGTTTAGATAATAAATAATATCTTTTTATAAAATCCTCTATTTTGTTTATAAGTTGTATATGATTTCTACAGTTACAAGTATCACGACCAACGTTTGCTTTATCATCCGACCATGAACAGTTTTTGAAGTGTAATCCATATTTAGATGATATAGGTTCTTCATTATAATTCCCAGTTTTATTAATAAGTGCCAAATACTCTTCCAGTGTTTTTTGATGTTCAACAAAAATTAAATTTTTGAATTTTTATATGTAACATGTTTATTATAAAGCTTTCTTTTTACAATCAGTTAGTTTTTAAAAATCATGATACTTATATACTAATTAACAAATTTTCTTTATTAAGAATTTCTTGGAATTTTACTATTTTCCCAACTGAAATATGGTTGAGAATTTGGGATGAAAAACTCTCCCACTTCGTCTTCTCCAACGGAGTTTTCGCTGACTACCTCTTCCAATTCCAAAACATATAAACCATTATCTAACTTCCTCCTTAAAGTAAACTGTTCATTATTAACTCCATCTATTACTATATCTTCCAAATAATTATATCGTTTGGGAAGATATAACATTCCCTCTTCAAGCTCTGCCATCACCACATTTCCATATTTATTCTTATGGCGGAACATACTTAATACCTTATATGGCTTTGATGGTAGTAAATCCTTTGCTGCTAGATATGGTCTTGTTTTTAATTTATTGAAAGCCGCAACAATATCAGCATTTGTAATCTTATTTGATTCCATTTTTGTTCCGCCTTTTAAAAAGTTTATTAACTGATTGAAATAATTTTACTTCAGACAATTATATTTATATCTAATATAATTTATCTCCAAAGAAGAGTAATTTGGGTATATCTCTTAATATTTCAAATTGAGAAAATATTATAAATACATAAATATTGAGCCTTAAACTAATTTTAAACATATTCTAGATATGAAAAATGTTTAATGTGAATAAAAAATACTCCCCTCAATTTGTTATTAGAATATTTAATATTAATCATGACCATACTCAACAACATAAAATACATCTTCATTAATGTCAAAGAACTTTACACAAAGTTATTTTTTTTCCATATAAACAAAACAATTCTCAAGTTTCCACTTTTCAAAAACAAAAATAACCATATAAAAATATGTGGATGAATAAACCAAAAATACTCAAACGCTATTTATACAAGTCATCAGTTTTTAATTTCATCACAATTAAAAGTGCAAAAAAAAATAAATAAAAATTGTCTCCCCTGTTAAATTGTTTGTATGTACTTTTAACATAATTACATAAATACATACATACATATATACATACATACATTGGTTTTCAATTTCATAAAATGCAAAACAATTTTTCCTCCTATTAATGCACTCACAAGAAAAAATTACAAAAACAAATTCATTGGTTTTCAATTTAATACAAACAATTTGCTCTTTAAAATTGCTCTTCCTCCTCATTAAAAACAAAAACAACTATTGCCCTTCCCATTTCCCTACTACTCTCAGATTTAGTTATTTTTCTTTCAAAATTACAAAAAGTGCGTTGTCCGCTACCGTCATTGTAATTACATCACAAAATCAAGCGAAAAATGAATACTGATGTGATGAATTATGTATTTTTTAAATCATTTATTTGTTTTATTGTTTAAATAAATTATGAATTTAGTCTACTTCTCGTATTCTAGTTTTTATTTTCTGCCAAAATGGTAAGTCGTTGTGATAGTCATGTATTGTGGATGGGTAATCTAAGTCTACTTCAAATATGTATCCTGTAGGTGAATCATTTTTTACATCATTTAAATTGTACGGAAAGTGTATTGAGACATAGCGTAATCATATAAATCATTTACATCGAAAGAAATTAGAAAATTCGATTCTTTAGAAGAATAATAATCATTTACACATTTGTTATTGGCTATTGAAGGACGTTTACAACATTGAACAATACCTTCCCTTATACCACGTGTAATAAAATTGTACATATTGATGTCAGTTAATAATTCTAATTCTATCTTCATTATTTTCAAAATCACATCTCACGACAGACCAGGTGTAATATTGGCATGAATCTAAATTATAAAATTACAAAAAATTACAAACTTCCCGAAAGTTTTCAAAAATATCACAAAGTAAAAGAACATTAATCCTATAAATAGTCTAATATATATCTACAATTAAATGTGTTCAATACTTGTTCGGCATGTTTATAATAATTCGCACTAAAAGATTCATTAGTTAATTTGTTAAAGAAATTTCATTTAGACGATTTTCTGAATCTCAATAATCGTATGGAAATATATCTTTACGTTTAATCAAATTGAATTCGTTATCATTCTTACAAATTGATTTTACTGTTATTAAATCAGAATCGGATAAATAGAGAGCTAGTTTTCCTAAACTTAGTGGCATGAATCAAAATGAATCTAAGAAACGAAATTCGATAGTATCGTTATCATTTATCAGAATTCTCTTATATATGGACACATACAACTCTTTATTTAATGGAATAATATTTATATCACCCTTTACAAATGAAAGTAGAAACGAATGACAATCACACGACTGATCGTTCAACCTCTTCCAATAATTCCAATTTATGAGATTGCTTTTTTTTGAGTAAAACAATATTATTGTCCTCCAGACCAAACACATTTACACTTATGTGAGGATTATTTAATTCAAAATCATTTATTTTGTTCACCGGTAATGGAAAGTTAAAATTTTTTAAATTTAAAACCATATTATTTTCCAATACAACAATTTCTGCATTAATATCTTTGATTTTATATGAGAACATCTATTCGAATTGGTGTTGACTGGATATAATGCTGATATTATAGCCCATTTGGATCAGTATTCATCTTTATTTTGTACCTTAATACATGCTTTTTTTTTCTATACTGTCGGTGGAAAAGAAATATATTGAAACCATTTACACATCCATTCCAGATGAGATATTTTAGTTAACGTCCATCCACTATCACGTTCTTGAAATCACTCATTTTCTTTATTGCACAGTGGGGCAGACTCGAAATTTTTTGGAAATAAATCTGTAACTACTGGTCGGCTGGTTGGGCAGAGGAGTGTACAATGTTAAGTTTGCAAGGGGCACAATAAACCCTCAGGGGCGGGGCTAAGGGGGCTCAAAGTTGGGTACTTCTGACATAAAAAATTTTTAATCGCTTAATTTTTTTCTTTACTAGTTAAAGAACAAAATTATCTATTGAATAAAAAAATTTGAAGTCGATATCTTTACCGAGTCCAAAAATAAACGATTTTGAATTTGAAAATTGCAAAAAAGACGAATTTTTGTGTTTTTTCAGTATCTACACTCTTTTTTATCTAAAATAAAATTTTCTTTAGCAACATATAATAATTTTGCACTTTTCTGAAAGGGAACTTCACAGAGATAACTTTAAGATAAAAAAGCCCAGTAACTCAATTGGTCATGGTAAGCACACTCCCGAATTCGACCACATTCCCTGCAAATTTCATTAAGATATCTTTATAAACAAATATGTTATTACAATTAAAAAATTTGTATTTTCTCCAAAAACCCCAAATTGGGCCTTTTATTTGGTTTATTTCTAAATAGCGAAAGAAATTTTAAAAATATGTATTCCAAATTAAGCTTATTCTTTAGCATATATAATTTCCGACCTTTTGCAAAAAGATTCAAGTCAATATCATGGCTCATTTCAGAAATATGCGTCTTTAAACTTTTATATATCCAATTTATTGTATATATGACTATATTTTTGCAAACTTGCAACTTTTGCCTTTAGCTTTGCGTGAATGATTACTCAGAAAATTATGAATATTTCTATATACTTTTAATAATATCTATACACAAAATATTTTTATAAAAATAATTAATAAATATTTTTTATTTTTAATAGGGTCGACACATTTCATAAATTTAAGTAAATCTTTATCCTTTTCTAAGCATTCATATATTTCTATTAATGAATTTAAAATAACAAAACAAAAAAAAATTCTATTTTAACTTAATCAATATGTATATTATTAGTTTACATTTATGGTGTTTACCTTAATTTAATAAATGCATTTATCTGTTGGTGATGGTTAAAAATTTATATATTTATAATCTAGTGGCAATGTACAGGTATCCTTTCTATAACTGATGGTTCAAAATCTATATTTTTATGAGCTAGTGACAATGCACAGGTAATATCATTTCCGGAGATACCTAACAGCATCATATAATATCAATGAATTCGGTATAGGTTCTCTTCCAAATTGACTCTTTCAGATATTTTACCTAATGAAAATTCACAGAATACCTGTAAATATATATACCTGTGCGATATATCTAATAGATATATATATATATATATATATATAAACCATGGTGATTACATTGAAGCATGAACAATTGTGTTGTGTTCTGTGGGGTTTATCTAAAAATGATCTTAATCGTTTGGAAGCATAAAAACTACACATCATGCAAAAATCGACGTCATTGGTAAATCTCAGATAGAGAGCCTTTTAAAGTTGTATGACGTAAAAATGAAGTCCTTCAATCAGCGTACTAACAGATTAAAAATTAAACATTCCGATTGGATGGATACTGATATCGGCGTGCAAAATATCAACTGGAGCACTCTGCAAGACACATGACGATTTAAGTTCAAGATCTAAGAAGAAAAAACTGGCCCATAAGCTTTATATAATTTCGAATGAAGAAGTTTCTGATACATTCAAAGAAATGTTAAAAAAGGAGAAGCAACCTAAGAGTGCAATTAATATTGCTGAAATGCTGCCAACTGCATCACCAAAACGTCTTAAACGAATTGCCGAAAGTGTACCTACTCCAACATCACAATCCAATTTTACAGAGGAAGAAGCAATTGCTCTAATGCTTGAACTGGACCTCAGCCGAAACAAATATCAAATTTTAAGAAAAACTCTGCTTGAAAAGGGACACTCAGTTCTACCATCATACAAGGATATTAAAAAAAAGCAAACTATTTTACCATTTATTTCGGTTACCGAAAAGGAAGCGTGAGAATACAGCTACCAGGATATTTGCAGATTTTTCTCCAGATCAGTTGGAAAAAGTAAATTACAGCGACGTTGTATTAATCTGTAAGTGGGGATGTGACAGATTATCAGCCCTTCCTGAATACAAGCATGCTAGTGGAAGTAAGAACATGGCGGATTATAAAAGCGTATTTATAGCATCTTTGGTGCCATTAAGAATGCGATCTTATTCCTTAAAGCAATCTTCAGGATCAAAACATTTTTGCAGACCTATTTGGTTCGAATACACAAGGGAGTCGAAGACAGCAACAAAGGATTTAGTGGAATATACATATTAAAGATGAAATAAATGATTTACAACCTCTTTCAATAATCATAAACCAATATACATTCGACATATCCTTTCAACTTAGTCTAACAATGATTGATGGAAAGGTTGGTAATGCCATTACGAAATCATCTTCTTTTTGGAAATCTCACTATGTGATGAGACGAAATCACAATTTTCGGATATTGGTAAAGCAAGGAGTATTAATGAAGAACTTCTGTCTTTCGGAATATCTCCACTTCACGCCAGAATACGATTCATGGAGCATTTTATGCACATAGCATATGATTTAAAGTATAGAAGTGTGCCAGAAAATTTAACAAAACCTACCAGAAACAACGAGGATTTAATTCAGAGAAGAGCCGGATCTAAACATCGACAAATCTCTGCCGACTGGTGGTAGTACAAATGATGGAAACACAGCAAGAAAGTTTTTCGGAAATTTCGAAACTACATCAAAAACAACTGGCATTAATAAAGAGTTACTTGAAAGGACTAACATACTATTAATGGCAATTAATAGTAAGCACAAAATTAACTCTGCTCGATTTGGAGAATATGCAACAGAAATATTTAAACTACTTGTTTCTCTATATCCATGGAAAGAAATGACACCAACAGTAAATAAAGTATTGTGCCATGGCGAAATTATAATTGAACGAAATATTCTTCCACTTGGAGAATTTGCAGAAGAGGCTCAAGAAGTAAGAAACAGAGATTTTAAGCACGTTCAATTATTCAGCTCCAGGAAATGCTCCAGACCCTGTTCTATCATAAATGACAAAACGTTGGATTTATTATGAGCCTTTATCAACTCAAAATACTGAAGACTTGAAGGACCTTTATTATATTTTAGACATGTATACAGATATAATAGATTATTTTATAGAAAATAAGTAGTATAAGTTTAAAATATTAGAAAAATTGTCTACATAAATTTAATGTAAATAAGTAATAAAAAATCGTATTGGAAATAGAATATTTATTAAGGAAGATGATAAATACCAAAAATAATAATATTCATTAAATTAAAATAGGCATTTTTTGTTTGTTTTGTTATTTTAAATTCATTAATAGAAATATATGATTGCTTAGAAAAGGATAAAGATTTACTTAAATTTGGGAAATGTTTCAACCCTCTTAAAAATAAAAAATATTTATTAATTATTTTTATAAAACTATTTTGTGTATAGATATTATTAAAAGTATACAAAAATATTCATAATTTTCTAAGTAATTATTCACGCAAAGCTAAAAGCAAAAGTTGCAAGTTTGTAAAAATATAGTCATATATACAATAAATTGGAAATATAAAAGTTTAAAGGCTCATATTTCTGAAATGAGGGATGATTTTGACTTGAATCTTTTTGAAAAAAATCGGAAATTATATATACTAAAGTATAAACTGAATTTGGAATACATATTTTTAAACATTATTTTTAACATATTTATTTATAAAGATATCTTAATGAAATTTGCAGGAAATGTGGATCTTATTAATATAAATAAAAGCGCGTTAATTTCAATCGGGGGTAGGGTTTTCCTGAATTCCCAAAAAAACTAATGAAAGTTCCCAAAAATGGCATTTTTTACATTTTTGTCTATATATTTTTCTGAACTCCCGTAGATTTTGATTTAAAATTTTTAACAACATGTTGAAGATTCTTAAAATATATTCTGCTTGTCAATTCGTGCTTTGGTATTTGAGAAAATCAAAACTTTCATATAAAATGGGTCGAATTCGGGACCATGACCAATTGAGTTATTGGGCTTGTGTTTTATCTTAAAGGCATCTCCGCGAAGTTGCCTTTCAGAAAAGTGCAAAATTATTATACGTTGCTGAAGAAAATTTTATTTTAGATAAAAAAGAGTGTAGATACTTTTTCGGCTAAAAAAACACAAAAAGTCGTCTTTTTTTCAATTTTCAAATTCAAAATATTTGGACTCGGTAAAGATATCGACTTCAAATTTTTTTATTCAATAGATAATTTCGTTCTTTAACTAGTTAAGAAAAAAACTAATAAAATCTGTCGGAAATACTGGAATATATATGGAAAAAGTGGACCAAGAACATGCAAAATTATGGTGCTTAAAAATTCAAACGCAAATAACTCAAAAACATTTTTTTATAGGCCTTATCAGGGCCTATAACAATATATAAAAGTATTTGAAATCGGACGAGAAACAAAAATTTGGCAAGCGATTAAAAATTTTTTATGTCAGAGGTACCTAACTTTGAGCCCCTTAGCTCCGCCCCTGAGGGGTTTGTTGTGTTTCCCTTCCAAGCTTAACATTGTACACTCCTCTGCTATGCCTATACCAAATTTCATGAATCCAAGCAGCCGATCAGAAGTTACAGATTTATTTCCAAAAAAATTTCGATTCTGCCCCACTGTGCATTGCAGTGATTTGAGTAAAAATCTTCTATTGTTGCAGTAGAATTTATTATCATCATTTTAGTTGGATGTGATTTCATTTCTATGATGCATGTTTCATCTCCTTTCAATAACATATAATTACAAAATAGTTCGCAATTAAATTTAATGTTTGTATGTTTCCGCAGCATATATTTTATCATCTCTGTGACTTTATACTGAATTGAAGTCATAAAATTTTCCGGAATTAAATCATTTTTGTTATCATTTTCAAACATATATGCTACGATTCGATTTTTAAAATCATTATTAATACACATTACGTCTTTATCCAAATTTGCAATTTTTTATAAGCATTCGTGCGTAAATGAAGTGATCAAATCTGTTTCACGATATACGTTTTGCATTCATTACAATATATTGTAGTTTCTTTCATTTTTCTACTATAATCTATTAAATTGAAGCGTTTTAAATAATCTTTGCTGTTTGAAAAATTTAAGTCGCACGTAGAACATTTCATGGAAGAATTTTTATAACTTAATCTCACTTGTCGTTTTAAGGATACATTATGATTGTATCTCTTTTGACAATATTCACAAATAAATTTCGAAATTTTTTTATATTTTAAAGAACGGATGAAAGATATGATAACTTGTAAGTTTGATTTAAGAATGAAATACACTATCTGTTGAAACAAATATAAATATCAATTTTAAATTAAAGAGTGCAATTATGAAAGTTAACACATAAATATAAAACTATAACTGCAACAAAATTATAAACAAAAATATGAAATATCATTAAAAAAATTCTTGCTGACACAGCACACGCGTTTACATTATGTGAGAATGCATTTTGGGCTACTAACGTAAATTAGTATAAAAGGAAAATAATGAAACTACAATACATTTCAAATTAACAATAACCATACCTTGCAAAACCAAAAAAAATTATTTTATCATCAAATCTAAAATCATGCATAAAAAAATTTTATGTATATGGAGGAAAACAATTCTCAAGTTCACTTTACATTAAATATATGTATGTATATTGATGTTTACATATTAATAAAAAAATCAAACTCTTTAGGTATATATAATTATTATTTCAAATAAATTCATTCAAAAAACATATAAAAGAAAACATTACAAAAATAAATTCATTGGTTTCCAATTTCATAAAAACAAATTCCTCTTTAAATTCCTATTCAAAATTCCTCATCACAATTCTTCCTTGATAACAAAAACAATCGAACAATGATTGGTCACGCTGATTCGAACAATGTTTGAAGCCAGAACGAATATACTACTATACATAGTGTACAACTCCAACAAAATTGTAAACAAAAATATGGTATATTATTTGAAATTTTTTCGCTGATACAGCGCACGTTTTCACAACTCGTGGGAGTGAGATTCAGCAATTTGACTCTTAACGTAGCTTCTTCGCATGAACTGTCTATTTTGCTACTTACTAGAGGTACAAAAATTCAACGTAGCATTTTTTATGGAAAAAGTGATCCCGAACATACATAAACATACTACTCATTCGCTTATGTGACTACTCGTGGGAATGAAAATTATCACTAACAAACAAACAAGCAACAACAAAATGAAACAACTAATGCAAAAAGCCAGTCTTGCAACCCCAAACTGGCTGACTGCAAACCGCAGCTTGCAATCATCAGCGAGATACGACGGACGAGTCGAAACCCATTCCCAAGTCCTCTGCTGACTTAAAGGCTTCAACCGCCTCTACTGCCGATAAAGACCCGGATCGCGGAAAACTTTTAGAAGGGCATTCGTGTGTTCGATAAATTAGATTCTAAACCTGATGAAAAACTTACACCTGAGAAAAAAACTCACTTATGTGGACCAGGACACTTCTTGCCAAACAGAAAAAAGCCGTCTCATCCAGTGCAGATGTGTGCAATTCTGCTGCAACTGGAGCGCCTAACCGGCAGCGATCAGGATGGAGACGTGGTCGTGGTCCTGAATCAGGAATTTTTGGCGCCACTCCGACAGAGGCAACATCGAATATACTATAGTTCAATAATATTAAGTTGCGCATCTATCGGTGTGAGGATAAGCTCGATACCGTTACCTCTAATGTCAAATTAGATCACCGCCAAGAGATGACACATCTTCTATTTCATAAGGGCAAAATTCTTGGACTCGACACAAAAAGCTATAAGCTTTTGTATGTAAACTGCATAGGTAACTTAAGATCTTGTATTTTTGCTAAAAACCACCTTAGTATCTTCATCCTATCTGATTAAAGAGACGCAGATACGGTAAATTCAGCTTGTGAGACAGGAGACGCTATTGTCTGGCTACTCTTCTGTTATATGACGCACGACCACATGGATCCTCCACTTCACAAACTGGTCCATGACATGGTAAAAGCAGCAAAAACCATGACATGGTCAGGAACGCAAAACGCAAAACTCCTCCAAGACAAGCCAGGCTATATTCAGAAAGCGGATGGTAGTTGGACCACTAATAGTTATGAAACACTGGAACTTCCTTACAAAAATGGATTCTTTGGGCTTTAAAACCATTCACGTGAGCGATGATATGGCCGTTGTTATCTGTGAAATCCATGGCGCTTAATTCACTTAATGATTGGAGGAGCAACAGTGGCTTCAGTCGGAACTATTTATTTTATTTATTTTTCTATTTTGATTTTGATATATAAAATATTAATATTGGTGTGAAAAAAATTAGGATTAGTTCTAGGATCATCTACGTAAATTTCCATGTAGAATCCTGTTCCAATTATTGTATGAAGTTGAAATTTGGCAAATATAGTCTGAATGACATCCCCTTTCACCATTTTAGGTAAGTTTAAATGTAGCTTGCAAAAGGAAATTTTAGACTACCCTAGTGTACATACTACATCTAATCTTGTCCATGAATGCCGGACATCCCTAAATGAGATGGCGCTACATTCGAGGATCGCAAATAAATGGAAAACGAATCCACGTGCCAGATTACCAGGATGATGTGACCTAAGCTGGATTGAACTAGGCCATCTTTCTTATTGCGTCTCTCAAGATTACAACTGAGAAACATTATAGCAGTGGTCTCAGGACACTGCAATACATCACAATTATTATAATATTCTTGTTCCTAAAGTGGGAAGCTATTTGGTAAAATAAAAATTTTGATCGAAATATGTATGCAGAAACATTTATAGGCATTTTACATCAACCACTTATGTATTAATGAAATGAAAATGTTAACTTATAAAGGCAGATTTTAAATACTAGTGAATATTTTTAATACATTCGATGATCGCACATAAATGGAAAACGAATCCACGTGCCAGATTACCGGGATGATGTGACTTAAGCTGGATTCAACTAGGTCATCTTTCTTATTGCGTCTCTCAAGATTACAACTGAGAAACATTATAGCAGTGGTCTCAGGACACTGTAGATTTAGTACCCTATTGCAATACATCACAATTATTATAATATTCTTGTTCCTAAAGTGGGAAGCTATTTGGTAAAATAAAAATCTTGATTGAAATATGTATGCAGAAACATTTATACTCATTGTACATCAACCACTTATGTATTAATGAAATGAAAATGTTAACTTATAAAGGCAGATTTTAATTACTAGTGAATATTTTTGATTCAGCCTCAAAACTGACTGAACTGAATTAGACAATTGCCAACATATAAATTAAAAAAAGCAATGAATGAACCCGTGTGTTGCTTTGATTGAAAATAATATGCTTGATAAAGACCAGAATGATAAATAGAGAAGACAATGTCGTCTAATGACACAATAAGAATTCTTTACGATGTTTTAAGGAGAAATCAGAAAACAATTAACTGAAAAAATAAAGGATTCACTTCAATTTAATGAAACCACCGATGTTTCATACGCAAACCAACTTTCATTTTATTTTTTTATTTTTAATACTATTTTTTTTTTTTTCTTTTGTAAATATATGTCAAGAATTTCTTCTTATAAAGTCAATTCATTGCTTTTTCAGAATCATAGAATAATATCCCTGGAATAATATTGTTAGAATTTGCATAAATGGAGCCCCATCTCAATCCTGATCACACAAAACTTTTATTTCGCTGGCTATAAAAAGAAAATTTGCTTAAATGATTTTATAATTTAAGGACAGAAAAAATCGTTTTAATATGAAAAAATGCGAGATTTATGGCCTTATTCATAATCAAATTTCCAAATTTTTTTTTAGTGTAACTCAAATTTAATGTAACTCAAATTTGATTTCGATTTTAGTTTCAATACAGCAGTTTATCCGTTTGTTGGTTCTGAAGCCCTAAAACTATTAGAACAATTTTCATTAACATATTTATGTGAAACAAAGAATCGACCTTTTGTGGATACAGAGATTGATGTTATATGTGTATTATCTGAAAAGTCTCCTAATATTAAAGAACTCATATCTAGTCAACGTTTTAGTAGGTCACGCTTCCGTTGCAATGTCAAAAAGGGTCGCGAAACAAGAATTTATGAGAAAACCTGATCTACATAATAATTATGTATAAAGTGGTATGGCATAATTATGTAAATATAGGGTGGTGTTAAAAATACAACTGGTTAAAACTGTCAATATCTATGCAAAAAAATTAACTTCTCCTTCTTAACAGTTGCTAATAACGTCAAATTCGATATATAAAAAATTTGAGCAAAAAATCCCCTCCAAACTACTATTACCTTGTTTAATATGTCTTTGTCTACTTTTACTATCATCTACGCTTACTAACATCATGTTACATTGAGTCTATACATGCAAATTTTTTTATCAAGACTAATGTCAAATTTTTGTCGAATTACAGATAATTTTTTATTTTTATCAATTATAGGGAAGGACGTATGTTATAATAAACCATGTAAAAATACAACAACTATCAAAATGGTGTATTTTTTCAAGCAACGTCAAGACAAAATTTTTCAGCACTCGAGCTCTGACAATTTTGTTTTAAAGCTGTTATAATACTGACAAATTCAATCTACACTACGCAAATTTTTATCCTGATAAAGTCTTGACGTTTTTCCTGATAAACATTTTCTAGTATAGACTCGACGTTAATTGTTATAATATCTCCCATTATTCCCTTAACATGAGCCAATATAATTTAAATTGCAATTTTTTACCAAATTTATTAACAGTCATTTTTCCTAATAATTTTTTTCTTTTAAATACTGAAATTGCATTTCAGCAATTAATAAAACTATTTCCAAACTTTTTATTTTTATTAATAAATTTGTTACCAAATATATTTACAGACATTTTTCCCAAGAACTGCTTCCTTTTAAAATTGCAAATTATAAAACAATTTTCCACATAAGTTTGTTTTATCCCCAATACAATAATAGTAACAAAACACACTTATGATCATTAGGCAAAATTCAATTTTTAATAATAAGCATAAATCAATTTGTGAAGCAGTATATAAAGAACATTTAAAACCAATAAGCCTCAGTTGATAATTATATCTTTCAACCCGTGTTTTTTTATTGTTCACGAATAACGTTCTTTTAATTGGCGCAGCCGCGATAAAAGTACAAAGGATCTTATATACTTTTAACGTTTAATCGCGGAAAAGTGAACAATAAAAAACATAAAGAAAGTTCTGCGAATCTACGGGACCCTCAAAGATAAGCGATGAAGAAGTAAAAAAAAAGGAATAGTTTTAAAAGTTGGATACCTTATCTATGTCCTATAATTTTTAAATATTAATAAAAAACTTATAAACGGAAATTAAAAGTACTACAATCAAAAAAGACTTGTAGACAAAACAGAAAACCGTGAATAAAAAATTGAAAGTTTGTGAAAAAAATTAAATAAAATTTGGAAATCCCAAGGACATAGTAGAATTAAAAAGTTTTAGTACAACCAGGAAAAACAAAAATTTTAGTGAAAATAATAAAAATAAAAATTGTGAAATCCTAAGGACTTCGTAGAAGTAAAAAGTTGAATACTTTTTAGTACAACCAGGAAAAATAAATAATCGACTACATCTTACCATAGTCCATAGATGGGAATCAACATAATCTAGGTCACAACTAATGCACAAGGAGGATCAACCATCAACATTTAAAAGTAAAATTAGATTTATTTAATCCTTAAACTTAGTATAAGTAAATTTAAATAAAAAACAAAAAGAATAAATATAAATAAATGTAATAGAGGAATTCGGAAAAGAAATTGAACTTATTATAAAATTATATATTATAGAGGAAGATAGGGAAAGCTTTAGAGGATTATTAAGACAAATAACACTCATTGAAATAATATCAAGAAACAAATATCTATGAAATAAGAAAAATTCAAAAAAAAACAAATCAGAATATAAATAAAAAAATATAATAGAAAAAATCTGTTATACGAAAATTTTTTTTGAAAACTTAATCATAATGACGGAAGAAAATCAAAAATTATAGTTTTCATATAATTAAACGTATTTATAGAGAAGATAACCAAGCCTATGTATACAATTCTAACATGTAGAAACCCCGAAACCCTTGAAGTAGCAATAGAAATACTTTTCCAAGCATTATTCATCAAACGAAGTATTCCCCAAATATGGAAAACCATCAAACAGAAATCGACAGACTTAGAGACAAGTTAATGGAAACAATCCTAATGGTACAAGGACTTATAGCAACCGAAACTCACGACCAATGAACAAAACCCTCGAAATCTTTAGCAGAATAATGTTGAAAATATTGTTAATAATTGAGAGAGAAAAGTTTACCGAAATTTTTATTAAAACGAACAAATCTTCCAACGGTAAAACTTTCAGTTAACAAGACAGACAAAATACACAACGAGACAACCATTTCCCTAGACCTGATGGGTTCAGACCCATGGACATTAATAATCTTGAAACAGCACTCAATCATCCTCAATTGAGATATCTTAAAAGAATTTGGTACAGGAATCGGCACAATAGAATTTTATATAACTAAATTTCATAAATATTATGATGGACTTATAGGAAAGAACTTACTTAGACCAATGAAAGCCAAAATTTGTTGTGAAACCAATACAATAAAAATTGGAAGAAATACCCATTTTTGTTAAAAGCGAAGATCAACAAGAAAACCAATATAATCACGATGACGAAAATAATTATGTTAAGGGGAGAAACCAGAACACAGAAACCCTAGAAATGTTTCATTTTGCATCAAATTTTAGACTTTTAGGTAATTAGATTCGAGTGGAGCACCTAAATGCTGAAGAAAGATCACAATTATTACCAATAATAAATAAGTACCGTGGCTTTTTCTACGAAGAAGATTATAAACTTTCGTTTACTTCCGCTATAAAACACAGGATCAGAACAACAAACAATATTCCTGTATATAGCATATCATAAAGATATCCATATATTCATAAGAATGAAGTAGAAATGCAAATCAGGGAAATGCTCGACAACAAAATAATTAGACACAGTAACTCCCCATATTCAGCACCAATTTGGATAGTACCCAAAAAGACGGATGCAAGTGGAAAGACTAAATGGCCACTCGTCATTAATTACCGCAAACTCAATGAGGTAACCATCAATGACAAGTACGTAATACCTAACACAGATGAAATTCTAGAGAAACTGGGAAAATGCCAGTATTTTACAACTCTAGACCTTGCAAAAAGTTTTCATCAGATAGAAATTGAGGAGGAAGATATTCATAAAACAGCCTTCAGTGTAGAAGGAGGACATTATGAATTCTTGAAAATGCCATTTGGACTAAAGACAGGCCCAGCAATATTTCACAAGCTCATGAATAATATTCTTAGAGAATATATAAATAAAATCTGTCTAGTTTATTTAGATGACATAATCATTTTTTTGACATCACTGCAGCAACACATGAATTCTATTAAACTTATTTTTAATCATTTAAAAATTCAATTAGATAAATCTTAATTTCTACAGAAGGAAACTGAAACCCTAGGCAATGTAATAACCCCAGGAGAAATTAATCGCGAAGCTTTCTGACACTTAATATGAAAAAATCTTCAATACCCAATACTAGCATACCTTGACTTTTCGAAAACTTTTACACTCACTTTTGATGCCAGTGACAATGCGCTAGGAGCAATACCCTCACGGGACAACTATCTAATATGTTACACTAGTCGTACGCTCAATACACACGAAATAAATTTTAGCACCATAGAAAAATAATTGTTAGCCATTATATAGGGTACAAAATATTTTAGGCCGTATCTTTTCGTATCATAAACCTTTAACATGGCTTCTTTCAATAAAAGAACCCAAGATGGAGATTAAAATTATCACAAATCGATTATGAAATAAAATGCAAAAAGGGAACCAAGAATGACAGTGCTGACGCCTAGGATTGAATCCGAATCTGGAAACATAAATACTCTGGAATCCAATAATGTAACAATAAAGGAAACTTCATATGTCAATATGTTAAAAAATCAAGTTATTATAACAAAATCAACATCAGGATCATTAAGGATTAAAAACAAGACAATTTTTGGAAATAGAAGAAAACTTATTAATATGAAAGAACTGGACTGAGAAACCGCTTTACATTACTCAAAAATCACTTTAATCCCACAAAGTTAAATATTATTTTAATTAAAGAAGAGTTCTATCCAATTTTCAAAACAACGTTTGATGAATTATTTGCAAATAATAGAAATTTTAAGATCATAAAATGTTTCCTCTTCACAGAGATAGAAGATGAAGAACTTCTGACGGAAACAATAAAAAAAATATCTTGATAAAAATCACCGAGCAGTATACAATGAACTATTAACACGCATATACAACCCGAAATTTAGAGTAAGGATTACACAGTTCATAAACAACTGTGAAGTATGTAATAAAAAAATTACTAAAACTCCGTGTAAGCCTCGTAAAATTATACATATAGACGTATTTTACACTTCAGAGAAAAAAATTATTTATGACAGCAATTGTCAAATTTTCTAAATTCGCATTACCATTCCAAATCAATGGAAGAAATTGGACGGAGTTCAAAACAAAATTATTACATATAATTAATACATGCGGAAAAATAAATAAAATTATAGTAGACAATGAACTTGGATTTAAGGCTATACCAATGCAACAATTCTTGAAGAACGAAAACATAGAAATCCTCTACACTTCTAACAATAATCATCCATAAAATGCAGATATCAAACGGTTACATAATACCATTAATGAACACATACAGTTATTAAGACAAGATATCAGAAATAAGGACGAAACTATGGAAGACGATGACAAGGATAATAGGTTTCTAGAATAATACAATATAGAGCACCACAGGCATTGAACCGATAAATTGTGTAAATGGCAAAATACACGAGGACAAATATAGGGAAATTCACGACTTAATAAACAAAAAGAAAGGTAAATTATACACAAAGATTAAATGAGAATAAAAAGTAGAACTAGAGGACGGAACAAAATCTATTGAAAAAAGAAGTGGTGTCTTTACTTGTTTACTCCCATCGGACGCGTCCTCAGGTGGTGGATAGGGGGATTGGGCGAGAGACACTGGATGCACTAATGTATGGTGCTGGAGCCGACATTAATGCATCCTTTGTATCACACCCAGTCCTGGAAACGGAAGGCTTGCTGGACTGGATGCGATGCATTGATGTATTCTAATTGGTGATTCCGCCGAAATGAATACATCTCTGGCACTGGGTACGGTCTTGGTGCCATACGTTTTCCGTGGACCAAATAAATAGCTATCATGCACTTTTAAGATCAAGGTGGTAGGTAGCAGTGCCGAGGATATGAATGATTAGTTAGTGCGAAAAGAAACTAATAGAGAACAGCTCCCCTCTGATGCTGATGGCAAGGGTCAGCTGTATTACAGCCTAGTCCGCGTACGCCGTCACTGCGCGAGATGGTCTATTTTTTACGTGCTCACTCGTGGGACAAAATTGAAGAGGCAACGAATATAAAAACAAGTAGGTTAAGGGAAGAAAGAGACAAAGGGACAATGGACAAAGGAGATTGGGTTAGGGAAGTGGTAGTGACGGACGCTGACATAGGAGCTAGGGATAGGGTCGAGGTAGGGGAAAACAATGACGACGTTAGGAAAGGGGGGAAGAATGAGGATGAGGACGATGACATTGACTTGCTAAGACTGCATAAGAACATCCTCATACAAAACGGACGGAGGAGGACAGCCTGCTGGACTCGTCGGAGGACCTTGTAGGGTCTGGTGCGACGGAAGGACTGGAGGACCTGTCTCTTGGATCCGATGAAGAACATGAGACAACAGTTGTCTCTGCTCTTGATCGGGGCAAGTAGAGCGGAACTGCAGTCACTGCGTCATCACTGGGTATGAAGCAGGTGAGCTCGACGGTGGCATCAGGCATGTCAAGGACTATGGCCAAAACTATTGCTCGGCAGGAAGCGGTCGCAAATCCAATGGATGAGCAGGCCGCAACCGACAGTCGAACGAGATATGAAAAGGCGAAGAACGGTGTTATGGCCTCCATAGTTGCACTAAATAAGTTGGCTAAGAAGGACCCATCGCTGTTAGACGGGCGGGATAGGAATGTTCGCAGGAAATACCGAAAGAGCATTTACAGGTTTGAACGGACCTATGGCTCTATCGGTGATATCTTGGGATTGTCTTATCCCGATGGTTTTAAAGTGGAGGTAGAGGAAGGTCCGGAAATTGCTCGCAAGAGTAAAGAGTCCGTGTCGGCACATTAAGAAGAGAGTAGAGAGGGTAAACCAAACTCTTGCGAGCCCCGCTAAGGAATCTCAAATGAGGTCCATTAGGGGAGCTCTGCCTGGAGATGAGATACCCTCTACCTCCAAGAAAGCAGGTCATGTACCGCATGACTCTTTTAAGGGTCCTCCTAAGGGGACCATTAAAAGAGTGAGGTCTGGGGATGACCAGCAGATTCCATCTGCGAAGAAGGTTGGTAAGGCACCAAGTGGCCCGCTCAAAAACTCTCATAAGGGAGCAGTGAAGCGGGTAGTATCTGGTGACGAACAACCTTCATCGTTCAAAAAGGGGAAGGATTCGTCCAAGTCGGACATTCTTCAAGCAGCAGTCATTGACCGTGCTGATCCAGATGGGAGAATCAGTACGGAAATGTGGCGGCTGATTGAAGACAGACTTATGGACGAAATCTTCCAGGCAAGGCACAGGCCGGGTGAAATAGCCTTCATGGGTGCAGACTGGACAAGGGGTGTCAAGACTGTTGGTTGCGGTAACAAAGGAACTTTTGAGTTCCTGAAAGCCGCGATTGGCAGATGTGGCAACCTCTGTCCAGATGCGCAATTGGAGGTTATACCAGCGTCGGAATTGCCTCTGTGGCCAATAGTCACGATGTGGATTCCACCACCCATTAAGCCGGTGGAAGTCATACAAGTCAATGGAAACTTGTCTCTTCATTGACTTGTAAAGAGAACCAAGGAAAAGATTTTCGATTCGCAGTGGATCGGGAATCTATTAAGGAATTGGACTCATTGGGGGGGTTGTTACGTTCGGGCTTGGCAATGTCAAATTTCGCTACACGAAAAATGACAAAGCCAAAGAGGTTGCGGATGGTGCAGATAAATTTGCACCATTGTGAAGCGGCCTCGACTGAATTAATAACCTACCTCAGTGAGACCAATGTGGACGTGGCCCTAATCCAGGAGCCTTGGTTAAATAATAACCAGGTCTGTGGTTTAAGGGCCAAAGGATACAAATTGTTCAAGCCGTCCACTGAGGACAAGGTGAGGACTTGTATTCTAGTGAAGAATGAACTTCAGTTAATTCTTCTTAATTCTTTCAGTTATGGTGATCTAACGGTCGTTCAAGGAGAGGCGTTGGGAGGCAGTAAACTGGCCTTGGCCTCGGTGTACATGCCCTATGAGGAGCTGGAACCACCAGATGACAGGGTGTGGGCCTTAGCCGAGTACGCAAGACGGAATGGAGTACGTCTATTGCTCGGTTGCGATGCTAATGCACACCACAGTCAATGGGATACCAATAAGAGATGTGAGTCAACATTTGATTTCATTATTACGAATGATCTTTTAATCTGTAATAAGGGTAATACCCCTACGTTCGGGACGAAAGATAGGAATTCGGTAATAGACATCACATTGACTAACTCAAAAGACCTAGTTGAGGATTGGAGGGTGGCTATGGGGTGCACTTTCTCTGACCATGGCAGAATAACCTTTAATCTGAACTTCCTGGGTTCTGAATGAATCCTAGAAGGACGGATTGGGACGCCTTCGGGCGGGATCTGGGGTCAAGATTGACTGGAACTCCGATGGAGTTTTTGTCGAGAGATAATCTTGACGAAGTGGTAGAAAAGGTAACGGGGTCTATTAACAGAAGCTATGAGCTCAACTGCCCGGTGAGCTATCCGGGTAAAAGGAAACAGCCGGTCTGGTGGTCAGAGGAGTTGAGAGCTCAACGGACCACAGTTGGCAGGCTGTACAACAGAGCCCATAGAACTGGTAAGAACGAAGATTGGGGCACCTATAGAGTGTGTTTCAATAAGCACAAAAAGGACATTAGAAGAGCTAAAAGAGCCTCGTGGATTAAGTACAGCGAGGCCATTGACTCTGTCAATGAACTTTCTAGATTCAGGAAGCTACTGTCAGTAGCTTCCTGGAGTATCCAGAGATCAGATGGTTCATGGAGGGAGTCTAGTTCTGAGTCACTTAATGTGCTTTTGGAAACCCATTTTCCGGGTTGTAGGGATCCATTGGTGGAGGAATCAGGTGAGGGAGAGCACTTCTTCACGGAGTCCACCAGTGGGATAATTGGAACAGTGGTAAGAAACCTGATTACGGATGAGAAGGTCACATGGGCGGTGAATTCATTCGAGCCTTATAAGTCACCTGGCCCGGATGGTATTTTTCCGGCCATGTTGCAGAATGCACCGTTGGTGGTTCGTCTACTACTGGTTGAGATTTTTAAAGGGTGTCTGGTATATAGACATAACCCAAGGACTATAGACCTATCAGCCTATCGTCTTTCCTTTTGAAGACTTTAGAGAGACTGATAGACCTATATTTAAGATCTTCTGTTAGCTCCAGCGTTTAACAATATCAAAATTGACGCTATCAAGTAGGCGCTGGTGGATCTTAAGGTACATGACTTCTTGACCGAATGGATAATCCTCATGCTAAGCAACAGGAGATTAAAGATACAATCAGGGGAGATACAATCAAATTATTCCTGCTGACACATATCTGATTTTTTTCTTTTCCCGGTATCGGGTTTCCCGCCAAAAGTAAATAATTATTTTTTTAAATAGATTAGGTTAGGTTCTGAGGACAGCTGTCTAGTCAATAAGAGACAGCTCCATAACAGCGTTCGAAACAAACCAATCCAACGCATGTATAAAAGAATTGATCCATCTGGTGTCAATATCAGAGAGATCTAATAATACATGCACAAACGGACTTCCAAACTTAGCAGTCCTGATCTCAGCAAGAGTCGGAGAGTAGCATAAAAAATGCTGCACCATTTCCTCCTATTCCTCATCCCGACAACTTCTACAAAAGTCGTTAAAAGAGAGCCCTAGTCTCCGAACATGCGCACCAGCAATCCAGTACCCTGTCACAACGGCTACCAGAATTCTTAGCCGATGCCTCGGTAATCCTATGATGAAGTTAATTCGTGATTCATCATAATGGGGCCATATTTGCCTCGAGGTTGAACATGTGGATTCATTTGCCCATCTATCTTGTGCAATCCTCGATAAGTTCCGCAGAATTATTGATCTGCGGTACTCCAAGTAGTTGGTCCGTATCTTCACCTCGAGGAAGGGATCCATCAGGCATTCACGTACCAATCTGGATGTCGAAAACACATACGAGAGCGATTTAATCGCGGCTTGACAATCTGTACAGATATGTATATCCTCTCCGAATTAACCAGTTCACCGCTCTCTTTATGACCGATACCTCTACTTGAAGAATGCTGCTGTGGTCTGGCAATTTAAGGAAAAATAACGGGAATATAGATACCCCCAACCCCTTCAGCAAATTTGGACCCATCAATATAGACCTCAACAGAACCAGCTCTTAATTCTGGAACAGTTGAGATTGATATGAGAAGTCTCTGCCAAGAAAGGGTATGGGGATGCAATAATCGATATTGCTAGTAATGCTATTAGGGAATCCAAGAATGGTCGCATGGCCAAATCCACTATCATTTCATGCAGCTATAGTCCTGAGCCTTTTCGCTGCCATAATGACGATCTATTTGTCCATAAGATCAATGGAGTTATACGAAGCACTCCTGTTATGAGTAGCGCTAAACTACGCAGAATCCCATCAAAGATTCCAATATAAATGGATTTCTCCATAGCCTTCCACCATAATGTCGCTCAATACATAAGTATGGGCATAATCATAACGTCGAAAAGCCATTTCGTATTCCTGGGATTTATTCCCCAGGATTTAATGATGACCTTCCTACACATATATAGGGATAGTTTGGAGTCGAGTACAATCCCAAGGTATTTCGCAATATCCGACACCCTTAATTCAATACCGTTTAGGCGTGGAAGTGGAAAAGATAGAATCTTATACCTCCTAGAAAGGAGGGCAAGTTCCGTTTTTTCTGGATTTACGCTAAGGTACTTCATGTACTAATTAATCCCAAAGAAGTTTGTAGGTGGTGAGAAATAGTATTCTGATATTTCCTAGATACAGCCACCGCAACATCGTCTGCGTAAGCGTCAGTCTTAAACTTCAGTGAATCAAGTTCCCTGAGTAATGAGTTAACGGTGATATTGCAGAGAAGTGGAGATAAAACTCTACCTTGCGGAGTACCCCTATTTTCTACACTGTAAATGGTAGATGCATCAATGCTGGATATTGTAACTCTATTGGTTAGAAGTCTCCATATGAGGCTGATGATCGACTAATGAATGTTCAGTCTTTCCAGGGATAATTTGATTGCCACCGGAGTCATTATTAAAGGCCCCTTCTATATCAAGGAAGGCCAGTAATGCATATTGCTTATACTCGAGACTTTTTCAATATACCCTACTAGCAAATGTAATGCAGTCTCAACAGATTTGCCCTTCATATAGGCACCTTGAAACGCTGATATTAGACAGGGGTTGATCGTTCTACATAGGTGTAGGTCTGAAGTCCTTCGGCCACATACAAGGCTCTTGCCCCCTCCGAAGGTATCACAGAGCATCCCTTTAAAGGGAGACTGACAGAAGACATTAAGACATCTAAGGTATCTTGGCGATTATTGTCAAACTGCCATATAATTTCTGGATGAACAGTAAGAGATGATGCCAGAATTTTACGAAACCGACTGGTCTCAGAGTGGCTTTCTACGCCGCTACAGAAAGTCCTCCAGTATTTGCGTTTCGAATTTCTTATCTGGTTTTTAAATCTGTTAACTGAGGACTTATAAGTAGGCCTGTCTCCTAGTCTCTTTGCCTCATTGAATAGACGGCAACATTCTTTATGAGTTTCACCTTGGAGTTCCACTAAAGTGATTTGCTTCTATCCCTGCAGATTTTGGGTCTGCATGCAACAGAAGTCGCTGTGTCAAAAGCGTTCGTTAACGTTTTGACCCTGGACTCAGTATCACCACAACCGTTGATGGTCGGGGGAGAAGTTGGGACAGAATATCATGTTGTACTGTCCAGTTTGTCTTCCTCCTGCTCTGAAAGGGGCAAACAAACTTCTATGTTGAAGTCAATGTTTATAAGAATAAGAATAAGAGAATAAGCAGTCATTGGAGACCCTCCAATTCCTAATCATATTAGAGTGCCTAGTACTAACTAGCGTAATATCGAGAACCTCCCATCTATTATCTACTACAAAGATTGATTCCCTACCAAATAATAAAAATAAAATCATATAAACACTCACCCCTTGTATCTGTATCAGAGCTTCCCCAAACGGAATGATGGGCATTAGCGTCAGGTCCAATTACGAGCGGTTTGTTGTTTGCTTGTTATTGTTTGTTTGTTGCCGCCTCTATTATTTCGCTAACCTTTATTGGTGGGTGGAGACAATGTAGATGGTACCAGAGTTTGTCTCCCAAGCCGCTACTACAGTGTCCTCATCACTGAAATCAGAGAGTATGAAAATACTAAGTTTATTGCTTGCTACTATACAAGATCGTATTCTATCTGATCCCGCAGCGTGTAACAGTTTAAGGTTGTCCGCACGTAGTCCGCAAATCCTTTCACCAACGTGCTAGCTCCTCTCCTCTTTCTACCATTCGGAGGAGCAACGCAGCCGAGGCTGCTTTAGAATGGTAGGGATTAACTTGCGTTATCTTCACCATGTGTGTCCTTTGGGATGATTGTGACATTGACATCATCTTGGTCGGAGTCCAAGAGTGGGTCCTCGTCAACTACTTCGCTCACTCGCTCAAAAAATTCACCCACAAACTCGGAGTTTGAGTGAGTATGCTCTTGGGCAAGAAACCTAGCAGCCTCCTCACAAGACATTGCTTCTGGAGTTTGATCATCATCGATCTGAACCGGTCCGTCTCTGTCATCTCCTCGGTAGACCTGTAGGAAGATTGACTCAAAACCATGGTTCGTCGGGTACTCGGGACATGACCCTAGGCCGACGTTGGATCTCTTGTATGGAAACCACATCCAGTCTAGCGCCTTCCCATAGGCTATCCAAAAGAGCGGTCGCCTGCTTCAAGGAGCAGTGCAGGGGAGAGGGTCCGGGTTTCTCTTTCGGAACTTTCCCATCAGCTTCCTGCGCACTATATGCCAGTTTGTGTGGAATATAGCGCAATTTGGATCGCTCCTATTGTAGTGTTATTGGCAGGATCGCCATGTAGTATTACATGCAGGATTGCCATGTTTTGTTATTCGATTGAAGAATGTTTTAATTATTATGGTAGGATTTTAAGACAAAGCCCAGTTCTGTGTTTATACATCTGTGTGGCGACCAGCTTGATTATTAGACATTCAAAGGAACTGTCAAAAGATGAGAATCCAAGTAAAACAATATGTTTTGATTTCAAGTCAGTAGTGGTCCTTGGGGACCACTTTTTTCATACAAAATTATGTTCAATGGACGTGGCTTATTAGCTCCTGCTCACTTTTTGTATTGACCAATCAGAAGCGAGGAAGTTCCTGCCCACTTTTTTTGTTGTGAGAGAATAGTTAGTTAGTGTGAGAGTGAGAGAGAGAGGGGAAGTGTGGCTTATGAGAGTGAGAGAGAGGGGAAGTGTGGCTTGTGAGAGTGAGAGAGATAGGAAGTGTGGGTTGTGAGAGTGAGAGAATAGTTAGTTGGTGTGAGAGAGTGTTGTCAGATAGATTTGTGTGATGGAAGAAAACCAGTTCTTTTTATATTGACCAATCAGAAGCAAGCTTTAAGTAGATAAAGAAGAGAAGTGTGAGTTTTATATCGACCAATAAGAAGCCAGCTTTGATTTAAAAAGAAGCAAAAAATTTGATTTAAAATTTGAGAGTGATAATAATTTGAGAATAATAGCATTCTCAACAAAAAGGTGATTTTTTTTTCTCCAATTTTGATTTGGTGTGTTGGTGTTAGTTTGTCTATGATAGTTTACTAACTATAAGATTTATATGTTAAGGTTTTGAGGGTTGATTTTGTGGGTGATAAAAGAAAACTAGTTTTAGTGTAGAAAGAAAATACACACCTAGTTCCTGATTGGTGGTTGGTTTTAGGTTGGTTATGATAGATAGTTAGTTGGTGTGAGAGAGTGTTGTCAGGTAGATTAGTATGTGTGTTAAGGTTGATTTTGTGGGTGACGGAAGAAAGCCAGTCTCTACAGGTGAGAGACTGGCTATGATAGAGAGAGATTTTTATATTTCTGTTGGTGTGTTGGTGGTAATTTTGATTGTTTTTTTTTTTTTTTTTTTTGATTTGTTTACTATCTATAAATTTTACTTTTCTGGATGAGATTTTCAAACTTAAAATATTTTGTTAGAGGAATATTTGTTGAATGTATGTGTAGGTATAATAAGTAGCAGCGAATTTTATAGACTTTGATATTTTTGTGAAATATTTATAAAATCATTCGTGAAATGTGTATGCGGTGTTTCTGGTATAATAAGTAGCAGTGAATTTCATTGACTTTGATTAGTAACTATGAGTTTCATTGGTTTTAGTTGATATTTTTTAGAAATTTATGTATTGGAATTTTTGATATTTTCTTGTAAGAGGTGCGAATAGTATTGGTTGAAACTCTTTTGTAACATAAAAAAGACAATGGTTTTTAGTTTTAGTTACTTATTTTATTGATAAAAAAATGTAATATGTTTCTATTAGATGTATTACATTATCTTTTTTTTAATTCAAATTTAATACAATCAGACAAACTATTTGATCTGCTATCGCAAATATTGCATATCATAGGGCAGTTGATGAAATATTTTCCATGGTTATAATCGATCATCTCCATATTTTTTTATATTCATCAATTATTCTTTTAAAATAGCTTTTCGTAATCAGTTTTGGAAATTATATAAACATTTTTCTATTGTAATTCTACATGGTATTTTCTTTAAAAACTAATATTGTTTTCTTTTGTACTACTATTTAAATAAATCTCATGAATATCCTAAAACATAAATGAAATTATGTTAAATAATAACTATATATATTTATAATTCTATTTTTTACAAGTTAAGGGAAAAGGTAGAGAAGAAAACTTATCTCAGTTTTAATGATGATTTTCTTTTCTCTATAGGATTTTTCAATTTAAAATATTTTGTTTGAGAATTAATCTTTTTTTTTTATTATTTATTTATATATCATCATTAACAAGTTAAAAATATAAAAAATCTTTATATATTTACAGTGTTTGAGGTATTACTAAATAGTATTGCAGCAAATTAAAAAGTTTTGTTAAATAATGATATATACATTTATAATTAAATTATTTACAAATTAAGGGAAAAAGATAGAAAAAACCTTATTTCTAAAAAAATAATGTAAAAGAAATTCTTATGATAGCCCTTTTGTCATCTTTAGAGTTAAAGATGGAAAAGAGCTAGCTATGCAAATTTCTTATTAAAACGTAGTTTGAATGTATGTTACGATCTTCAAAGCTTTGTGTTAGTTTACTAGTAACCGTTGCAAACAAGTCTTCTTTATATTTCCTATGTAAACGAATTGTGGAGTACCTCCGTGGTAAATTATATATAATTTTTAAATTTTTATTTTGTATTATTTGTAGTTTCTTTAAATAAGTTTTTGCACATTTTGTTGTCCATATTTGGCATCCATAGGTCATTATCGGTCTAATACACATTTTATGAAGTAATATTTTGTTTTTGTGATTTAAAGTTGATTTACGATTTAATAACGGAAATAGAGCTCTGCCACATTTAATTGCTTTTGTACAGGTTTGTAAAATATGCTGTTTAAAGGTCAACTTTTTATCAAGTGTAATCCCCAAGTACTTAACAGAATCTAGAAAAGGTATTTCAGTTCCTTGAATTGAAAGCATTCTACTGGGTATTCGTTTTGGCGATTTATTAAAAGGGAATATGATTGCTTGAGTTTTTAACTCGTTGATTTTAATTTTCCAGTTTGTAATAAAGATTTAGTTTGTAATAAAGATTTTTCCAAATTTTTAACGATTGCATTTGAGACTTTACCGGTTGTTATGAGCGCAGTGTCATCTGCATACAACTCTGACGTATGGTTTTTTAATAATTTTAAATCAGCTATGTATATTGAATATAAAGTTGGTGACAAGATAGATCCCTGTGGCACACCATCTAAAATTTTACGATCACTAGAATACACATCGTCAATATTCACCACAAAAGAAGAGAATTAATCTCTTGAATAAGACTCCAACTAGAATTTCTTGATAAATGAAATTATTGAGATAGAGGGAGAATTTTGATTTTATGTGAGGAATAGTAATGACAATTTAGATATGTATGTATTTAAGACTTGAAAACTGATTTTGCAGATAACACATACAACAATAATATGTTAGATTTGATATAAGTTTTGTTAATGGCTTTGTCTGAAGTATCAGTTGTTATTCTCCTACACATGGATTTTACAATTCAGAATAAATTTAAGATGATATTAATATTAATTAGTAATTGGATATTAAATATAGACATTATTCGATCTAAGAATGAAATGAGAAATGGTTACATTAATTCATGGTATACATCTCATTATATCTTAAGGAATCAAATGTAGGGAGAGAATATTATTCTGGAATAAATTAAGTAACTAACTAGAGGTAAAAAGTTCAAATCCATAATTTTATATAATTTATAATAATTATATATATATATATATATTATTATATATTTATATATATATATATATATATGTATAAGCTCTATTTATATAATATCCCTACTATATTTACACTTCTCAACATCTTTACTCATACTTATACTATAAAGATTTTATTATTTTCAATGATCATTTTGTACATCTACTATTATATCTAGCTATTCTAAACCTAAATCAGATATACGAATACAAGTAATACTTTTACTAACAATGAGTAGACATATATATAATGCTAAATTATATAATGATGATATTATAACAGTTTAGTAGATAGTCAACGAAATATAAAATCACAAATAGTTAAACTTTAAATTCGCAGTACATAACTCGATGACGAAGTAAAGACCTCTTCAAAATAATGATAACAGTTTTGAACCAATAAAATGTAGCAGTTTTTCTTTCTCTACATGCACAATGTATATCCACAAATTTTCACTCAAACAAGTAATAATGTTATCTACTCATAAATTATTTAAACTCTACTATATCCATTCTATAAATTTATAATACTTACAAAAACCAGTAGCATAAATTGAAAATAGCGATTTATTCCCAATACATAATACACTATTTTCATATTAAACTTATTCCTTGCATACATATGATAATTTATTATATATACATCCTTCTTTAAATATCTTGATTTTAATTTAGTATATATTGATAGATACATACAATATTAAATTTTGACGACAGTTCTAATAACTGTTTGAAATAAGTACACTCTTATCTCTTTAATAAAAAAAAATAAAAAAAATATATAAAGATTTGCTAATCGATCAAACTTCTATCAATTCTGTTCAAAATAAAGGTATAGGTAATATCTAATTAAAAAGTTGTGAAAAAGTCGCTAATAGAAAATATAATGATTTACTCCAATTATCATTTAAGACACGGTATAACATGAGTGTTATATTCCGCAGAGAATATGAATGTGTAAAGACATTCGCATGTTTTTCATTACATTGGTTGGATAAGAAGCAATTGGCTATGACGAGAATGTTTTATACCAGCAAAAGAGATAGAACGAGATGCTATTTTTATATGTTGAGAACATGTTGATCTGCTTATAGCTGACCATCTGCGCTGGTCATCAAATTGTCCTCTATTAAGAAGAAGTGATACCAACAATATACCAATACATTTTGAGTATTTGAAACAAGACTTACTACCAACTAGCTATGATAAATGTGGTCTAAGTAAAGGTATTGAAAAGCGCCATGATGATGTTTGAATAGACGATTTTTGTTTTGACATAAAATATGCCGAAGAATATAACGTGATTCCTTCGTGTTCTGCAACACATCCGGATGGTAAAGTTAACTAACCTTTTAAAGGTAGTATTATCGAACTGCGATTATGATTATCACAGTCCACACTTAGTGTGAATATATTAGAAACAGTAAATAACCACTGATTTTCTTTTCAACTTCTTCAAAATTACATTCAGCATGCCTTGACTGTTTTAGTGCTGAAATTTCACATGTTCGTTCAACAGCTGATTTCCATGAAAAATTATTTCTACAATTAAATTGGTCATCACTGTTTTTAGTACATGCATTAAGTTGTAATTGAGACATCAAAAAATACAAATTATTTACAAAGTTACACACTATGTAATCATCATCCACCAAAAATATCACTGTACTATTATCTACTTTAACTGGTAGTTGAATTATTTTGTAAACTTCAGAGCTATGATTGGTAACTAATGGTATTTCAGCTTGTATTACAAATCGATTTTCTATCATAAATCCATTTACTTTGATAGAATTAAAATTTTCTTTAATTTAGTATCGGTGAGTTGTCCAGAAAAATCAAATCATTTGGTAAGAATTATTCAATATGTAATAACTCGTCTTGTAATTGGTTAAATGTAAGAAGATCTGGATTAACATTTCCATGATTTATGTCAATTAATAGATTTGTAAAGGATGATTGAACTTTATTACAGTTATCTACTATTAAATGTAGTTGTCCTATCATAACTTGAAACAACCATTCTGCATTTGTTCTATTTTTATCTTCATCGATATTAATCAGCTTCAGTAGTTCATAAATTTTATTAAAGCTTACATTTAATTCGTTACTAGTGTTTTTAATATGTTCTTTGTAGAATCTAAATCTGATATTTGTTGAATCATAAGCTCATTCAAATCTTGCTGGTTGTTAAAATAGTTTTTTATTTTTGTTTCCAGAGTTTGTTGATCTTTGTTAATCACGTCTACTGAGAACGTTTTTGATTTTAGAAATAAATTGTCTTGCTGCAATGAATAATATATTTTATCGAACCTTCGTTTCAGCAATTCACATATCTCTTTACCATATTTATTAATTAATAATTCATTTTGTATAACTTCTGTTATGATTTTTATTTTCTTAAGTTCATCGTGAAATTCATAGAAGTCATAGTAAATAAATAGATTCCATCTTGAATTAATCATGTTTATTGATGCTATATTATCAAAATATAATGCAGTATTCTCGAACTCTAATATTAGTATTATATTCTGACAATGCAGCATTTAGTCTTACAGTTGTCACGAGATGTGTCAAAAAGCAAAGTAAGTTATAATTTATAAAATTCATAATATTTAGGTATTGTTTATTTATTAAGCTTGATGTCTTATGTTTATATCTTTACTCTTGGAATATGCTATATCGTGATCTTTGCATGCAGCGTCCAAAAGGTTAATTCCTTTATCTCCTTTATAACTGATTACGAACTGCTTCTGATCTGCTTTATATCTTTCATCACTTATTTACAGTTGAATTAAATTATCGAAACCCTTTCTATATCGATCTTTATTAACTAGATCATCCTTACTAACAACAAGAAAACCATAATTATCTTTCCAACATTCACTACAAATTTTCATGAATTCGTTAAATGTCATTTTCAGTGTAATATTTTACTAGATTATTCACTTTTATACATCAAAGCATATGTTCTTCTACTTTGTAATATATTTGAAAATTTTAGAAAAGTTTGTAAAAACATTTACAATTTAGATTCTTGTCAATATTATACTTCACCTGGTCCGTCTTGGGATGCAATGTTGAAAACTACACAAATAGAATTAGAACTATTAACAGAAATTAACTACCACCAGTCGGCAGAGGTTTGTCGATGTTTAATTCCGTCTCTTCTCTGAATTCATCCTGGATTCTACTTTTCTCAGATATTCTAAGTGTTTTTAAATCCTCGTTGTTTCTGGTAGGTTTTGTTAAATTTTCTGGCACACTTCTATACTTTAGTAGAGATATTCCGAAAGACAGAAATTCTTCATTAATACTCCTTGCTTTATCAATATCCGAAAATTGTGATTTCGTCTCATCACATAGTGAGCATTTCCAAAAAGAAGATGTTTCAGTAATGGCATTACTAACCTTTCCATCAATCATTGTTAGACTAAGTTGAAAGGATATGTCGAATGTATAATGGTTTATGATTATTGACAGAGGTTGTAAATCATTTTTTCATCTTTAATATGTATATTCCACTAAATCCTTTGTTGTTGTCTTCGACTCCCTTGTGTATTCGAACCAAATAGGTCTGCAAAAATGTTTTGATCCTGGAGTGGTGTTAAGCCATATAACTTCAAATGAGTTTTTACACTTTGACCGAAATAGATGGTAAAATAGTTTGCTTTTTTTTAAATATCCTTGTATGATGGTAGAATTGAGTGTCCCTTTTCAAGCAGAGTTTTTCTTAAAATTTGATATTTGTTTCGGCTGAGGTCCAGTTCAAGCATTAAAGCAATTGCTTCTTCCTCTGTAAAATTGGATTGTGATGTTGGAGTAGGTAAACTTTCGGCAATCCGTTTAAGACATTTTGGTGATGCAAGTGGCAGTATTTCAGCAATATTAATTGCACTCTTAGGTTGCTTCTCCTTTTTTAACATTTCTTTGAATGTATCAGAAACTTCTTCATTCGAAATTATAGAAAGCTTACGGGCCTGTCTTTTCTTCTTAGATCTTGTACTTAAACCATCATGTGCCTTGCAGGGTGCTCCAGTTGATATTTTGCACGCCGATATTTCTATATCAGTATCCATCCAATCGGAATGTTTAATTTTTAATCTGTTAGTACGCTGATTGAAGGACTTCATTTTCACGTCATACAACTTTAACAATCTCTCTATCTGAGATTTACCAATGACGTCGACTTTTGCATGATATGTAGTTTTTATGAATTCCACTACAGCTTCTAAACGATTAAGATCATTTTTAGATAAACCCCACAGAACACAACACAATTGTTCATGCTTCAATGTAATCACCATGGTAATCAACTTCGTTATGATGTTGATAAGGATTAGCTGCGCTTTTATATATATATCTATTAGATATATCGCACAGGTATATATATTTACAGGTATTCTGTGAATTTTCATTAGGTAAAATATCTGAAACAGTCAATTTGGAAGAGTACCAATACCGAATTCATTGATATTATATGTTGCTGTTAGGTATCACCGGAAAGGATATTACCTGTGCATTGTCACTAGCTCATAAAAGTATAAATTTTGAACCATCAGTAATAGATAAATGCTGCAGCTAGGTATCACCGGAAAGGAACCCTGTACATTGCCACTAGATATTAAATATATAAATTTTTAACTATCACCAATAGATAAATACATTTGTTAAATTTAGATAAACACCATAAATGTAGACTAATAAAATACTTATTGATTAAGTTAAAATAGACATTTTTTGTTTGTTTTGTTATTTTAAATTCATTAATAGAAATATATGAATGCTTAGAAAAGGATAAAGATTTACTTAAATTTATGAAATGTGTCGACCCTATTAAAAATAAAAAATATTTATTAATTATTTTTATAAAAATATTTTGTGTATAGATATTATTAAAAGTATATAGAAATATTCATAATTTTCTGAGTAATCATTCACGCAAAGCTAAAGGCAAAAGTTGCAAGTTTGTAAAAATATAGTCATATATACAATAAATTGCAAATATAAAAGTTTAAAGGCATATATTTCTGAAATGAGGAATGATATTAACTTGAATCTTCCTGCAAAAGATCGGAAGTTGTATATGCTAAAGGATAAGCTTAATTTGGAATACATATTTTTAAAATTTCTTTCGCTATTTAGAAATAAACCAAATAAAAGGCCCAATTTTGGGGTTTTTTGGAGAAAATACAAATTTTTTAATTGTAATAACATATTTGTATTTTGCAGGAAATATGGATCTTATTAATATAAAGAAAAGTGCGTTAACCAAATTTCAATCAGGGGTAGGGTTTTCCTGCATTCCCAAAAAAACTAATGAAAATTTCCAAAAATGGAATTTTTTAAATTTTTGGCTTTAGAATCCATATTTTTCCGAAGTCCCGCAGATTTTGATTTAAAACTTTTAACAACATATTGAAAATTCTTAAAATATGTTCCGCTTATCGATTCGTGCTTTGGGATTTGAGAAAATATGGTCTAAAATCAAAACTTTCATATAAAATGGGTCGAATTAGGGAGGGTGTGTACCATGACCAATTGAGTTATTGGGCTTGTTTTTTATCTTAAAGTCATCTCTGTGAAGTTAAATTTCTGAAAAGTGCAAAATTATGATATGTTGCTAATGAAAATTTTATTTTAGATAAAAAAGAGTGTAGATACTTTTTCGGCTTAAAAAACACACAAAGTCGTCTGTTTTGCAATTTTCAAATTCAAAATCGTTTATTTTTGGACTCGGTAAAGATATCGACTTTAATTTTTTATATTAAATAGATAATTTTGTTCTTTAACTAGTTAAGAAAAAAACTAATAAAATCGGTCGGAAATACTAGGATATATATGAAAAAAACTGGACCAACATGCAAAATTATGGTGCTTAAAAATTCAAACACAAATAACGTGAAAACTATAAGAGATAAATAGGACATGTAAGAATGTTTTTTATAGGTCTTATCAGGGTCTACAACAATATATAAAAAGCAATTAAAAATTTTTTATGTCAGAGGTACCTAACTTTGAGCCCCCTTAGGTCCGCCCCTGAGGGGTTTTTTGTACCCCCTTCCAAACTTAACTTTGTACACTCCTCTGCTACGCCTATACCAAATTTCATGAAAATCCAACCAGCCGATCAGAAGTTACAGAGTTATTTCCAAAAAAATTCGATTCTGCCCCACTGTGCAATGTATTGCTAAAAGCTCTTTTTCAATTATTGGTTTGTTTATGTCATATTTTTGTAATGATTTACTTGCATATGAAATGGGTAAATTCTGGCCTATTTCACCTTGAGGCAATACAATACCTAACGCATAATTTGAAGCGTCGGTTTTTAAAATACAAGGTTTTTCAAAGTCAGGGTATTGAAGTATTGGCGGATTCATTAGCTTGTTTTTTGGTTCCTCGAAGGCATATTGGCATTGTTCTGTCTATATGAATGCTGTCGATTTCTTTAATAATGCATTTAAAATCTCTGTTTAACTGAATTTGGTGGAATGAGCTATTCATGTCTAGTGTGGAAAGCATTTTGGCTCTGCCAAGTTTGTCTAGGATATCTTCTAGTCTAGTCAGTGGAAATTTGTCATTAACGATTTTATTATTTAGTTTCCTATAGTCTACTACAAATCTCCATTTCTTTTTATTTTTCATGATTTTCTTCGGGACTAAAAATAGTGGAGCATTATATGGACTAACAGATGGTTTCATTATGTCGTCATTCAGCATTGTTTGTACTTGTTCATTTATTACGTTTGTATGCGAATAAGGTAATCTGTAATTTTTGATGTACACTGGTGTGTTGTCTGAAAAAACATTTTGATATTTTTGAAAAATATTTATTAATTCTGTTTTTGCATAGTCATCATTATTATTTAATTGCAAGTCATTCAATATTTGTTGAAAACGGTTGGGGTTATTGTCATTATGGTAACTTAATATGTAGTTTTTTACTGAGTCAGTTTGGAGTTGAATGCCCTTAAATTAATTTCTTCGTTTATTGTGTTTAAAATTCTAATGTAGGTCATGCCGTTACTAAGTGCTATTGAATTACTTAAAAATACACCTGGTTTTAAGTCATTATTAAAAATTATGCAATATTCGGTGAGTTTTAATTTAATTGCCTTTACCTAGTGTCTACATTAGGCAAATTTTTATCAAAACAAACGTCAAAATCAGTGCGAATATATACAAGGTAACCTTAGTTAAACAGTTGATTATTATTTTGGTTATTACAGTTGTCAAACTGCATATATAAAAAGCAATAATGGATACGCCATATTGTTGTTTTTGTGCAACTGTTGCCACCTTCCACAAATTCGCGTTAAGTTTGACGTTTGTCTTGATAAAAAAATCTCTAACATAGTGTCTATCAAGAAACACCCCAAGATATTTTCCTTCCTTTGCCAGTCTTAGGTCAGTTCCCCCTAGTATCGGTAGCCTAAACTGCTCAATCTTGTACCTTCTGGTGAAAAGAATTAGCTCCGTTTTCCCCGGGTTGACCCCTAAACCCTTACTAGTGGCCCATGAGGACAGTTCGTTAAGTTCAGACTGCATGACGTCGCTGATCGTGAAAAGAAATTTCACTGTGATCAGTATAACAACGTCATCAGCATAAGCAACGATTTTCCGCCCTCTTGCGTCAAATTGTCTTAGAATGACATTGACGGCTAAGAGCCATAGCAAGTGCGAGAGAACTCCTCCTTGCGGAGTCCCTCTAGTCACTATCTTCCTCATGCATGCATCTCCCAATTTCGAATTAATTATTCGGCTATTCGATTAGGAAGTTTTGAACGCATTGTGATTCTAGTGATTCTCTAATAGCCTCAATCTTAATGTTATTAAAAGCTCCTTCTACAGATATATCCTTTAGATAAGCGTGCTGAGCCCCACTGATGATATGGTTGTCCATTGTCGTCCTCAGATAAAGATCGATCAATCTCTCTAATGTCTTCCAAAGAAAAGACGATAGGCTGATCGGTCTGAGATCTTTTGGGTTTCGAGTGGCTAGCCTTGCCTGCCTTAGGTATGAAAATTACCTTAACCTCTCTCCACCTCCTTGGAATATATCTCCTAATAAGAAACACATTAAAAAGCTCCGTAAGAAGTGTTAGTGCCGTGTTACTGATGTTCTGTAGCATGGCTGGAAAAACACCATCTGGACCAGGTTCAAAGGTCCACCGCCCATGCCACCTTATCCATTGAGACTATGTCACCGTCTACTTCACTAAGTTCCCTATCAGATACACATTCTGAGAATCCCAGGATTCGTCCTGCCTGTGCATCTGCCTCCAAGTTCCTACAGCCTGGAAAATAAGTTTCCATAAGTAAACTCAGAGACTCAGAGCAAGCCTCCGTCCTTGAGTTATCCGCGCGCTGAATATATCCAGGAGCACTAGGATCCTTGGATAAAATTCGCCTGAATCTGGATAACTCATTAACAGAGTCGATGGACTCACAGTAGTTCCTCCATGAATCTCTCTTTGCATTATACCTATTAAAACTTTCCCTGTAGTTGTTCGAATACTCACACTTACGTGTCAGTTTCGCCCTGCTGAACAACTTTCTGACGGTTGACCTTTGGTTCCTATGTTCCTTGGTCCACCATTTAGGCTGTTCCCTCTTTCCCGAAAATATTACCGGACAAGTTATTTCATAACTGTTCCTAACTTTCCCCGTGAAATCCTCCACTAAACTCTCAACTTCCTCTGATGACAATTGCCATCCTGGAGCGGCGTTTAGTTCCCTTTCTTAATGGCCCTAAATGAGTTCCAGTCGGTTCTCCTAGAGTTCCTATATGGTTCTCCCTTTGGCCTTGCGAAATTTAAACTAAAGGATATCCTTTTATGATCCGAAAAGGAACATTCACTATTTACCCTCCAGTTCGTAACGTAATCGCTCCTAAATTTTGTCAGTGTTATATCTATAACTGCCTCTCTATTCTTAGTTCTGAATGTGGGCATATTGCCCCTGTTACAGATAAAAAATTGTTAGTAGACATAAAATTATAAACTGACTCACCTCTCTCATTGATATTGATAGCATCGCAACAGAGTAGAGACCTGCGCCGAGGAATTTTATCGGCGGCGGCGGCTTGTATTAAAAAGCTTCGGCGGCAGCTTAAAATCGGCTGTCAGCCGGCTGATACTGCACACATTTTTCTAATTAAAAATTTTATATTTTCATGCCCCTTTAATTAACATTTTTTCCAGCGAAAGTATAAAAAGAATTATCAATTTATTGAAAATGTATAAGAAAAAATATGGGAGTGATCTAAGGATATTTTTGGATTTTTGCATAAAAAATTAGAATAATTATTCGCATATTAGAATGAGAAATGGTCTGCTCCGATATAAAAATATATCAATTATTAAGATATGCTAAAAAATAAAAAAAAGTACAATAAATAGTGGAATTTATATCAATTATTTTGATAATTCCGAACCACATATCGCTAGTGAATAGAAGTGATTTATTAGCTGACAAAATCTTATGTACGAGTTTTTTTAGATTTCTCGTAGGATGGCGATTAAGGCTCATTAAAATTTATTAGCAACTGTTAATATTACTTTTTCACAGTATTTGCATCAAAAATAATCAGTTATAAGTCATCAAATATACTTGATTGATTTATAATTATTTGAAGTTCAAAATGATGCAAATATTTTTCTTTCATATTTAATTGATGGCAAATACTGCATTAAAATAATAAAAAAGTTTGATTTTTAACATATTTTCTACAAAAAGAATTTAAAAACGGCGGCTGCTTTTAAGCCGAGTTAAGCCGAAAATTTTACGGCGGCGGCGGCTTCCAAATTTTTCTCGGCGGCTCGGCTTAGCCGAATTTCAGCCGCTCGGCGCAGGTCTCTGCAACAGAGTACCAAATATACGCCACTTCTCTTTGCGTACTCCGTTAGTTTTTTTTTTTTTTTTATTTGATTAAATCTATGGATGTGAATCCTTACAGACTACTATATATTACAAGATTTTATATAAAGGCATTATTAACGAAAAAAAATTTTTTTTGTTAAGACATATTAAGTATTTAAAAACACGATAATATTGCGTTTAATTACATTTACATTAATAGAAAAATCGATTAGGCTATACAATTCATTGAAATTTTTGCATATACTCCTCAAAGGATCAGCATCGGCATAATTTGTTTGAACAACAGGAAGGTGCAGAGGTATTAGGTGTCGGGTAAAACGTCGTGGAATATTAAAACTTATGTTACGAAGAAGGAAGTCGGAGAGGACATCACCATTAATCAAATTAATTAAAAATGCCACATTTAACATAGTTCTTCGGCTTTTTAAGGTAGGTAGTTTAATTAATGATAACCTCGCAGTATACGAAGGAAGATTCCCAGAATAACGACCAAATGAGCTCCTCAGGTAGAATAAGTGAAACTGCTTTTGAACAGATTCTAATCGGTCTATGTGCATATTAATTTGAGGATCCCAGACAATAGATCCATACTCCAAAATTGGTCTTACTAGGGATGTGTATAGTTGTTTCGTAACATTGGGATCTGTAAACTCTTTAGACCATCGTTTAATATAAGCAAGCACACCACGAGCTTTATTTGTCGTCATTGTAATATGCTTGCAGAAATCTAATTTAGGATCAAGTAGAATACCAAAATCCAGAAATTCTCCAACTAACTCTAGTTGATACCCGTCCAGGAAATAGTGTAGCATTGAAGTGCAATTTCTAGAAAATCGCATGTGCTTGCATTTTTTAAGTTTAGCCCCATTTGGTTATATTTACACCATGCGTAAAAGCTATTTAAATCCTGCTGCAAATACGCCCCATCTAAAGATAATTTTTAGCTGAGAAACATCCTAACATCATCTGCGTATATTAAAGCATTACAATGCTTCATTACAAGCGGCAAATCATTTATGAAAAGCGAAAATAGCAAAGGGCCTAGGTGACTTCCTTGGGGGACACCGGAGCTAACAAAAATTTCTTTGGAGATGGTATTATCAAAAAGAACACACTGTGTCCTGCAGGTTAGATATGACCGTAACCAGCACAAAGCGTTGCTAGTAAATCCTAATACATTCAGCTTAGTGAGAAGTAGGTTATGGTTGATTTTATCAAAAGCTTTGCTGAAGTCAGTATAAATAACGTCCATAAGTTGGCCATCCTTAAAAGCTTGATTTCTTAGAGTTGTTAGTTGTAAAATATTTGTTACTGCAGAACAACCTTTCCTGAAACCATGCTGGTACTGTGATAGCATTGAGGATACACTGTGGCTGAGAGAGTCTGTTAAGCATTTTTTAAAAAGTTTAGGAATCGGACTCAATTTTGCAATGCCTCTATAATTCGTTATGTTCGACTTGTTTCCTGATTTAAATATCGGTATAATAAAGGATTTCCTCCAAAATTGGGGAAAATATCCGTATTTTAATACATATTAAACATAATAACCAAAGGAGTGGCCAAGGCGTGAGCACAATATTTTAAAACGCAAGCAGGGATGCCATCAGGTCCACTACTCAATGATGATTTTATTGTTTTTAAAGATAAAACAACCTGAGAAGTATCAATAGAAGAAAATGATATTGCCTGATGTTCCATCAGAGAAAAAGGGGTATTTATTTGATGTATCGTACTGCTGCTTGGAATATGTTGTTGCAAAAAAAATCGGCAAACATATTGCTTTTGATCAAACTAATATTAGATTCATTAATTAAATACTTCATAACTCTTGGATAGCCAGTAGATTTTCTTTTCGAATTAACAAAATTATAAAATGATTTTGGGTCACGTTTAAAGTTCATTTTCATTTTCTCAAAGGTAATTTATATACAGTCTGCTGTTGAGAAGATTATATTCCGCTCGAGATACACAGTATTTGCTATAATCATAAGCTGTTCGACATTGCTTATATTTTTTATAGCATTTGTTTTTTACATTTTTTAATCTTGTCCTGACGGTGGACCTGAATGTTTAATCAGAAAAGTTTTGGCACACATTCCTCAAAAAAATTATGCATAGTAGTATAAAATGTATTAATCATAGAGTCAATTGAAGCTGGGGTACCATTCGGAATGGATAACAGTTCAAGCCAATTAGTGTTTGTCAAAAAATAGTTCAGGTCATCGTAATTTGTTTTCTTAAAACATAACTTCTTATCGTTTGTATCATCCTGATTACAAAAGTCATCAGACAAAATATTATGACTAACTTCAAGAGTAGGGTCGTAGCGATCCTCTGGTCTCGTAACTGGTAATGTTCGAGTAATGGTGCAGTTAGTGGGTTCGTTCACAAAAACCAAATCTAGATAGTTCCCATATTCATTACGAATCCCATTTTTTGGAAAAGACATAAATCAGATAAATTATTGAGAAACTCTTCAATAAAGGCATCAGTAGTGCGATTCAGTAACTTTTAACGATTCGACAATCGCAAAACTTGTCAATAGCAATTGTTGTTTGCAGTAACGATTGTGTGATTCACTAAGTACTCTTAAACGATTGTATATAACTATTATTTCGTGTGGCAGCTCTCCACAAGGAAATGCCGAAATAAAAGTAAGGTTCAAAACCAAATAAAAAAGTAAAACAAATAAATTTGAAACAAATCGAAGTTTGATTAAGACCGTGATTGATTAAATTATGTATTTGATATTGTTTAAGATGTGTTTCTGTTAATGGTTTTCTTCAAAATGACCACTACTCCTAAAAGAAGATTCGGAAACGTAGAAGCACCATCTATAACGTGGAAGCACAGACTAAAACTTCAAAACAACGACTGAATCATTGGGTTGACTTTTTGGCTAATTTTTGTCAATATATTAACAACACAAAAATTTTTGTCTTTAAGTTAACGCAAACAAATATCGTTAAAAGTGTTAGAGAATAACTAAATCGACAATTTTGTTGTTTACTAATTTTAACGATTCGATTATCGCTAAAATAAGTTACTGAATCGCACTACAGATTTTATTTGTGTATAGCTGTATGATTCTGGTAAAAATTTCCAAATTACAGCTGACAAGTTAAAATCGCCAAAAACGTAAACAGAGTCATCTGGTTGAGCTTTAGACACAACAGCTTTTATGGATTCAAAATGTTTTATGTAAGTTAGTTGATCAGATTTTGGGGGAATGTAGGAACATGTTAAAAATATATGTGAGCTATTCATTTTTATCTGAACACAGATAAACTCGATATTGGAATAATGGTCAAATTTTAACTCATCTGATTGGAAAATATTTAAAACAGCAATTAAAACGCCTCCACCAGTAGTTAAAGTTTCACGTCTAAATATATTAAAATCATTGCAAAGGACTTCAGTATTTAAAATGTTTCTATTTAGCCAGGTTTCAGTGAGGACAACTATATGGTGATTTATATTAAAACTTTCAATAAAGAGGTTAGCCAGTTTAGTGTTTATACCACGAACATTTTGATAGATAATATTTAAGTATTTTTCAGTTTTCATGCAAAGTTTTTTTGGTTTGTTGACTCATGTGATGAAAGTCGTGCAACGTTGTTTGTTCTACGATTTTCTCTATATACAAGTTCGCGAACGAGTGCATTATTTGGCCAGAAACAGGGATCAACAACTCGATCGAAAATGTCATGCGGTACTGTAATTTTAAAGGACGCAATACTCCTGGGTTCGGAATAAGAAAATTTGTGAATTATAATACCAGTATTTGAAGGCAATTTTGATTTTAAGTAATACTCCATATCATCACTGGTTGTGTCAGAGGCGAAACAGGATACAAATACAGACTTTTTTGGTGGCATAACGCGAAATTCTCTAGATATATATTGAGATTCAGCGTTACTTATGACTTCGGACGTTTGGTTGTTTGGATCTATGGAGCTTTCTGACGTTTGGTTGATTTGTTCTATTTGTATAGTTTTATTAGAAACGTTTACAGACACAGACGATGCATATGTCGGAAAGGGAGTTACTGTCACATTATTTATATTATTGGATGCTGTGGGAGCTAAACGCTGAACATTTAGTGCCTTATTATTGTTCCTAGCAGACTTCCGACGTTTCGGTGAAGATTGTGCCGTAGATTTATAGTTGTCCAGGGAAGAGAACTCATCAAATAATTTTTCATAGTTAGAAAGACGATCAGATAAATTTAAAATTTCTTTTTTTATATCCAGAAAAGTTGATTTTCTTGCTTGGTAAAATATAAAAATCCACTCCAATTTTTCTACAGTGGATACAGCACCAATTAACCCCTTCATACTTAGAAATTGCTTCAGCAGCTAAAACAGGAATTCCACCACACTTGAAATGGATTAACCCATTACACAGCCAACAAGCTAACATTCTTTCATCATCATTGACAATAGAACATTTTTTATTCATACACTCCATTATAAAAAATATTGCAATAATATTGATGTATTAAAAATTTAAAAATAACGGCAAAACTAATTGGTAATTTTAATTTGGCAATAGTGACAATAACCATGTACGATAGCTTGGCAGCACTTTTTTTTAAAAACAACCAGTAATTGGCAGAGCGAAACAGCTAGGTTTTGTTCATAATTTTAATGCGGTGTGTGTATTACCTTTGCAAAGATTTATCTGTCTCTTTTATTTATTCCAGTGAATTGTGATATATTTTTTATTAATTTTATTAAAAATGCAAATTTAAAAACAATTTTACGACAAAGGCCGTTTACAAATGACAAAAACCGCAAACGATCACGACACAACGAAACCAGGACAAACGGCTAATAAACACCACAAGGCGATAATAATCCTTATTACAGGTTAAAATTTGGAGTAAACAGCAGCGGGTAAGAAACACGTCCGATTAGAACACGAAACTCATAATATATCGCCCGGTGGGTTGGCCGCATTTTAGGGCATATAAACGGTGTAAGCCATAGATCTTTTCAAATCTAATTACACTCCTCCTATGCCTCTTGATAAGGTATTTAACCCTAGCTCTGACTGACAACAGATCCCTCTTGGCCATCTTACTAAGATAGATTAAGGAGGCTCTGTCGCCATTCTTTGCTTTCTCTTCTTTTGTTCGGATGTCGACGACGGCAGTAACACTTGGTTTTACCGCGTCTTGCCGAACTAATTTTGAAACCACCTGTCCACCATCCCGTGCGGATGGCACTTTGGATGCTGGAGGATCTTGTTCCTGAGCGTGAACTGAAATCATAGTGATTTCGTGTTCCTCATCAGAAACAAGAGAAAGATCCTCCAATTTCTCCGTTTTCTCCCCGAGAGAGTCTCCAAGTGAGTCCAAGAGGTCGTGTGTTTCGGCTAGTGCACTCAATAACTGTCCCTCTTGAGCAACTATGTCATCGTGAATTCTTAAAAGGTCAGAGTCAGTGTCCGAAACTCCTACTGAAACTACCTTATCCTTCTCCACATCCTTTATTTTATTATTTTCGTCATTAATTTTGGTCCCACCAAAATGCACGTTCTAAGTTTACCATCTCGCACAGTGACGTCGTATGCTTACTAGGCTTTTAAAGAAATTACAACCAACCCGTGCCATGGGCGTTAGAGGGTAGCTGTTAGTGATGATTTTATTTAAGCAGTAACTAACCATATAGATCCTCGGCACTGCTACCTCTCACCTTGATCTTAAAAGTGCACTTGATTTATTTGGTCCGCGATAACTTCCATGAGTTTCTAAGTTTAGATGTAATGAGTAGGATCCGACTATAGTCAGTACATGGGGATCTGTAACCAGTGGTAAGTGATCTCCAATCTATTGGATCAGAAACCTTACATCCGAACCCCCCCTATCCGCCACCTGGGGGTACGTCCGATGGGAGTAAACAAGTAAAGACTCCACACGGAAAAAAAACTTTAATATAAGAACAAACAATACTTTGATATGCGAAAAAAATTATTTTTATTATAAATTCTAGTATTTTCTTTAAAAAAAATGAAAATAATAAATTAAACTTCAAATGAGACGACTTTTTCTTTCAAAATATCTTTGAAATAAGTTAGTGTTTTTTTCTAAATGCCTATAAATACGTTATTGCAGTCACAGTGTAATGATTCTTTGTAGAGTGCTATTAACGATGCTACCTTTAATTCGGCTGTGCTCGACATTTGGAAACCTAAACAGGCACACATTTAGGTTCCCAATAAATATTAATTTCAGATCAATTATCAGGGATTTATAGCATTAACAAATATAGCCCACGAATAAAATAAATGAAATTAGAAGAAACAAAAAAATCCGTACCTAGTGATGGAAGTATAGCTTGTGATAAAATTTGCTACACTCTTCCTAACCCCAGATCTACAACTGAGATTAACACTGATATAACCCCAGGTCTACAACTGAGATTAACGCTGATATAATATGTGAGATAACGCCGGCAGAGGAGAGTAACCATTTTGTTTATATTATGTTAAATCTTAAATAAGGGGTACGCGTATTCTAATAAATCCTATAAGATATCATTATTTTCAGTCAGTCGCAGAGTAAACATGTCCTTTTTATTTAAGCAATTTGCACTTTTTTAGCACAATTTTTATAAAAATGTTTTTTAACATGTAAAACAAACACTAAAATGAAACAATTTTACAAAAATTAATGTTTATTTAGTAATTTCCAAAATACACATGCACGCACACAAACAAACTTTCGTGTACGTGTATTTTTTTGACAGTTCATCTTATAAGATGGTTGTGTAGAGAAATCTCATCACAACAGTCTCATAATACATCTTATAATACTAATATTTGAATCTACACGTGAAATAATTCTCTCAGAGAGCGAATTTGACACTCTCTGACAAAAAAATCTTACATATTATGTTACGTCTAGACGGGCTGTAATATGTGAGATAACATCGGCAGAAGAGAGTAACCATTTTGTTTATATTATAATAAATAAACTACATTGTAGAAACATTTGTTTTGTAGATAGATGATTTATTTTATTACATTAAAAAAAAGAATTATTAATTATTATAAATTAGAAGTTTCTATGTTCTGTAAATAGAATTTCAGTGAAAGTGAAAAGGTTCCGAATATCAAAGATATTAGATAATGTATCACATTTTAACAAAACCTAAGCTGTAGTGTTCGCTTTAAAGAATTTTTTCCTGTTTAATTTTATTTCAAAAACAGGGTCATATTATACTATAATATTTAACCTGAAAAAAAGATTTGGTTTCGTATTTAATGCTTCGTAGATAATCGTATTTAATGCTTATTAGATAATCGTATTTAATGCTTATTAGATATACAAATTACATTCCTTGGGTTTTGCACTAAATAAAAATAAATAACTATCAAAAATTTTAATTTATTACTCTGAGGATAAAAAAAGTGGTGGTGGTTTTGCCTTTAACTCTACATGTACACGAAGACACTTTTATTTCCTAACATAAAAAATAATGTCGGCAGAATAACGGGAACAGCATTTTATTTCAACGTGAAGAACACGTACATGAGAAATTTTAAATTGCCTTTTTTACCGAAAATTTTATTTTTTTCCGTTGTTATTTCTTATTTGTGTTTTTAAAACAATATTAATTCATTTTGCACCTTGTTTTTGTTAAAAAAGAGCGAAATATTAAAAACAGCAGGAAATTTGACAGCTTATATTAAACATTACACTGTGCGACAAACGGTAGGGGTCAGTGATCGGGAAGGGTTCAAACTACCGGGGAAAGTTATATCGGTAAAAAAGAAGTTATACGTGTCCCGGCGTTTCGCTGGGTCACGTCTAGGAATCGAGATATATCGATTTGAAGTTAGTAACTATCATATAGTTGAAATTGTGACCTTTGGTGGTCTTCTTTTTTGACATAACTCGAGAACCACCAGTCCGATTTTGCTGAAACAAATTTAAAAAAATTAGGAATTACAATTCCTTTAATCTGTTCATACAACGTTTCGCTACATAAGCAACAGTTTCGCAGTTATAAATAAATGTATGAAGAAAAAAAACTATTTTTTGCCTAAAAAATTGAATTTTTTTTGTTTTAATTCATAAAAAAATCCAAAACGGTAAAAAAAGTGTCAAGTCCTATTACTTTCACGTAAACTCACATAACCTTTAAACAAAATGAGACATAGATCTTATTAATATAAATAAAAGCGCGTTAACCAAATTTCAATCAGCGGTAGGGTTTTCCTGAATTTCCAAATAAACTAATCAAAATTCCCAAAAATGGGATTTTTTTTACATTTTTGGCTATAGAGTAACGTAGATTTTGATTTAAAACTTTTAACAACATGTTGAAGATTCTCAAAATATATTCCGCTTGTCGATGCGTGCTTTGGGATTTGAGAAAATATGGTCTAAGATCAAAACTTTCATATAAAATGGATCGAATTCGGGAGTGTGTGTACCATAACCAATTGAGTTATTGGGCTTGTTTTTTACCTTAAAGTCATATCTGTAAAGTTACCTTTCAGAAAAGTGCAAAATTATTATATGTTGCTAAAGAAAATTTTATTTTAGATAAAAAAGAGTGTAGATACTTTTTCGGCTAAAAAAATACAAAAAGTCGTCTTTTTTGCAATTTTCAAATTCAAAATCGTTTATTTTTGGACTCGGTAAAGTTATCGACTTCGATTTTTTTTATTCAATAGATAATTTTGTTCTTTAACTAGTTAAGAAAAAAACTAATAAAACTAATAAACTCGAAAATTATAAGAGATAAATAGGACATTTTGCAATCGATTAAAAAATTTTTATGTCAGAGGTACCTAACTTTGAGCTCCCTTAGCTCCGCCGCTGGGGGATTGTTGTGCCCCCCTTCCAAACATAACATTGTACACTCCTCTGCTACGCCTATACCAAATTTCATGAAAATCTAACCGGCCGATCAGAAGTTACAGATTTATTTCCAAAAAATTTCGATTCTGCCCCACTGTGTATTGGTGAAAAAACAATTAATTGTGGTCACACACTTTACCCTTTGCTCAACAGAAGATCTAAAGTTAATTTAAAAAACAATATTGTTCTTTACAAAATGTGTATTTGGCTAATTTTGACCTATGGTTGCCAAGTCTGGTTTCATAAAGCTGCTAAAACTTACACAAGAAAACTGCAGATAATACAAAATAAAAATCTGAAAATAATTCATAACCTACACCCTAGATATTCTACTGATCTGCATAGAAACTTTAACCATAAAATGTTTAATTCATTTGCGAGGGAACTGACTCTGTTTGTTAAACAATCCCTAAGACACGTTTGTTTTAAAATTTCTTATAACGTTCAAGTACGTACAAAGTTTTTTATTAAACTTTTCCTTAATACTGTGATATTAGTAGTTTCCCTATTTAATTGTCTACATTTTAATTGCTGTAATACTTTTAAGTAAATCCTCATAACATTGCAATTAATTGTTTTACAAAGGTTTCAATAAAGTAAAATGTATTTTAAAAAAAATTGTGTTTCTTTTTATTTAATTATTATTAGCTACTGCAATTTATCGATGGCTTTGTTAAAATTGAATTTACATTTATAAATTATACGAAATTTTTAGTAATAAATATTGTACGACACTTTTAACATTTAAGTTCATTTTTTAGTATTTCTTTACATGGTCTTTTTTAGACAATCTTTTATTAAGACAAACGTCAAAATCAGCGCGAATTCATGCAAGGGGAAACAGTTGCACAAAAAAATAAGGCGAATTCATTAATGTTTTTTATACATGCAATTTGACAGCTGTAATAAACAGAAATATTAATTAGCTGTTTAACTGAGGTTATCTTGTAAAGGTTAGCACTGATTTTGACGTTTGTCTTGATAAAAATTTGTCTAATATAGACATTAAGGGATTTCTAATTAACAATTTGGCGATAGAGGCTCAAAAAATTAAAAAAAAAAAATAAAAAATCTGACAACCCTGTCTGTTATAAACAATTAGGTTGCTCCATAATGAATTTAATGCATAATCTTAGCCGACTAAGAAAAATTGCCAGTACATGCTTTACAAGAAGATATATTCAAACATCAACAACAGTCAAAACAATTAAAAATCTTATTTTAGAACCTTTAACAGAATGTCAAGTAATACATGTTAAGGGCGATGAAGTGGTACATTACCTCAGAACCCACAAGTCTTATAATATATGACAAAAACGTGTCTAATAAATTGCAACGTCATTTAAGACGTCATAGAAAACTATTTTGGATATTTTAAATAAAGAGACGATAAATGATTTAGTCTTTGCTGATGATCCTAAGTTAAAACAGTTGGGTGTACATTTGTTGGTCGGTAGTGATAAAAACCACAATGCTTCCAATAAGAACTTTCGATCACATATAGTTTAGGTGTATTAGAAAGAGTAATAGATATGCCGCCAGGGAAATGTTTCCCATTGGATGGAAATTGTGATATTTTAAACGGTGCTATTTCCCATAAAAGTTGTTATATATGTTAAAAATTGATAGCACGTGTTAAGTTAAGTTAGTTTACTTGTCTAGAAAAAATTTTTTTTGGATTTATAGAAAATTGTAAACTTTTTAAAAACTAGATAATCTACACTATAACTGACACAAGAAACAGGAAATACGTAAAATTATTTGCGATACATTTATTGATTTGAGTAATTCATCTCTTGCCATTTTTAGAATTTAAAATTTATATAAGATATTTGTATAGCTACTCTTTTAAATTAAATGCCTTACTATTTAACTCCCTTAATTATTTTAATTTTTGGAAATATTTTCGAAGTGAGATGAAATGATGTTTTAAAACTACTAATGCATTTATTACATTATCAGATAGTCGATTTCCGACTTTATTAATAGAAAGTACCAGTTCGATTTCAACGCATTTTGGCCCTAGAGTCGACAATACAATGGTGAGGTTTTCTAAATTTCGTGCTATTCAAATATAGAGAATTGTATGCTGTCAAACAAATTCGGAATTTTTAAATATGTAGGATGTGTTGTTTCTTTTTTCTAATATTTAAATAAACACTTTAGAGCTATTTATAATAATTTAATGTTGCATTTTCATGACATATATATTTAATAATTAAATTTAATTTTATCATGAAACGAGTCAAAAACTATTTAAAAAATTATTATTTTTCAATGTTCTAAATTAATTTTTTTCGCCTTAATTATATGTATTTTTATTTGTAATTCATTATTATATATTCTTATTTTTATTTAAATTTTATAAATTTAATTTTATCATGAAATTATATAATTTATATATATATATATATATATATATATATATATATATATATATATATATATATATAACTTTTATGTTTATTCATATAATATTCATTTATAATGACTTTTATAATGTTTGTTTCATATTTTATAATTTTTATAAGATTTAGGATTTCTGTAGATCAAAAACATCGTGTCAATTTTTGCTAGAAAGAGTGCTAATTGAATTTTTAAAATAAAAAGTGTAAAAAACTTCACAATTTTGTTAAATTTTCTTTTGTTTGGCAATATTTGCTCAAAAGAGAAGAAAGCATTGGGGCAATAGCCCTAAGCTCAATGTGCCAAAGAGTACAGCACAAGTACCAGCAGATTTCAGCTACTATCTGAAGACGAAGAAGAAGCAGTTGTTTTTAAAGAAAGGATTCCTCCTATAATTGTGGATTCTACCTCACAGTTTTTCAACTGTGATTGGATTAATTGGCTACAAGTATACATAAAAACTAAATGGTTCGAAGTTCTGTACGCTTGAATTGAAGGACGCAAAAAGTTTTAAATTGGTTTTATTTGGCCTACCAGAACTGGATACAAACACAATCGGCGAAGAATTTGTCAACTCACACAATATAAAACCTGTAAGCGTAAATTCAGCCTTCGCAGAAATCACGATTATGCAGTTTGTTCAATCAACAAAGACAATAGTGATTGTAGTATAATTTATAAGTGCTACAACTGCATAAATAAATAATCTAAAAAACGTTAACAATAGAGATGATAACCCAATGTGCACAAATCGTCAAAAATATTTAGATATCCGACATCGGATAATATCTAGGGGGACCAGCAGAAGAATGTTTACTATTTTAACCAAGACGATCATGATTTTCCTCAATTGCCAAAGGAAGAACCCCAAAATAACACACGTAATTCCCGCGCTTATTCAGAGGTAGCTAAGAACGATGACATTTCTAATGAAAGGCTTTTGGAAATATTTTTCTACTGCACTCGATGCAAAGATGTCAAAATAAGTACTTGTGGACATAATGTTCGTGTTAATAACTGAGTCAACAGCTGCCCAGCTGGAACACATTTCGCACAAAAGGAAAATCGATATTCTCCTTTTAAATGAGACTCTTGTGAAACCGTACCATAAATTTCAAATTTTTTTCTATAAAATTTATAGAGGATATCGATATACGCATGGCAAAGGAGTTCTAATTGCAACTAAAGGTGGTATTAAGCATATATTGTTACCGAAAATCAAAACAAGTACTGCAGAGTGCATTTTGATACAAGTTACGATTAATAGAAGACCTACCAACATTTTAAAGCTGATTTGGATAAATTAACTCATTTTCAAAAGACTTCTTTATTTTCAGTGATATGAATGCCCAAATACACATTGTAATAATGTGTCAGGTAATTCGGCTGGTAAGGAGCTCTACAGCCATTTCCATCAATCCACCTACTACATTTATTACCCAAATGAGTATACTCGCTTTGGACAAAGTATAAACACCGTGCAACCGTCTACAGTAGACATTCTTTTATCAAACTCGTGTCTCATTTTTTCAAACCTTGATACACATCCAAATGTTTTACAGTCGGACCATGTACCAATGTTATTTCTGGTCATATTCAAAATATTACATAATCAGTTCCCTTGTATTATCGTGCAGACTGGTCAGCAATCAGAAACAAGGTGGAAAATTAAATTAGGAGTCAGAACATTGATCAACCTGTTTCTAATTCAGGTAATCTAGATTTTTTTTAATAAATTAATATCTATATTTAATGAAGCTTTTAAGAAAATCGCTGAAAGCCGTAAAAATCCTTGGCATAGAGAAATTTCTGATGTTAGTAAAACGTTAATTAGTCGGAGAAATAAATACAAATGTAAATTTCGTAGATTTCGGGATTTAAAATATAAAAATCAATTAAAATGTATTTTGAAGCTATTAAATAAACTTATTGATTTCCACCTTAACAAAGCCCGAAATTAATCTTGGTCAAAATGTATTTGAAATAAATTTGTGTGCCTCCGGTTTCTAAAAAATTTTGGAAAGTAATAAAAGTCCTTAAAACAGAAATAAGTCATTTACTGATCTTCATTTAAATGGTGAAGTTTTAAAAGCTGGCTCTAAAAAAGCAAATTTAATAACAGACCTATTTGGTAACTCATACACCATTAGTTTAAATAATGACACAGCTGTCGATACAATACTTGACAGATCTAACGTGAAGCTTACCAATTTAGCTGAAATTAAATGGTTTTTACTTCTATTGAAAACTAATAAGGACCCTGGTTTAGAAGGCATTAATAGCATTATCCTTAAATATACGCCCGATTACTTTTTTGAAACTTTAAATAATATTTTCAGAAGGATATTTGCCAACGATTTTTAAAAAGGCAAAAGTTATCCCAATTCTTAAGCCAGGAAAGGAACCTAAATTGCCGTCTAATTATCAATACAATCAATTAATCAATTAGCATCCTAAGCCTTTGGATAAAGTATTTGAGAAAATAATATCTAAGATAATAGATTTTTCTATTCAAAATAATATTTTTAACCCTCAACAGCTTGGATTTCGCAAGGAGCACTCTACAATACATCAACTAAAAAGAGTTATTAATTCCATTGAAAAAAAAAACAAAAGAAATCACTAGGGTCATCTTTCTTGACATTGAAAACAACATTCGATTTAATATGGCATGGTGGTCTAGCTTTTGAACTTAACATAACATAATAAAGAGTTTTTTAGATCAACGCTCATTTGTTGTATCTATCGATAACATGGTATATAGTGATAGACAAATACTGCCGCAATGGTCTATATTATTACCTACTCTTTATTCAATATATATTTCTGATATTACTGTTAGCAGGAATCAATAAGTAGCTTTTTACGCAAACGATAGTGCTTTCATTTGCTGTAGTAAGGTATCTAACGCAATAATCAAAAAATAATTAAAGAAAGTTTAAAGTTTAGCCACAAAACTTTGATAACTGGAAGATTAAAGTCAATGTAAATAAAATACAAGCTATTATATTTCCATAGGTCGCAGAAACGTATTCCTAAAAAACATTTATATACTGCAGGATAGTATAAAATATCTAAGTATTATTTTAGATAAAAAAAAACTATCATTTAAACAACTCATACAGTATATTTGTAATAAAGCAGTTAAATGCGGTCTTGCTCTTTACCCCTTACTTAATAGAAGATTTAAACTTAGTTTAAAAAACAAGATCCTTATTTACCAATCCCTGTTCGGCCAATTTAAGTAAATCTTCATAACGTTAATTAATTATTTAAATTAAATAATTATTTTATAAAGGTTTCAATAAAGTCAAATAATAAAATATTATATCTTTTTATAAATTTTTGTAAGTTATACATTATTTTATTTAATTATTTTATATTAATTTTATATTTTTCATTTTTGTTAATTAGTTTATTATTCATATGTATATATTATTTTAAATTTATATCAATTTTTGTGAAATATTAATATATTTTTATGTATATTTTACGTTAATTCTTTGTAAATTTTATATAGCGAATTTCTCATACAAATTCTTTTGAATTTTTAATGAATTAACGTATTCATGTTTATTCAATATTACTTAATTCTTAATTTTTATATTTTTTTTTTTTTTTTCATATTCTTAATAACTTTATTCTTTTACGATATTTTTTAATAACTTCCACTTCTGATATTATTTTTTATATGGATTTTGTAGATTCTTTTTCCTGTGTCCGTATGAATAATAACCTTATTATTTCCCATTTATAAAATGTGATGTAAACTAAGTCCCCTTGTTTATATTGTTTAGAGTCTTGTCGTTTTCTGTTTGTCCAAAAATTTCTTAAATCCTGATTTTTTTAATCGTTTTTGTAATGTCATACAGGGTCTTCTCAGGGAAATATTTTGTTAATGCGTTGAGTCTTGTTAGAAAATATATCATTAGGTTTCATCTTCATCTTGGATTTCTAAGAAATGGCTTTTGCTTCCTTGGAAAAAAAGGTAGAAAGTAACACCAATGTTTTCTGCAAGAAATACAGTGAAGTCCATTACCCTTTACATGAGAATCGGCAACACGTACAGATAGTCCACTACATTTAATGTGACAGAGACCATTACATAACTAACAAGTAATTACCCTCTCATCATTGTTGACTTTAAACTGTTGTAATATTTTATATTTATTTACCAGTGTTTATGTAACTGTGAAAGCTATTTATTTTGTTTTTCTTTTTACTTTATTTATGTTTTTAAGAGAAGAGGGAAATTATAAATTTTTTACTGTTGTTATTATTTACTTAAAGTTTCTTTTAAGTTGGTTTGTATTATTGTTTTCAATTGTTGTACTAAATAACTTTAGTTAACTTAATGTATTGTATTATTATAACGATTCACTGCATTATTATATACTAATACTAATTCATTCGGTTTGTGTTTCTTACTTCCTTTTGTAGACACCGAAAGATTTCTATAATGGTTGAATGTAGCCTTTCAACTTGACCATTTATCTCACTTCTCTATTTTAAATAGGAAGTTGCTGCTAAGGTTACCAAAATTATAATGATCGAATGCTGTTGGGAATCTAAATGTATTTAATAAATATACCTGCCAGTTTTTTGATCTGAATTATATTCTCCAAATTTAATTCGTGTATGAATTCAAGGTTTAACTTCATTCCTTTATTCGTGAAGTTAGTTAGTAATGATGGCAGAGCTTGAAGAGATGTTGTTTCCTTACTAACAAATGTTCGATTTCCAATCATCAAGGCCTCGTTACTAAACTAAATGATATGGTCTGATACGGGTGGACACTCTTCAGAAATAACGCTGATCAAACATTTTGATTTTATAGTTCCTTTTGAGATATTTTTACTATCTCTATTTTTCATTTAAAGATGTTGTTGATTAAAAACTGTTTATTGCTGTTTGTTATTGCTTGCTCTTGACACTGCTATTTATAACCAAGCAGATCCATTTCAATTTAAGAGAAGTGGTTTATTTTCTTTATTATACTTCAGCTTATCCAATCGTAAATATTTAATAGGATTTTGTTGAATTCATATTTCTCAATACCCTGTAATATTTTTCCAATATTAATGATCCAAATATGTCGATACTCCATTGAAGGCGTTGAATCCAGTAACTTAAAAAATAACTAAAATATAGCTCACATAAATTACATTATTAATATTAATTTTTTAGTAAAAATTTTTCATTTACAATTTTTTTGTTTTACTTCGATATAACTTTTATTACTCTGTAAGGTGTCGAATCTTGATAACTTTGAAATATTAACCATCATTTCACCAGTAAAAATATATTTTAAAATTTAATTTTTATTTATAATGATTTTTTAATTTAAAAATTATATATTTTTAATTTTTGTAGATACATTTATAATAATTTAATATTACATTTTATTACATATATTTTTAATACTAAAATTTAATTCCGTTTTATCATAAAACGGGTCGAAGACTATTTAAAAAATTGTGTATTTTTTAAAAATATAAATTATTGTTTTCATTTTAATTATATGTATATAATTAAATATAATATATTACATATAATACAACAACTTAATAAATATTGTTTTGTATGCTCCTTATTCTGAAAGCATCTTATAACAGACTGAAATCGTTAATGAAAAATTTTTCGAAACAATACATTAAATATCGAACCTCACCAATTCCGATTTACTTCATTTTAAATATAAGTAAGAATACAAAATTCTTTATAAGATTTTAAATAATAGTTTAGATTCTTTCTTGGTTAAAATTTCAAATTTTAAGAAATTTGTTAAAAAAATACGATTTCCATACATCTTTTTATATGGTGTTTGATCTTAGATGAAGCCAAACAGTTTTTGTTTCTCACTATTTTTGTAAAAGCACTTTATTATCTTGGATCAAGATCTTTAATTGCCTTTGTTTAATTTGTTTTCTAAACACAAAAGTTTCATCTCAAATTTATAATTAGTTGAAATCTAATATTTTTTATACTTTTTTAAGTATAGCATTTGATATTTTTATTTTTCGTCTATTGGATTTTTTATTGAAATATTTTGAGAAGCATGTTAAAATTATCATATTTCACACGTTTGAATTTGCTAGAATACACTCACATGTCGATTGTACTCATTATCACTCCACATATTTTATCAGTATTTCAATTAAACATCTATCATTAAAAATCCAATTTTGCATTTTAATAGTCTTTTATATACTTCTTACTCTTTCAAGCACAAACTAGCTAATACACAATTTAGCCCTTATCATAGTGTCTCATTACACAATTTTATATCAAGACAAACGTCAAACTTAACACGAATTTGTGGAAGGTGGCAGCAGCTGCACAAAAGCAACAATATGGCGTATTTATTATTGTTTTTTATATATGTAGTTTGACAACTGTAACAACCAAAATAATAATCAGCTGTTTAACTAAGGTTACCATGTATATATTAGCACTGATTTTGACGTTTGTTTTGATAAAAATTTATCTAATGTAGACACTAGGTAAAGTCTTTATTAAGAAAATCGTACTCAAACTAGGCAACCCTTCTCAGTTTATCTCTCATTTATATTGTCAGTGTTGTGAATAGTTAGAATAAATTATTCGTTAACTGTTTTATTCCATTATTATTTTTGATGTTCTAGTAAGTTTTTGATGATAAATAAGTTTTTAATTTAAAAATAATTTATTATTTAGGTTATGTAAATATAATTATGTATAAATTAAATAGCTGTAATTATAAGTATCCGAATAACGAATATTCTGTGATAAAATTAACATCATTATTTCATATTTGGTATTGTTTACATTATTTTTGTTTATATTTTGTTAAAATTTAACTAACGAACGAAAAGTCGCACATATGTGATTATGGCGAACATTTGGTTCACATGCCGGCAGTCGGAATATTAGTATTTTAATCCAAAATAGGAAAAATAGACGTTCTTCTTATTATGTTTATTATTTTATTACAAAATAGCTTAAATTAAAAATTTGTGATGAAAATAATATTCTGTCCCGGAATTCAGTTCATACATTTTTGAATAGCTATTATTGGCGCATTATTTAATTTCGGAACAAATCTTAACATCCGGAAATTAAAAAATATGACCTTTTTGTCAAAAATTTACGCATAAATACAAAAAATCATTTTTCTTGAAATATGCATGAAACGGAAATAATCTTAAAGTAGTATTTTAAAATATTTAAAGCTAACAATGGCTTACTAAAGGTGCATTAAGCGAATCGTCGTTTTTTAATACAATTTTTATGAATTTTGCTTAACAATAGTTAGTAAAGCTGTATTAAGTTTTTTTTTTTTTTTTTTTTGTTTATACGGCTGTAACTGCTTATACAACAAACGCCTATGTAAAATAGCATTTCATCTAACATCATATTATGCGTTTGTGCTGGTGTTTTTAACGCATAAAAAAGTTATCCAACACCCACCTTAAAGTATACCAATCGACTCAGAATCACATTTTAAATCGATCTAATCATATCCGTCCGGATGGCTGGCGGTCCATCTAAATTTTATGCACAAAGTACGGGTCGCAATTTTAAAGATAATTCAATTCACGCGGGACTTTTATGATACAAGGACGAAGTCTACTGAAATTAGTTGTTATCGGTCCATTATTTCGCCTAGCCCCCATACAAATGTTCGCCCGGAATAGAGTTTAAACAGAATATTTCAATGAAATTCTTTGCAAAGAAGTTCTGTACAAATATCAATCTTTCTCCCAAATTTTATGAAGATCGGTCCACAATTTACCTTAGCTCCCATATACACCCCTCTTCCGAAAATCACTTTAATGTGCATAAATCCCATACGAATGTTAATATGAAGTTTATATTCAACACAAATAAATTTTATTTATTTATTTTTTAAGTAGAAACAACATTGCCAAATTTTATAAGAATCGGTACATAATTTACCATAGCTCCCATTAAACCCACTTCCAGGAATCGCCCTTGATTCTTTAATTTTACAGGCATTATTATTTCCTTCTGTTTTTTTTTTCATATTCTTATTAATCTTATTCTTTTTTGATATTTTTTTAATCATTTTCATTTCGCATTATTTTTTACCAAAGTGAATGAGTTTAGTTATTTTTTATATGGATTTTGTAGATTCTTTTTCCTGTGACCGTATCAATAGTAACCTTATTATTTCTGTCCATTATTTCCCGTTTATAAAGAGGTTTTAGTTTCGGTTTAATATGTTTATCTCGAATATAACAATGTCCCTTTGTCTATACCGTTTAGGGCCTTATCGTTTTCTGTTTGTCCAAAAATTTCTTAATTCCTGATTCTATTTAATCTTTTTTGTAATGTCTCACGGAAATTAAAAATATTTTGTTATTTAATGCGTTGAGTCCTGTTGAAAAATATGTCACTAGGTTTCACCTTTGCTACAGAATATATACTAATCCATTTGTGTTTCTTATTTTCTTTTGTAGAAAGATTTATATAATGGTTGAGTATAGCCATTACCTTACTTCTTTGTATTGGTATTTAATAGATTTTTATTCAACGACTTCCAATGTGACTATAAACTAATGGGTTTAAAAATCGTTTTTCATTATCCGTTATGATTAACTTACTGTAAAATAATGAAAAAGCTTTCCAAATTTCTGGCGTAAATGAATTACAGGTTTTTTTTTATATGATTTTTAGGAGTAGTGGTCTCTTTTAATTTCGTATTAAAAGGGTGCCTGTCATGCTTATTGAGACGACAAGTTTCACATGTTTTAACATAATGTTTAATGCGATTGGTCATTTTTGAAAAGTAATATTTTTCTAGTATTTGTAATACTGGATGCCAACTTTTATGATCTGTTTCGATTATGCTACATGCCCTTTTTTCGTTGGCGACATCTTCCACTACTCTTTGCATGATCTTGTTAAAAAGAAACTATTTGCAAAAAACGAGATCAGGTTTTAATAGCGTTTTTAATACTTCAATTAGTGATTCTTTTTCTAAGTTATCCAATATCACATAATGTGGGCTGTATCCTGGTTGGAAATTTTGATGAGAATGCGATTCATTTCCTAGCTTAATTATTATCTGGTTTCTGAAGGCATTTAAATGAGCTTCGACATGGAGTATCAAATCGGAAGCATCCTGTTCAGCGCTATGAACCATGGCAGAGAAGGAACACACATCACTTGTTGTTATTGTATTTGAATTTGATTCACTAGCGGTAATTGTTGTTGAATGCCTTCGTGCTAAATTTGCCTCACTAGCTGTAATAGTTGCAGAATTTCCTTATGATTCCATATCGGAATCACTTAGCATATTTATTTCAATCCTTAATCGGGAGAGGGTTTCAGCCACGGCATGTGATTTACCTGGTTTATAAATCGATTCGTGGTTATATTATTCTATTCTGCTATTCCAACGCCTCAGCTTTGTATTAGGATTTCTCTTTCCTAGAGCAAATGTTAAAGGTTGATGATGACGTTTCTTTCTCATGGTTTTCTTGTGTTGTATTAAGTTATCATAGCATAATTTTACACATCCGTTGTAGGATTAAAACACTTATCGAAGTCAGGGAAAGTGATTACATCAGCTGAAATTAGTAACTCTTTGAAGTCTTTGAAATCTTAAAGATCTTCTTCATTTAACACAATCGGAACATGTTTTGAAGCATTTTCTTTCTACATTATGATGTGAGTCCAGGGAAGCTTTTTATTTCTTTTATGTTGGCATTTATTTTCAATGACTATTACTTTCTTTTTGTCCGGCTTAATACCATCGGTAGTGACAAGATAGACAGATAGAGAAGGTAGATGTGATACCAGATAGTACCACATCTCCACCCAGAGACCGATCCCGGTCCATTGTGAGTCCCTTCAACAGAATATCTGCGAAATAAGAGTATAGAATACAGAAAATAAAAAATACAGAGTACAGAAAAAGTAGAGTGAAAGATAAAAAGGGAATAAAATGCAACGAATCATAAAGGGGGACCAGCAATGCTACCAATCCCCCTAGGGTTATACCCCTGATTCTCCCTCAAGCAGACGATTCCCATGACGAAGCCTATGACGTCAACAAGATCTGCGTCCCGAACGTCACTTAGCACGTCGAGGAACTGGCTACCCAGCCACTTCATCCTATGATGCTGTAATTCGTGGACAATGGCACACAATGTGCTCAATAGACTCGGTCTCGTCGACGTCTCCACACAGTCTACAAAAATCGGAACTGTTAGCGTCCAATCTAGACCTCATCTTCCCTATCAAACAGTGACCCGTTATGGCCCCTATCATGATCCTCAAGCTCTTCCTATTCATGCCCAGGAGAGTGCTAGTGCCTGCCTTGTCCAATACCGGCCATATCGCCCTCGACACTCTGCAGTCCTCTCTACTCTCCCAAGCCGAATTGGTTCTGACCATGATCCAATCATTGATCTTCCCATAGAAGAAACTAAGTGGTGGTTTCACATATATCTCTCTCCCCGAGACGTTCCCTGCCGCACCTTGCCTTGCCAGTTCATCAGCCAATTCATTGCCTGAAATATTGCAGTGGCCAGGCACCCAGCAGAGTCTCACCATGTAGTCCTCCATCAGCTCTCTCAGTGTCTTCCTACAGGCAGCTACTAGCCTGGATCTCACCAAATGTGTCCCCAAGGCCCTCAGAGCCGCCTGACTGTCCACATAGAGAGTGACCTCGGTACCTCTCGCAATGTTTTGCCTGATCATTTCTGCGGCCTTCAGGATGCCGAGAATCTCAGCCTGAAACACACTGCACTCATCAGGGAGTCTAAAAGAGCCCTTCAAATCCGTGCCCATAATATAGACCCCCGCCCCGGTACCTTCGTCCAACTTTGATCCGTCCGTGAACACTGCACAACCCCCATATACTCTCTCAGTGCCGGACCAGATTCCCCTATCAGGTATCACCACGACAGGATTTACTCCAAAGTCCGATTCAGCGGCCATGTAATCTGATGCCCCTGTAGAGCTCAGATTAACCTCACCGTAACTGATCCCGTAAATGACCCTGGAGTGACCTGCTCTTGATGAGCCTAATAGTCCCAATTCCTTAAGTCTCAGTAGACTCTTTGCTGCCATACCCCTCACAAACTCTTCAATGGGTAAGAGATGAAGTATGACATCCAGAGCCGCTTGTGGTGTGCTTCTCATTGCACCTGTAATGCCAATCGAAGCACACCTTTGTGCCTTTGACAAAAGGCTCCTATTACTCTTACATTCCAGTGCCTGCCACCAGACAGAACAACCATAAGAAAGGATTGGTCTCACCACCGAAGTGTAAATCCAATATACAACTTTTGGTTTGAGCCCCCAATTCTTACCTATGGAGTTTCTACAGGTGTAGTAGGCATTGAGGCCACGCTTGAGTCTTTCCTGAACATTCCTCTTCCAGGTCAGTTTACTATCAAGGAACACCCCCAGATATTTCGCTGAGTCTGAAAGCCTCAGTTCAGTTCCACATAGTATCGGTAGTCTGAAATTCTCTACCTTGTACCTCCTAGTAAACAGAACCAACTCTGTCTTTTCCGGGTTCACTCCCAACCCCTTATCAGCGGCCCACGAGGACAGCTCACCCAGCGCTGACTGCATGATCTCACTGATTGTGGGAAGAAATTTTCCCTTTACCAGTATGACCACATCATCAGCATAAGCCACGATCTTCCGCCCTCTGCTGTCGAATTGACGCAAAATCACATCGACAGCTATTAGCCACAGCAGGGGTGAGAGCACTCCCCCTTGCGGAGTCCCCCTAGTCACTAGTTTTCTTAAGCATATTCCACCCAAGCTTGAATTGACAATCCTGCTGCTCAGCATGAGGATTATCCATTCGATCAAGAAGTCATGTACCTTAAGATCCACCAGCGCCTGCTTGATAGCGTCAATCTTAATATTGTTGAACGCTCCCTCAATATCCAAGAACGCGGCCATGGTGTACTCCTTATACCGAAGTCCTTGTTCTATATAACCCACCACATCACTCAGCGCACTCTCCACAGATTTACCCTTCAGGTAAGCATGTTGAGCACTACTCATGATGCTGGAGCTACCAGACGATCTTAAATATAGATCTATCAGTCTCTCTAAAGTCTTCAAAAGGAAGGACGATAGGCTGATAGGTCTATAATCCTTGGGTTTCGAGTGACAGGTCCTTCCACCTTTCGGTATGAATATGACCCTTACCTCTCTCCACCCCCTTGGAATATGTCCATGTATTAGACACCCCTTAAAAATCTCAACCACTAGTAGACGGACCACCAACGGTGCATTCTGCAACATGGCCGGAAAAATACCATCCGGGCCCGGTGACTTATAAGGCTTGAATGAATTCACCGCCCATGTGACCTTCTCCACCGTTATTAGGTCTCTTACCACTGTTCCAATCATCCCACTGGTGGACTCCGTGAAGAAGTGCTCTTCCTCACCTGATTCCTCCACCAATGGATCCCTGCCGGAATGTACTCCCGGAAAATGGGTTTCCAAAAGTACATTAAGTGACTCAGAACTAGACTCCGTCCATGAACCATCTGATCTCTGGATACTCCCAGGAACACTAGGGTCCTTTGACAGTATCTTCCTGAATCTAGAAAGTTCATTGACCGAGTCAATGGCCTCGCTAAACCTAATCCACGAGGCTCTTTTAGCTCTTCTAATGTCCTTTTTGTACTTATTAAAACACACTCTATAGGTGCCCCAGTCTTCGTCCCTACCAGACCTATGAGCCTTGTTGTACAGCCTGCCAACTGTGGTCCGTTGAGCCTTTAACTCCTCCGACCACCAGACCGGCTGTTACCTTTTACCCGGATAGCTCACCGGGCAGTTAAGCTCATAGCTTCTGTTGATGGACCCTGTTACCTTCTCCACCATCTCGTCAAGATTTACCCTCGACAAGACCTCCATCGGAGTTCCAGTCAATCTTGACCCCAGATCCCGCCCGAAGGCGTCCCAATCCATCCTCCTTGGATTCCTAAAAGGTTTCCCCTCAGAACCTAGGAAGTTCAGACTAAAGGTTATCCTACCATGGTCAGAGAAAGTACACCCCATGGCCACCCTCCAGTCTTCAACTAGGTCCTTTGAGTTAGTCAGTGTGATGTCTATTACTGAATCCCTGTCCTTCGTTCTGAACGTAGGAGTATTACCCCTATTACAGATTAAAAGATCATTCGCAATAATAAAATCAAATGTTGACTCACCCCTCTTATTGGTATCCCTGCTACCCCATTGACTGTGGTGTGCATTGGCATCGCAACCGAGCAATAGACGTACTCCATTCCGTCTTGCGTACTCGGCTAAGGCCCACACCCTGTCATCTGGTGGTTCCAGCTCCTCATAGGGCATGTACACCGAGGCCAAGGCCAGTTTACCGCCTCCCAATGCCTCTCCTTGAACGACCGTTAGATCACCATAACTGAAAGAGTTAAGAAGAATTACTTGAAGATCATTCTTCACCAGAATACAAGTCCTCACCTTATCCTCAGTGGACGGCTTGAACAATTTGTATCCTTTGGCCCTTAAACCACAGACCTGGTTATTATTTAGCCAAGGCTCCTGGATTAGGGCCACGTCCACATTGGTCTCACTGAGGTAGGTTATTAATTCGGTCGAGGCCGCTTCACAATGATGCAGATTTATCTGCACCATCCGCAACCTCTTTGGCTTTATCATTTTTCGCGTAGCGAAATTTGATGTAGCCAAGCCCGAACGTAACAACCCCCCCCCCCCCCCAATGAGTCCAATTTCCTAATAGATTCCCGATCCACTGCGAATCGGAAATCTTTTCCCTGGTTCTCTTTACAAGTCAATGAAGAGACAAGTTTCCATTGACTTGTATTGATCCCCCTATTTTGTCCTTCCAATATTCCCAGTATGACTTCCACCGGCTTAATGGGTGGTGGTATCCATACCGTGACTATTGGCCGCAGAGGCAATTCCGACGCTGGTATAACCTCCAGTTGCGCATCTGGACAGAGGTTGCCACATCTGTTAATCGCGGCTTTCAGGAATTCGAAAGTACCCTTATTACCGCAACCAACAGTCTTGACACCCCTTGTCCAGTCTGCACCCATGAAGGCTATTTCACCCGGCCTGTGCCTTGCCTGGAAGATTTCGTCCATAAGTTTGTCCTCAATCAGCCGCCACATTTCCGTACTGATTCTCCCATCTGGATCAGCACGGTCAATGACTGCTGCTTGAAGAATGTCCGACTTGGACGAATCCTTCCCCTTTTTGGACGATGAAGGTTGTACGTCACCAGCTACTACCCGCTTCACTACTCCCTTATAAGAGTTTTTAAGCGGGCCACTTGGTGCATTACCAACCTTCTTCGCAGACGGAATCTGCTGGTCATCCCCCGACCTCACTCTTTTTATGGTCCCCTTAGGAAGACCTTTAAAAGAGTCATGCGGAAAATGACCAGCTTTCTTGGAGGTAGTGGGTGTCTCATCTCCAGGCAGAGCTCCCCTAATTGACCTCATTTGAGATCCTTTAGCGGGGCTCGCAAGAGCTTGGTTTACCCTCTCTACTCTCTTCTCAGTGGGTTTTTTCTCACTACCAATCCTTGCTGACCTGTCACTTCCCTTGAGAGAACCTACAGGACTGCTGGATGGCTTGTGAGCACCACAAAGTGTACCAGCGTCGACTTTTGGTTCCAAAGTGTTGGTAGACAATCCCAGGATGTCACCGATGGAGCCATAGGACCGTTCAAACCTGTAGATGCTCTTTCGGTATTTCCTGCGAACATGCCTATCCCGCCCGTCTAACAGCGATGGGTCCTTTCTAGCCAACTTATTTAGTGCACCTATAGAGGCCCTAACACCGTTTTTCGCCTTTTCAAAATTCGTTCGACTGTCGGTTGCGGCTTGCTCATCCATTGGATATGCTACCGCTACCTGCCGAACAATAGGTTTGGCCGTAGGCCTTGGCGTACCTGATGCCCCCGTCGAGCTCACCTGCTTCCTACCCGGAGTTGACGCAGTGACTGCAGTTCCGATTTCCTTGCCCCGATCAAGAGCAGAGACAACTGTTGTCTCATGCTCTTCATCGGATAAAAGAGACAGGTCCTCCAATCCCTCCGTCGCTCCAGATCCTACAGGGTCCTCCGCCGAGTCCAGCAGGCTGTCCTTCTCCGTTAGTTGGGTCATTAGTTGTCCGTGTTGTATGAGGATGTCCGTATGCAGTCTTATTAAGACCATGTCATCGTCCCCATCCTCATTTTTCCCCCCTTTCCCGACGTCGTCCTTGTTTTCCCCTACCTCGACCCTATCTCTAACTCTTATGTCAGCGTCCGTCCCTTCTACTTCCCTAATGCAGTCTTCTTTGTCCGTTGTCCCTTTGTCCCGTTCATCACTTAACCTACTTGTTTCCATTTTTATATTCCTATTTGGTCCCACGAGTATGCTCGTAAAAAATAGACCATCTCGCGCAGTGACGGCGTACGCGGACTAGGCTGTAATACAACTGACCCTTGCCATCAGCATCAGAGGGGAGCTGTTCACTATTAGTTTCTTTTAGCACTAACTAATCATTCAGATCCTCGGTACTGCTACCAACCACCTTGATCTTAAAAGTGCATAATACCCATTTATTTGGTCCACGGAAAACGTATTGCACCAAGACCGTACCCAGTGCCAGAGATGTATTCATTTCGGCGGAAACACCAAATAGAATACATCAATGCATCGCATCCAGTCCAGCAAGCCTTCCGTTTTCAGGACTGGGTGTGATACAAAGGATGCATTAATGTCGGCAAGGGAAGAGGGCTCCAGCACCGTACATTAGTGCATCCAGTGTCTCTCGCCCAATCCCCCCTATTCGCCGCCTGGGGACGCGTCCGATGGAAGTAAACACGGAGTGACAAAGTAACAAGGAATTATACTTCCTTTTTCATGAAATGTGCTAATTATTTCAGTATATAGTCACCTATTACGCCATCGAATGGTTTGAATCCCGGTAGGACGTAAAATGTTATTATAGTTTTCTAGCTTTGAGAAAAAATTTTCACTAAACTTTGTGTGTTATTAGACAGAGTGAACAGAAAATGCTTTAAATAAAATTTTACAATTTTTCGATTACACAGGACTGATAAAATTCTTGTTGGCACAGGGTCTACCGGTTTTAACAAATAATTTTCCGTCTTAACTTAATTAAAGAGTGCTATTGGCGATTGAATTTCACGTAAAACCCGTTTAATATAGCATTTCACTGATTTAATTTAATGAATTCATACTTTAAAAATAATATTAAAAATTCAACTCAACACTTGATAATAGCACTTTTTTGTTAATAAAGAAAAAAATACTTCTTCATGGTTTATAGTTGTATAATCGGATATATCTCCTTAATCAATTTGTAAAAATATTTAAAGTACTTTTTAATTAATTATAGTTTATCTTACACTAACAGCATTGCTTTTTAAGGAAAAAATTAAAACAAAAAAAAAAAATATTAATATTGTTACGTTTTAAAAACGGTGGTTTATTTCCTTTAAATAACCCATATACTTTGATCGCAAATAAAAGCAGTTTAGTAGTTTAAAAGTTGTAACGACTCTTTATTTTATTTAAAAATGTACAACAATACAGTTTAAATAGTCACTTTGTGTTTTAATACACACACACACTTAAATTACACGCTTTATACAGCACACTTTAATAATGTACAAGATTATACAGCCAAGGCAGTTAATATGTCTTTACTTAACGACGCTTCCAATTAGACTGACTCAATGGTGTTCTCATGGCCAATTTATATACACTGTATTACCTACTAGATGTTTCTTGAAAGCTCTATTTCTTTCTACAATGTTCTTAACGGACAAACTAGAGCTTTTGATGTTAATGTTAGCAGCTTAAACATTTAGTGTTGCCATACTTAAAAACAATGGTGAAAGCTTTTTATTCAATGTTGTACGTTTAGAACTATGTTAATCATTTTTACAGCTATGTTAACTGCTGTTAACATAAACGGAAATGTCTGGAAGCATTGAGAAAGATTTAAACCGGCCGTTAAAACCGTTATATTTGAATTCAAGTACAATTTCGTAACACTGCCCCCCGCTTAAGCCTGTTCGTCCCGAATAGACACGAATTCATTTTTCCCATAGCCAGCTAGTCGTTCTAGATGTACGACCTTCATTTTAGATCTCGGGCTCTTTTCTTTCTGTATTCTGTACACCACGTCGTTTAATTTCTTAATCACTTTGTATGGTCCATCCCAATGGGTTTGTAGTTTGGGAGACAGTCCTTTCTTACGTTGTGGGTTATACAACAGTAAAAGCTGGCCTTCGTTAAATCCTTCAGAATTCGCTGCTCGATCGTATCTGGCTTTCATTTTATCGCTGGTCATTTTTATTCGTCTTCGTACGAATTCATGTAGTTCGTTCAGGTCATCTTGCTCTTGGGAAGTGTTTTCCTTATTTGTTGATGAGGGCTTAATACCGAATTCTAAATCACCAGGCAACTTGAGTTCTGTCCCGAATACAATTTTTGCAGGTGTTCGAGAGGTTGAGTCATGAACGGCTGATCTGTATGCCAATAGAAATTTCGGTATGTGTTTATCCCAGTCTTTCTGATGTGCACTGACCACTTTTCTTAAATATTCCTCCAGAGTGCGATTGAATCTTTCGACCATGCCATCAGATTGAGGATGCAGTGGCATTGTTCTAGTTTTTCTTATTCCGTATAAATCGCACATTTCCTTGAATACGGCAGATTCAAAATTTCTACCCTGATCAGAATGCAACTCCAGTGGAACACCATAGCGGCACACCCAGTTGTTCACAAATACGCTTATAACCGTTTTAGCTTCCTGATCGGGTATGGCATATACCTCTGGCCATTTGCTGAAATAATTCATAACCACTAGAACGCAACGGTTTCAGGCATCACTGACAGGGAAAGGGCCTGCTACATCCATAGCAATCCGCTCGAATGGCGCACCTGAGTTATACTGCTGAAGTTGTCCACGACTTCTTCTTACTGGGCCCTTCGCTGCTATGCATTGTGAACAATTGCCTACCCAATCGGCTACTGCTTGCTGACAACCCAATAAAAACGTTGTTTTAACTTTTCTAAGGTTTTTGTCACACCAAGATGACCACCACTGGGACCATCATGGAACTCTTTCATTACTTCGTTTATTTTAGAGGTTGGTACTACAATTAAATTTGTGACTGCTGACGGTAAGCACTTTCCCATATGCGGTATAAGCAGCCATTTAACAACTGTAGACTATTCCATAGGGCCCAATATGATTTCATTAGTGGACTTTCGGCGGATATTTCATTGCGGGCTGGCCTTTTACCTTCTTCTTTTGCCGATATTATTTTTGCCAGTATGGGGTCATTTCTTTGCGCTACAGACCAATCTTCACTGGACTCTATATGCATTAGTCGAACATCGACGATACCTTCCTTTTCCTCGGTTTTTGCACAATGCTTACATTCCACGTTGCAGGGCCGTCTTGACAGCGCGTCCGCGTTGCCGTGTTTCAAACCCTTCCGGTGCTCGATGCTAAAATCATAGCTCTGAAGCCGCTCTATCCAACGAGCCAGTTGTCCTTCAGGTTGTTTAAATTGCAGCAACCACCTGAGGGCAGAATGATCGGTTCTCAGTCGGAAGTGTTGGCCATACAGATATTTGTGGTAATGCTTCACACACTCTAATACTGCCAAAAGTTCTCGTCGCGTTACGCAGTAGTTTCCTTCAGGCTTCGAAAGCGTTCGGTTGAAGTATCCAATGACCCATTCAGTGCCACCGACTACTTGTGAAAGTACACCGCCTATTCCGTATCCGCTCGCATCGCTATCTACCACAAATGTTTCTCCAGGTATAGGATATGACAAAATTGGTGCCGTACATAATAGATCCTTGAGCTTCTGGAATGCTAGTTCTTGTGCTTCACACCATTGGAATGATTGTGACTTCTTGGTCAGCTCATGTAAGCTTGCGGCTACATTGGCGAAATTCGGTACAAATCGTCTGTAGTATGTGCAAAGGCCAAGAAAACTACGCAATTCGTGGAGATTTCTCGGACGTGGCCAGTTCTTAACAGCAATTATCTTATCCTCATCTGTTGATATTCCGTCTGCTGTTACGCGATGTCCCAAATATTTGACTTCTTTCTGGAACAACGCACACTTCTTTACACTGAGTTTGAGTCCAGCCGCTGATATTCGTTTAAGGACTTCTTCAAGATTATTCAGATGTTCATCAAAAGTCTTACCCATGACAATTATGTCATCGAGGTACACCAAGCATGTCTTCCCGTGAAGTCCTTTCAATACCTGTTCCATTGAACGCTCGAATGTGGCTGGAGCATTGCAGAGTACAAATGGCATCACATTAAACTGCCATAACCCATCACTCGCGGTAAAGGCGGTTTTTTCCTTGTCTTTTTCTGAAATCTCTACCTGCCAATAACCACTTTGCAAGTCCAATGTGGAGAACCATTGTGTTCCAACTAGTGTATCCAGGGTGTCGTCAATTCTTGGTAGCGGGTAGCTGTCTTTCTTGGTGACGTCATTCAGTTTTCTATAATCGACGCAAAATCTAGTGCTGCCGTCATTCTTCTTAACTAAAACAACAGGCGAGCTCCAAGGACTTGAAGATGGTTCGATTATACCGTTCCGCTCCATTTCATTAACCAACTCCTTCACTTCACTTCGTTTTGCTAGAGGAACACTTCTGGGCACCTGCTTTATTGGTCTCGCTTCGCCAGTATTTATTTGATGCTTTACAATTGCCGTTCTACCATGGCTTTGACTTTTTATGGCGAAGACGGAGCTATATTTCTTCAGAATCTGTTTGGCCTTATTTCTGTCTGGCAGCGCTAATCCTTCTACCCATTTCCCCACATATTCCGCTAGTAGCTCGTGTTCTTTGGTGGATTCATTGGCAGGTTGCGGGTTTTTCTCGCAATTGATTACTGCCTCTGCTGAAGTGCATTGACCTATTTCGGAATTTGGCTTAACGACTTTTTCATAGCTGGACAGGTTAAGCATTCTTACAGGAACTATTTTGTTGTTGCAGGGTTTAACGAGGGCTTTTGCTGTTACAAGATCACTTGTTATTTCTGCTGGTTCTACCACCCACAAACTGTTGTCCTCACAATCTCCCTCCATACGAGCCCATACTAAAGTTTCTGACTGTGGTGGTAGCTTCTGATGCTCGACGGTAACTAGCTTTTTTACTTGAGTCCTATTTTCATATCCGACGTCAAGGGGTATCTCCATATTTCGCCAAATCATAACTTTTTGTCCCATATGCAAAGTAATGCCATGGCTAATCATGAAATCAGCACCAACGTTGGCAATGGTTAATTTCACATTTACTTTACCATAGACCGTGGCCGGCTCCCCAGTAGGTGTGCGCAGGCTTACCCCACATAATGGTTCAATTGTTTTCTTGACTAAATCTGGCCTGACGATAGACTGTGATGCCCCGGTGTCTACAGTAAAAACGTGCTTCTGACCGTTGATGTACCCCGAAGCAGTAAGATTGCTATTTTTCTGTTGCATTACGGATATGGAGATGGTGGGGCCCTCAGATGTGGGAGCTAGCTCTTGCCCCTTAGTGCCAGCTCGTTTTAGTTTAAAGGTGATTCTTGTGATGATTGATGATTTGACTGCCGGTTATTTCTTTGAGGCGAGGTAGATCTGGTTCGTTTCCTTGGTGCTTTGCAGTTTCGCTGAATATGACCCGATTTACCATAGTTATAACATTTTATTCTGGCTTTATTTTGATTCTCGTTAAACGCCTTCAAAACCATTTTTAATTCGTCGACTATATTTCTCTCATTATCAGGAACAACTTCAACATTTCGCACCTTGCATATTTGCGGCTTTGAAATTATTTTCGCCGTTTCTTGTGCCAGCGCGAATGAGACAGTTTCAGTGAATGATGGTTCAGGTTTGGCACAAACCGCGTGTTATATTTCAGGATCGCGAATGCCATTAACAAATGTCTCTATCTTGATATGGTCCAAAAACGGGCTGTTTTCCCCTGGATAAGTAAGCTGCAGCAAACGCTCGATTTCCAACGCAAAGTCTTGTAGTGTCTCATTGGGCTTCTGCACTCTACCACGCAATTCCATTCGGTATAATTCATTTTTAAGTTCACAAGCGTACTTACGTTGTAACGCCTCCATTATGTCATAATAACTATTTCTGTTACATGCTGGCACGCTTTCGAGAACTAATGCTGCTTTCCCTTTTAAGGCCAATATCAACTCTATAGCTTTTCTTTATCGTTCCACATGTTTCTAATGGCAATTGTATCAAACTGGAACTTGAACACATTAAATGGTGTGGTGCCATCAAAACTAGGGGCCTTTATTCTATTAGAGGTTTCTGGAATAATTCGCATATGTCCATCTTGGTATTGAATATTATTCATCTTTATTTCTAGATCATGTAGTTTTTTATCAACATCTTTGGATTGTATATCTAGGCAGCTCTCTAAGTCGGACAGCTTTTTATCAACTTTATCAACGACTTTGGCTTGTATATCTAGACAGCTCTCTAAGTCGGACACCTTTGTCTCAATGCCATCCACTCTGCTGTTTATAACTTCCGAAATTTTCTGAAGTTTCTCGTCTGTCGCTCTAGCAGTTTATTTAACTTCAGCAAGAAGTTTCTCGTTATTTACTTTAGAAGTTTCTTGAACTTCAGCAAGAAGTTTCTCGTTATTAGCTTTAGAAGTTTCTTGAACTTCAGCAAGAAGTTTCTCGTTAGTAGCTTTAGAAGTTTCTTGAAATTTCATTTGCATTATTTTATTTTCTTCTTTGACTTCAGCAAGAAGTTTCTCGTTATTGGCTTTAGAAGTTTCGTTAGCTTCTTTAAATTGCTCCATCATAGCAGCAAACATTGTGGATAAATCCATGCTGCTTGTTGTTGCAGGCGTAGAAACTTCCAATTCTTCTTTATACTCGAATTCGTAAGCTCCGATGTCAATATTACGCCGCTTGAATTTATCTATCAGCCTCTTTTGTAATTCTGCTTTATTACCAGCTGTAGGTAACTCCAACTTATTCAATTCCCTCTTGAGTTGCTCCACTTTTAGCTTTTCAAACTTCATGGCTGCTTATTATTTTGCAATCCCACTTCTGACACCAATTGTTACGTTTTTACCTTTTAAAAACGGTTGTTTGTTTCCTTTAAATAAACTTGTACTTTGATTGCAAATAACAGCAGTTTAGTAGTTTAAAAATTGTAACGACTCTTTATTTTATTTAAAAATGTACAACAATACAGTTTAAATAGTCACTTTGTGTTTTAATACACACACACACTTAAATTACACGCTTTATACAGCACACTTTAATAATGTACAAGATTATACAGCCAAGGCAGTTAATATGTCTTTACTTAACGACGCTTCCAATTAGACTGACTCAATGGTGTTCTCATGGCCAATTTATATACACTGTATTACCTACTAGATGTTTCTTGAAAGCTCTATTTCTTTCTACAATGTTCTTAACGGACAAACTAGAGCTTTTGATGTTAATGTTAGCAGCTTAAACATTTAGTGTTGCCATACTTAAAAACAATGGTGAAAGCTTTTTATTCAATGTTGTACGTTTAGAACTATGTTAATCATTTTTACAGCTATGTTAACTGCTGTTAACATAAACGGAAATGTCTGGAAGCATTGAGAAAGATTTAAACCGGCCGTTAAAACCGTTATATTTGAATTCAAGTACAATTTCGTAACACTGCCCCCCGCTTAAGCCTGTTCGTCCCGAATAGACACGAATTCATTTTTCCCATAGGCAGCTAGTCGTTCTAGATGTACGACCTTCATTTTAGATCTCGGGCTCTTTTCTTTCTGTATTCTGTACACCACGTCGTTTAATTTCTTAATCACTTTGTATGGTCCATCCCAATGGGTTTGTAGTTTGGGAGACAGTCCTTTCTTACGTTGTGGGTTATACAACAGTACAAGCTGGCCTTCGTTAAATCCTTCAGAATTCGCTGCTCGATCGTATCTGGCTTTCATTTTATCGCTGGTCATTTTTATTCGTCTTCGTACGAATTCATGTAGTTCGTTCAGGTCATCTTGCTCTTGGGAAGTGTTTTCCTTATTTGTTGATGAGGGCTTAATACCGAATTCTAAATCACCAGGCAACTTGAGTTCTGTCCCGAATACAATTTTTGCAGGTGTTCGAGAGGTTGAGTCATGAACAGCTGATCTGTATGCCAATAGAAATTTCAGTATGTGTTCATCCCAGTCCTTCTGATGTGCACTGACCACTTTTCTTAAATATTCCTCCAGAGTGCGATTGAATCTTTCGACCATGCCATCAGATTGAGGATGCAGTGGCATTGTTCTAGTTTTTCTTATTCCGTATAAATCGCACATTTCCTTGAATACGGCAGATTCAAAATTTCTACCCTGATCAGAATGCAACTCCAGTGGAACACCATAGCGGCACACCCAGTTGTTCACAAATACACTTATAACCGTTTTAGCTTCTTGATCAGGTATGGCATATACCTCTGGCCATTTGCTGAAATAATCCATAACCACTAGAACGTAACGATTTCCGGCATCACTGACGGGGAAAGGGCCTGCTACATCCATTGCAATCCGCTCGAATGGCGCGCCTGAGTTATACTGCTGAAGTTGTCCACGACTTCTTCTTACTGGGCCCTTCGCTGCTATGCATTGTGAACAATTGCCTACCCAATCGGCTACTGCTTGCTGACAACCCAATAAAAACGTTGTTTTAACTTTTCTAAGGTTTTTGTCACACCAAGATGACCACCACTGGGACCATCATGGAACTCTTTCATTACTTTGTTTATTTTAGAGGTTGGTACTACAATCAAATTTGTGACTGCTGACGGTAAGCACTTTCCCATATGCGGTATAAGCAGCCATTTAACAACTGTAGACTATTCCATAGGGCCCAATATGATTTCATTAGTGGACTTTCGGCGGATATTTCATTGCGGGCTGGCCTTTTACCTTCTTCTTTTGCCGATATTATTTTTGCCAGTATGGGGTCATTTCTTTGCGCTACAGACCAATCTTCACTGGACTCTATATGCATTAGTCGAACATCGACGATACCTTCCTTTTCCTCGGTTTTTGCACAATGCTTACATTCCACGTTGCAGGGCCGTCTTGACAGCGCGTCCGCGTTGCCGTGTTTCAAACCCTTCCGGTGCTCGATGCTAAAATCATAGCTCTGAAGCCGCTCTATCCAACGAGCCAGTTGTCCTTCAGGTTGTTTAAATTGCAGCAACCACCTGAGGGCAGAATGATCGGTTCTCAGTCGGAAGTGTTGGCCATACAGATATTTGTGGTAATGCTTCACACACTCTAATACTGCCAAAAGTTCTCGTCGCGTTACGCAGTAGTTTCCTTCAGGCTTCGAAAGCGTTCGGTTGAAGTATCCAATGACCCATTCAGTGCCACCGACTACTTGTGAAAGTACACCGCCTATTCCGTATCCGCTCGCATCGCTATCTACCACAAATGTTTCTCCAGGTATAGGATATGACAAAATTGGTGCCGTACATAATAGATCCTTGAGCTTCTGGAATGCTAGTTCTTGTGCTTCACACCATTGGAATGATTGTGACTTCTTGGTCAGCTCATGTAAGCTTGCGGCTACATTGGCGAAATTCGGTACAAATCGTCTGTAGTATGTGCAAAGGCCAAGAAAACTACGCAATTCGTGGAGATTTCTCGGACGTGGCCAGTTCTTAACAGCAATTATCTTATCCTCATCTGTTGATATTCCGTCTGCTGTTACGCGATGTCCCAAATATTTGACTTCTTTCTGGAACAACGCACACTTCTTTACACTGAGTTTGAGTCCAGCCGCTGATATTCGTTTAAGGACTTCTTCAAGATTATTCAAATGTTCATCAAAAGTCTTACCTATGACAATTATGTCATCGAGGTACACCAAGCATGTCTTCCCGTGAAGTCCTTTCAATACCTGTTCCATTGAACGCTCGAATGTGGCTGGAGCATTGCAGAGTACAAATGGCATCACATTAAACTGCCATAACCCATCACTCGCGGTAAAGGCGGTTTTTTCCTTGTCTTTTTCTGAAATCTCTACCTGCCAATAACCACTTTGCAAGTCCAATGTGGAGAACCATTGTGTTCCAACTAGTGTATCCAGGGTGTCGTCAATTCTTGGTAGCGGGTAGCTGTCTTTCTTGGTGACGTCATTCAGTTTTCTATAATCGACGCAAAATCTAGTGCTGCCGTCATTCTTCTTAACTAAAACAACAGGCGAGCTCCAAGGACTTGAAGATGGTTCGATTATACCGTTCCGCTCCATTTCATTAACCAACTCCTTCACTTCACTTCGTTTTGCTAGAGGAACACTTCTGGGCACCTGCTTTATTGGTCTCGCTTCGCCAGTATTTATTTGATGCTTTACAATTGCCGTTCTACCATGGCTTTGACTTTTTATGGCGAAGACGGAGCTATATTTCTTCAGAATCTGTTTGGCCTTATTTCTGTCTGGCAGCGCTAATCCTTCTACCCATTTCCCCACATATTCCGCTAGTAGCTCGTGTTCTTTGGTGGATTCATTGGCAGGTTGCGGGTTTTTCTCGCAATTGATTACTGCCTCTGCTGAAGTGCATTGACCTATTTCGGAATTTGGCTTAACGACTTTTTCATAGCTGGACAGGTTAAGCATTCTTACAGGAACTATTTTGTTGTTGCAGGGTTTAACGAGGGCTTTTGCTGTTACAAGATCACTTGTTATTTCTGCTGGTTCTACCACCCACAAACTGTTGTCCTCACAATCTCCCTCCATACGAGCCCATACTAAAGTTTCTGACTGTGGTGGTAGCTTCTGATGCTCGACGGTAACTAGCTTTTTTACTTGAGTCCTATTTTCATATCCGACGTCAAGGGGTATCTCCATATTTCGCCAAATCATAACTTTTTGTCCCATATGCAAAGTAATGCCATGGCTAATCATGAAATCAGCACCAACGTTGGCAATGGTTAATTTCACATTTACTTTACCATAGACCGTGGCCGGCTCCCCAGTAGGTGTGCGCAGGCTTACCCCACATAATGGTTCAATTGTTTTCTTGACTAAATCTGGCCAGTAAAAACGTGCTTCTGACCGTTGATGTACCCCGAAGCAGTAAGATTGCTATTTTTCTGTTGCATTACGGATATGGAGATGGTGGAGCCCTCAGATGTGGGAGCTAGCTCTTGCCCCTTAGTGCCAGCTCGTTTTAGTTTAAAGGTGATTCTTGTGATGATTGATGATTTGACTGCCGGTTATTTCTTTGAGGCGAGGTAGATCTGGTTCGTTTCCTTGGTGCTTTGCAGTTTCGCTGAATATGACCCGATTTACCACAGTTATAACATTTTATTCTGGCTTTATTTTGATTCTCGTTAAACGCCTTCAAAACCTTTTTTAATTCGTCGACTATATTTCTCTCATTATCAGGAACAACTTCAACATTTCGCACCTTGCATATTTGCGGCTTTGAAATTATTTTCGCCGTTTCTTGTGCCAGCGCGAATGAGACAGTTTCAGTGAATGATGGTTCAGGTTTGGCACAAACCGCGTGTTATATTTCAGGATCGCGAATGCCATTAACAAATGCCTCTATCTTGATATGGTCCAAAAACGGGCTGTTTTCCCCTGGATAAGTAAGCTGCAGCAAACGCTCGATTTCCAACGCAAAGTCTTGTAGTGTCTCATTGGGCTTCTGCACTCTACCACGCAATTCCATTCGGTATAATTCATTTTTAAGTTCACAAGCGTACTTACGTTGTAACGCCTCCATTATGTCATAATAACTATTTCTGTTACATGCTGGCACGCTTTCGAGAACTAATGCTGCTTTCCCTTTTAAGGCCAATATCAACTCTATAGCTTTTCTTTATCGTTCCACATGTTTCTAATGGCAATTGTATCAAACTGGAACTTGAACACATTAAATGGTGTGGTGCCATCAAAACTAGGGGCCTTTATTCTATTAGAGGTTTCTGGAATAATTCGCATATGTCCATCTTGGTATTGAATATTATTCATCTTTATTTCTAGATCATGTAGTTTTTTATCAACATCTTTGGATTGTATATCTAGGCAGCTCTCTAAGTCGGACAGCTTTTTATCAACTTTATCAACGACTTTGGCTTGTATATCTAGACAGCTCTCTAAGTCGGACACCTTTGTCTCAATGCCATCCACTCTGCTGTTTATAACTTCCGAAATTTTCTGAAGTTTCTCGTCTGTCGCTCTAGCAGTTTATTTAACTTCAGCAAGAAGTTTCTCGTTATTTACTTTAGAAGTTTCTTGAACTTCAGCAAGAAGTTTCTCGTTATTAGCTTTAGAAGTTTCTTGAACTTCAGCAAGAAGTTTCTCGTTAGTAGCTTTAGAAGTTTCTTGAAATTTCATTTCCATTATTTTATTTTCTTCTTTGACTTCAGCAAGAAGTTTCTCGTTATTAGCTTTAGAAGTTTCGTTAGCTTCTTTAAATTGCTCCATCATAGCAGCAAACATTGTGGATAAATCCATGCTGCTTGTTGTTGCAAGCGTAGAAACTTCCAATTCTTCTTTATACTCGAATTCGTAAGCTCCGATGTCAATATTACGCCGCTTGAATTTATCTATCAGCCTCTTTTGTAATTCTGCTTTATTACCAGCTGTAGGTAACTCCAACTTATTCAATTCCCTCTTGAGTTGCTCCACTTTTAGCTTTTCAAACTTCATGGCTGCTTATTATTTTGCAATCCCACTTCTGACACCAATTATTACGTTTTTACCTTTTAAAAACGGTTGTTTGTTTCCTTTAAATAAACTTGTACTTTGATTGCAAATAACAGCAGTTTAGTAGTTTAAAAATTGTAACGACTCTTTATTTTATTTAAAAATGTACAACAATACAGTTTAAATAGTCACTTTGTGTTTTAATACACACACACACTTAAATTACACGCTTTATACAGCACACTTTAATAATGTACAAGATTATACAGCCAAGGCAGTTAATATGTCTTTACTTAACGACGCTTCCAATTAGACTGACTCAATGGTGTTCTCATGGCCAATTTATATACACTGTATTACCTACTAGATGTTTCTTGAAAGCTCTATTTCTTTCTACAATGTTCTTAACGGACAAACTAGAGCTTTTGATGTTAATGTTAGCAGCTTAAACATTTAGTGTTGCCATACTTAAAAACAATGGTGAAAGCTTTTTATTCAATGTTGTACGTTTAGAACTATGTTAATCATTTTTACAGCTATGTTAACTGCTGTTAACATAAACGGAAATGTCTGGAAGCATTGAGAAAGATTTAAACCGGCCGTTAAAACCGTTATATTTGAATTCAAGTACAATTTCGTAACAATATTTACAATTATATTTCCTACTTTTTCTTCCGCGATATTATGAAAAGCTGATTTTGGCAAATTTTCATGAGTCCACGTATAAGATAAACTGTAAAAAAATACACATATACGAAAGTTTGTTTGTGTATATTTAGAAAATTCTTAAAAAAACTATGTTTTTATAACAGTGTTGAATTTTAATGGTTATTTTACATTTAAAAAAATATTTTTATAAAAATTGTGCTAAAAAAGTGCGGATTTCTTAAATAAAAATGACATGTTTACTCTGTTCCTGATTACAAATAATGATATCTTATAGGATTTATTGGAATACGTGTAAATCTTATTTAAGATTTAACATAATATAAACAAAATGGTTATTATCTTCTGCAGGCGTTATCTCACATATTATGTCATTGTTAATCTCAATTGTAGACCTGGGGTTAAACACGTTTGTTAAAGCAAATTTTAAGGGGAAAATAAACATTACATTCGAATTTTTATGTTCATTTCGTTGCACGTTATGCATTTATTTATTTTCGATGTGATTTCATAGCGAAAGGTTGTATGGAGATGTTGGATAGTAAATAAAAATATGAACTGAAAGTAATAAAATCAAACAATTCGCTCAGACTTAATTCTTTCTCTTTGCAGAATTTTTTAGCACACTCAAAATTACAAAAAGTGTGTTGTCCGCTACCGACTTTGTCTTTACATCACAAAATCAAACGACTTTGTATTTGACGGCCTGTTTTTATAACACAAACACAAAAACAGAATTTCAAAATTTGTTTTTGTTTTAAATGTAAGTTAGACGAGTCGTTTTAGTGCTCGTGTTATAAAAACAGTAAACCAGGCAAATTCAAGAATAGAACTCCAGAGCCGAGTGATTTCGGCATTTTCACATACATAACACGAATGTTAACAAATCTAAACAATTGAGTATGAATATAAAACAAAATATTATTTAGTTGTGTTCTAGCCTTCGACAAACAAGGTTATGTCGCATAGTTAAGTAAAAATAAAAACAAAACACATAACAAATAGTGCAAGAAAAAATTTTTTTGTGTTCTAGATATAATAAATAGATTCGTAACAATGAGCGTAAACAAATAAAATACACACTCCCATTTGTGTGGCCCTCTTTCTGTTTTTCGCTGATTTAAACACTTCATGCAATCGTACAAGAGATTATCGTCATGTAATTTTATCCTGTATTTGCCTCTTTAAAAAAACATGTTTAAACATCAAGCATCACACACAATGTTAATGAAATCACAATGTTTAGGTAGATAAAGTGGGGGAAGTGTATGTTTCATATATTGTAATAGGATATGTTTGTTTATTGTATGCTTTTTAATAAATACTACAATATTTTTGAATACACAGCCAAATGCCTTTTATGAAATTGAAAACCAATGAATTTATTTTTTGTCAACATTTTTTTTTTTTTTTTTGTTTTTTATATAATAATATTTATTTATGTTAAAGTACATATAAACAATTTTTTTTTGCATTTTTTATTGTGATTGAATTGGAAACTGATAACTGAGTTGCGTTTGAATATTTTTTAATTTATTCATCTATATTTATGTTGAAAAAATTTGAAAAAAGACCTTGTATAACGTTTTTGACACTAATGAAGATATATTTGATTTTGTTAAATACGATCATGATCAATTTTTGAATATTCCAGTTAATTAATTAAGTAAGTATATTTTAAATGATATTTGATATTTTTCTTTATAACTTTGTTTCAGTTCTTTTTTTATATTTATATGAAAACATACATAATCGCTCCCTTTAATTTAAAATTGATATTTATACTTGTATCAATGAAGAATATATTTCATTCTTAGATCAAACTTACAGGTTATCATATCTTTCATCTGTTCATTAAAAAAATGTCAAAGTTTACAAAGCATACAATCACAATGTATCCTTAAAACGACATGTGAGATTAAATCAAAAAGTTTTCCTTGAACGTTCTACATGCTACTTGGAATTTTCAAACCGCAAAGATCTTTTAAAACACTTTCATTTAATAGATCAGTAGTCTTTCTCAATGTTTCTCAACTTTTCTACTTATGTTAACAGCAGTTAACATATCTGTAGAAATTATTAACATAACTGTAAACATACAACAGTAAATGAAAAGTTTTCACCATTGTTTGTAAGTATGGCAACACAAAATGTTTAAGCTGCTAACATTAACATCGAAAGCTCTAGAATTCGAGTATACCAGTTTGTCCGTTAAGATCATTGTAGAAATAGAGCTTTCGAGAAGCATCAGGAAGGTAATGCAATGTATATAAATTGGTCGTGAGAACACCATTGAGTCAGTCTAATTGGAAGCATCGTTAAGTAAAGACAAATTAACTGCCTTGGCTGTATATTCTTGTACATTATTAAAGTGAACTGTATAAAGTGTGTAATTTAAGTATGTGTGTATTAGAACACATAGTGACTATTTAAACTGTTATTATTGTACATTTTAAATAAAATAAAGAGTTTAAGATGAAAATACAATAATGGAAATGAAATTTCAACAAACTTCTAGAGCGACAGACGAGGAACTTCAGCAAATTTCGGAAGTTATAAACAGCAGAGTGAATGACTTTGATACAAAGGTGTCCAACTTTGAGAGCAGCCTAGATATACAAGCCAAAGAAAATGAAATATCCAAAGGTGTTGATAAAAAACTACATGATCTATAAATAAAGATGAATAATCTTCAATGCCAAGATGGAAAGGTGCGAATTGTTCCAGAATCCTCTAGTAGAACAAAGGCCCCTAGTTTTGATGGCACCACACCAAGTTCCAGTTTGATACAGTTGCCATTAGAAACATGTGGAACGACGAAGAAAAAGCTATAGAGTTGATATTGGCCTTAAAAGGAAATGCAGCATTAGGTCTTGAAAGCGTGTAACAGAAATAGTTATGATGACATAATGGTGGCGCTACAACGCAAGTACGGTGGTGAACATAAAAAGGAAGCACAATGAGACACTACAAGATTTTGTTTGGGAAATCGAGCATTTGCTACAGATCACTTATCCAAGGGAAAACAACCCATTTTTGAACTATATCAAGATAGAGGCATTTGTTAATGGCATTTGCTGAAGCCGCATCGTTAAGTAAAGACAAATTAACTGCTTTGACTGTATATTCTGCACATTATTAAAGTGTGCTGTATAAAGTGTGTAATTTAAATATGTGTGTATTAGAACACAAGTGACTATTTAAATTGTTGTTGTTATACATTTTAAATAAAATAAAGAGTCGTTACAACTTTTAAACTACTAAATTGCTTTTATTTGCAATCAAAGTACCGTTATTTGCTTTATACTTCTAAAGCAAATAACGAGAAATTTCTTGCCGAAGTTAAAGAAAAAAATAAAATAATGGAAATGAAATTTCAAGAAACTTCTAAAACAAATAACGAAAAACTTCTTGCTGAAGTTAAAGACGCCAAAGAAACTTCTAGAGCGACAAATGAGAAACTTTAGCAAATTTCGGAAGTTATAAACATCAGTGGGTGGCATTGATACAAAGGTGTCCGACTTAGAGAGCTGCCTAGATATACAAGCCAAAGTCGTTGATAAAGTTGATACAAAGGTGTCCGACTTAGAGAGCTGTGTAGATATACAGGCCAAAGTCGTTGATAAAGTTGATAAAAATCTGTCAGATTTAGAGAATGAAATAGCCAAAATTGTTGATAAAAAATACATGATCTAGGAATAAAGATGAACAATCTTCAATGCCAAGATGGACAGGTACTAATTATACCAGAATCCTCTAGTAGAATAAAGGCCCCTCGTTTTGATGACACCTTGACGTCGGATATGAAAATAGGATTCAAGTAAGAAAGCTAGTTAGCATCGAGCGCCGGATGGGTTTGAAACTCGTCAATGCGGACGCAATGTCGAGATGGCCCTGCAACGTGGAATGTAAGCCGAGGAAAAGGAATGTGTTACCGATGTTCTACTAATGAATATAGAGTCCAGTGAAGATTGGTCTGTAGCGCAAATAAATGACCACCAATGAAATATCCGCCGAAAGTCCACTGATGAAATCATATTGGACCCTACGGAATAGGCTACAGTTGTAGCTACTTATACCGCATATGGTATAAGCAGCTATGCTGACGATAAAACAGTGACAAATCTAATTGTAGTACCATCCTCTAAAATAAACGAAATAATGAAATAGTTCCATGACGGTCCCAGTGATGGTCATCCCGGTGTGACACCTTAGAAAAGTTAAAACAACGTTTTTATTGGGTTGTCAGCAAGCAGTAGCCGATTGGGTAGCCAATTGTCCACAATACATAGCAGCGAAGGGTCCAGTAAGAAGAAGTCGTGGACAACTTCAGTAGTGCGATTCAGTAACTTTTAACGATTCGACAAACGATAAATATGTCGATGGCTTTTGTTGTTTGCAGTAACGATTGTGTGATTCACTAACTACTAATAAGCAATAGTTGTTAACTTTTCTTGTCGTGTGGCATCTCTGCATAAATAAATGTCAAAAGAAAAGTACAAAACAAAATAGAAAAAAAATAAACAAATTTTTGTTTAACCAACTATTTTTGAAAAATTAATTGAGGTAAGTAAATAAAATTAAGTTTTATTAGTTGTTATTTTGTTACTTTTAATGATTTTTTATTTCAGAATGACCACTGCTCCTAAAAGAAGCCGCGCAACCGTAGAACAACTGGGTCAGATGGTTGACTTCTTCGCAAGTAACCCCGGCCTTGCTGAAGGAGAGTTTCAAAAACTTCATGGGAAGGATGAAAGTGGTAAAAAGTGGTCGGAATTGACAGTATTATTAAATAGCCTTGGTGGAGCTGTAAAAACAGTGGAGCAGTGGCACACGGTAAGTGAAGTTGTTAATGTATTTATTATAAAATATTAACTTATGTATATTTTAAGATATGGAGAGACTTGAAAAGTCGCACCAGCATTAAGGTGCGATAAAGAAAGAAACAGGAGGCAATGACGGGAAATAGACCAAAGAAACAAGAGCCTATTACCGAATTGGAAAAGAAGATAATTTCTATTATTGGTAAAGAATGTATTGAAGGCAACAAGAACGTAAAAGAAAATGTTCCTATGAATGACGTAAGTATAAATGAAATATTGTTTCATAATGAGTTTTATAAATATTTTCGCCTCGTAAGGATCTGTAAGTACTCTTGGAAGATGACGAGAAAAATATAATTTTAGAAATGTCATCTTCAGATACAGCCGAATTCCTACCCGAAACTCCAAAGAGTATTAGGAATACACCACGAAGGAGTAGCAAAAGAAAGCGGGCTGGAGATGATGAAACGAGAGACAAGTTTTTGGAAATCGCCAAAAGACAAGCGGATGCTTTAAAAGTAATTTTGATATAAAACTAAGTATATAAGTATTTATTAAATATTGGTTTTTTAATAGATGCTTGCAGAGTCGAATACAGCCAACGTTGAGGCCATTAGAACGATGGCAGATGCTATTAAAATTATGGGGGAGGGCTTGAAATCCACAGCCGCAGCATTTAACAACTTAGCCAATGCTATAAACCAAATGTAAACTTAAAGTACAAAAAGTAAATAATTTAATTAATTTTCAGCTATTATAAGAATATTAAAAATGTGATATACAAATGTGCCTTTAAATGTATTCCACTTTTTACTTTTAAGTTATTATTTTTTTTGTCTTTTTTGTTGTATACAAAAATATGAACTCCATTACTTTTATTTTTAAGTTATTTTTTATGCGATTTTGTTATATATATATGTGTGTATATATATGTACATATGAATTCCATTTTTTATTTTTGTAATATATACATATATATGTAAATTTTTATTATTTAATATTAATAAATAAAAGACTGAATTTTTTATAATGTAAGAATGATTTTTATTTTTATAAAAATGGTTTACTATTTAAAGGAACTAAATAGATAGATAGAAAGATAGATAGATAATAAAATAATTTATGTAAAAAAATTAGTAATTAATCTATCTTGTACTCGTTTTGCTGTTGAGGATGGTGTTTCGTGGCTTATCAAATTACTACTTTCGGGAGGTTCTGAGAAAATTTCCTCTTGATTGATGCTGTGGGCTGTTAAATTCATATTATGCAATACTGCACACGCGTTTACAACTTTTCCAGCAAATCCGGGATCATACAAAAGTTTTCTCTGCCCCGATAAGCATCGCCAAGTTGCTTTAAGTACCCCAAAAAGTCTTTCTATGGGATTGCGAGCTTTACATAATGCTTCATTGTAGCGGAATTTTGGAATTCCTTCTGCTTGGTTTGGTAAAGGAGTCATCAGCCATGGCTCTAATGGGTACCCAGAATCACCTGCAATTTTTTTGATTTAATTTAATTTATAAAAATTGTTTTTCATTAACATTTAAAAATAAAAACTTACCAATTAAAAACATGTTATGGTCTCCATTTTCAAAACTTCGTTGCATAACTCTTCGAACCGCTGAAGAGCTCCAAATATATGAGTCATGTCGTGCTCCAGGATATTTTGCGTTCACGTTTAAAATTTTCAAATATGGGTCACAAATCTAAAATGTAACCAATGTTATTTTTAGTATTTTAAAGTATAGTTTTTACCATTTGTACGTTAATCGAGTGATAACCATGATGGTTTACATAAGCCTCCTCATGACTTTTTGGGACTATAATGGAGATATGAGTGCAATCTATAGCCCCGATAGTTCCTGCTACGAACGACGATGCCGCAGAAGCAAAAATTGCTTTTGCAGCTTGTCGTTCCAATTGTGTCATTGAGAACTTCACTTTTTCACAAAACATTTTGTTGTTTATAGCATCAGTTACACGATGTAGACAACGGCTTATGGATGACTGGCTCATAGATATACCCCACTGCTCCCCAACAGGACGTTGGTAGCAGCCAGTGGCAAAAAACGCAAAGCAACGAGAACCTAGAGAAAAGAAACAGTTTTATTGAGAGCTTCCGTTAATGCCAAATTTAATTACCTGTTTCTTCGATGATATTGCAGTTATTCTGGAACCTCTTAATTGATCATCAAGCTCACAAATAAGGGTTTCAACAAAGTGTGGACTAAGCCGGTAGAGTTTTTTAAATTCTGTTGATGATAAATCAAATGGGTTGTCCATATCACGTAAAATACGACGATCAACAGTTGAATAATTGAAAACTGATTCTTCTAAAGATAAATTATATGCTAAATATTCAAAAGACATTTTAAATGTATTTTTATAGTTTATTTATTTGTTGATGATATAACAGCACAGAAATTTTGGTCGTTAAGAAAACAATAACGGCTGACTTATCGAAAGCGAATATCGTTAAAAAGTGTTAGTGAATAGCAAAATCGGCAATTTTGTTGTTTACTTTTTTTAACGATACAATTATCGTTAAAATGAGTTACTGAATCGCACTACAGCAGTATAACTCAGGTGCGCCATTCGAGCGGATTGCTATGGATGTAGCAGGCCCTTTCCCTGTCAGTGATGCCTGAAACCGTTGCGTTCTAGTGGTTATGAATTATTTCAGCAAATGGCCAGAGGTATATGCCATACCCGATCAGGAAGCTAAAACGGTTATAAGCGTATTTGTGAACAACTGGGTGTGCCGCTATGGTGTTCCACTGGAGTTGCGTTCTGATCAGAGTAGAAATTTGAATCTGCCGTATTTAAGGAAATGTGCGATTTATACGGAATAAGAAAAACCAGAACAATGCCACTGCATCCTCAATCTGATAGCATGGTCGAAAAATTCAATCGAACTCTAGAGGAATATTTAAGAAAAGTTGTCAGTGCACATCAGAAGGACTGGGGTGAACACATACCGAAATTTCTATTGGCATACAGATCAGCTGTTCATGACTCAAAAGAACGACTAGCTGCCTATGGGAGAAGTGAATATGTGCCTATTTGGGATGAACAGGCTTAAGCGGGGGGAAGGATTACGAAATTGTACTTGACTTCAAATATAACGGTTTTAACGGCTGGTTTAAAGTTAAATAATGTCCGTTAGGATCATTGTAGAAATAGAGCTTTCGAGAAACATCTAGAAGGTAATGCAGTGTATACAAATTAGCCGTGAGAACACCATTGAGTCAGTCTAATTGGAAGCATCGTTAAGTAAAGACAAATTAACTGCCTTGGCTGTATATTCTTGTACATTATTAAATTGTGCTGTATAAAGTGTGTAATTTAAGTGTGTGTGTATTAGAGTACATAGTGACTATTTAAACTGTTATTGTTGTACATTTTAAATAAAATAAAGAGTAGCAACTTTTGAACTTCTAAACTGCTTTTATTTGCAATCAAAGTATCCGGTTTGTTTAAAAGGAAATAAACCACAGTTCTTAAAATGTATATATATATATGTAGGATACTAGGGATCTCCTATGGTATCTGATATCAATCAGACGCATGTATGAAAGAATTGATCAGATTGATCAATTGTTATGGACAAATGAATTAATATCACATGATCTTTCAGGGTTTCACAACGGGATCAAATTGTACCCTGTGTCATGTTGATTAGACAGTTGCACATCGAACCTAACCTATGTATGCTTATAACTTGTTTTTGTGTTTTTTTCTTTTTTTAAGCAAGCGTTGCTTGTGGAACAAATGTATGTATTACTTTTTTTTTAAGTATAATTATGAAAATATTAATGCATACTATTTCTTTTGTTTGTGGGTAAAGCGGTAAAGGATATAAAAGAGTTTGCACTTCCGAATGTAGCGCTCTGGCTTGTTTTTGAATTCAAATTACTAACGACATAAAATGAAATACTAGGTTATAATAAATGATAAACAAAATATTACGTATTTCATCACCATGTCAAAAAATCCGATAAAAAATGCTTATGTAATGCATACCGTTATACATTAAATTTTACATTTACCCTCTTATTTTGTAAATCGCTTTGAAAAATTTTCCATACAAATTTTTTAAAAACAAACATAATTTATTGAAAACTTTTTCAAGTTGAGATGAAGTGTTTTACAAAATTAGGTCCTTAATTTTGTTTTTAGTTTCTTTCAATATTTTTTATTTATTAGTTTATTTTCTTCTTTAAAGGAAATTTTTATTAATTTATTTTTTTAATGTAGAAAAACATCATTGATACATATAAATAAGATGAAATTTTTTTGAACAATTTCAAAAATTAAAAATACAATTTGTATTTCGAAAAAATAATAATTATTTTTTCATAATCAAACAGTTTGTCTTTAGACGATATAATTGTATTATGATATTCGAATTTTTGGCAAATCTTAATACAAAATATTACCATGTAGAAATATTTGAAATGGCAAAATAAAACAAATTATACACCTTGTCAATTGGGCAATTATGAATAAAATTAAAGTAAATAGCATTTATTTCTCAATAAACCATAAAATTTATATCCAAAATTAAAAAACAAAACAAAATTTCATTACAACTTATAAGAAATATAATTTTATTGCGGCTTAGCCGAAAAAATGTGTACGCCGAAGAAAAATCGAAGCCCAGTCGATTAGCCGCCGATGAAAAACATTCTTTGAGCCGGCGCCGATAAGTTATAGTCGGTTTACCCATCCACCCAAATGATTATTTTTTATATATGAACTATGGTAAACTGGAACTATCAAACTTCATACATAAAAAATTAAATATTATACAGCTCACTCCGGGACGAGTAAATCTTATGAATATGTCTTGTATATTTCTTTATGCAATTTGCGTATAAACAGAGAGTTATATATTTGCAAGTTATTTTTATTCAGTGTAAGTTATTTTGTTCGGGATATGTAAAATATTTTGCGGATTTTTTCGGGGAAATTATGTAATAAGTGTATCTTTTGTTTGGTTAATAAAATTGGAATTTTGAACAAAAGTATATACCTTTAAAGATGCTACATTTACACGTCATAAATAACTTGTACAAGCAGTCCTTAATATCCTAACGATCTCTACAAGCAACGCATGTGTAAAATGCATATTTTCGGTTATGAGTTTAACAAACAGAAAACTTCAAGATAACATGCAATATGAGCTTCGGGAGGCTGTCATACCTCATTGGGTATAGCTGTGTTATCGACTTTTATTTTTAAAGTTTAAGGAGTTGCAGTTTTCCCTCATTTTTATTTAAATAAGTGTAAAAAGTGACTTAAAAGTAATAAAAAAAATTTTGGGGATATTAATGATAAATATCAGAAAGTTGATTGTAAATTTTCACTTTTTCATGAAAAAAACAGTATATATCATTTGACAATTTCTTAAGGTTCCTTTTCGTTTCGAATTTGACTTTTTTGGTAATTTGATGCTTTATTTGTAAAATATGTAGTGTAGAAATGTTTCCTTACTTATTTTTGTAAAAAAAAACAGTGCTGAAAAATCTCACAATATTGCTCTCAATTTAATATACTCCTCCCTAATATATATTTGCAAGAATTTTTCATATTTATATTTTTTGCACAAATATTTTCCCTGGATATTACCTTGGCTATTAATATGTTAGTATTAATAAATTCTGTTTGCAAAAATTTAATCCGAAATTTGTATATATTGATCTAAAAATTGTTTGTATAATGAGAAAGCACAAATACCTGTTAAAAGTAAAAAGAAAAAAATATTTTTAATAATAGAACGGCTTTTTTTTTAGTGGGGATTTTTTAGGGAAATTTTCTAAAAATTTTAGAGTTGGCCAAAAAAAATGATCTCGCAGCCCAAATAAAAATGCAATAATCGTGCGTATAAACGTATACGTTTATAATAATAAAAAATCAAATATATTGAAATATTAACACAATATATACAATGAAAGTGCTGGTTACACACAAAAATATGTTTTAACAATACTATTGCCACAAAAAAAAGATGATGTTCTTAAAATAAAAACTTAAAAACTGCCTTTTTACGACATTTTTAACTATTTTAAACTTTTTCGGATTTTTCGGCTTTATGTGACTACCTGGCAACAAGAAAGTCAATTTCTCAACAATTTTAGCAGTTTAGCGTATTCAGCAGTAATGACTGCTAATATTAAGTGATAATTTAGAATAATCTTTTTGTTATGAAGTTGATTACATTTGGTAAGCAGAGACACAAGCCGACTATATTTTATCGGCGCGGCTTAAAGAGTATTTTTATCGGCTTACGAATTTTATCATCTCAGCTGGAATAAAATAATTTTTTTTTTACAAATTGTGATTATTTTTTGGTTTTTATTTAGGATATGTTTTATGATTTGTTGAAAAATAAAATGTACTTATATATTTACTTTATTCATAATTTCCCAACTGGCAATTACTTGTTTAATTTTGTTATTTACCATTTATTTTAATATATAATTGAAAATGTAATGAAAAACACACACACATGCAATAATAAAAATGTAATAATAAGAATGAATTGTATGTTAACGGGTAGTTTTCATTAGAGATGAGATGAAGTTAAAACTGAACATTTCCTGCTCAAATTTCATTGTTTTCATTACATACATTCATGTTAATTTCTTGTTTGCTCATTGTTTTGTTGCTGCCTTCCACGAACATGAGTACCCTAAAAGCATTGGGAAGAGAGTTTTTCATCCATTTGACACTCTTGAATGATCCAGAGTAGAAATATACAAAATTTGCAATAACAAAACATATTAGTATCGAACTTCGATCTAAAAAACTTGACTTGGGTGACTGTTTACATTCCAGACCAAAGAAAAAGAACAAGCACGACATAATTTCACTCAGTAAATGTATAACTTTTAAAATTATCAATGTTTTTGTTCATAGTGTTGAATAAAAAATTTTTACCCAAGTCATTTTTGTTTTTAAACATTTCATATTTAATTTAAAGTTATAGTAAGTTATTACAGTGTGTTCAAATATAAGTTAAGCATCTAGCTCAATTATAATTAAAAATATTTACTAGAAATATTTTAACTACATTAAGAACATGTTTATTATACAAAAGCGATTATATTTCCATACTTTCTTGGTGTACTTTTTAACACTTCTATATTATAGTACTTCGACACCCAAAGAATGCACTAAATAGTAACTGTTATGCTTTAATGTTTTTAAGGCTTTTTCCACAAAAAGTTAAATTTAATTAAATTAAGAATTTAACTATTAAAAAATAATAGGTAAAATAAAAATGGGGGATTAAAAAAAGTTTGAACACTTGTAACGTGGAAGTAGTACACTCAACACTACTATTTTCTCGTACATATTCCTTAACATATTCATTAATAAAATTACTACCATTTTTTCCTCTTCTTTACTATTTTATTTACGTATTTTTAATTTTCATTTTTCACACTAATATATTGAATACATTATTAATAATAGGTAATTACATTGACACACATGTATAATAACTGCTTTAGTTGATCAGTTGATTTTGTTTGATAGGCAACAAGCAACATAATTCTCATTCACTTGATACATGACTAAGTATAAATAAACAAAATTTGATTACAGTCGGGCCGATTCAAACAAGACAAGAACCCGCCATATAAGTCTCCGAAATTATTGTATATAATGGAAGAGCCGACAATATTTTGCGAAGGTAAAAGTAAGTCGTTTTTTTCACGAGTGGCTTCGTGCTGTTCGTTCTCACGAGTGATTTTGGTTGCTTGTTCTCACGAGTGATTTTGGCTGCTCGTTCTCACGAGTGGCTTCGTGCTGCTCGTTCTCTTAGTAGAATATTAACCCGTAAAAGTGCGTGGTAATAGTAGTTTGAGAAGTAACTAGACACTAACTTTAAGATTTTCGATTCCCGAAGCTGCCACCTGAACCAAAACGATCCTGCGAATTCCCGAACATAATTGACAGCTGAGATTGTCGAAGTCGAATGTATAATTTCGATCCTAATTGTACAACCGAACATACTATAAGCTGAATAACCGAAGCAACCCTAATATAAGCCGATGAACCGAACCGATCCTAATATAAGCCGAAGAACCGAAGCGATCCTAATATAGGCCGAAGAAGCAAACCGATCCTAATATAGGCCGAAGAACCAAAATAAGCCTTGTTGAAGAAAGGAGAACGGAAACCGATGTTATCCGAATTGAAGTTATCGAAATTATTCTCGTAATATTTATATATTTTATATTTGAAATGTTTTTGAAGTATTCAATAAAGAAAATATTATTCTAACCCCCAGAAAGGGTAAATCAAACGTCTTATTACGTAACGTTTGTGGATCCGTAAGTAGACTCTGGAGGCGACTAATTTATCTCAGCTGACGACAAAACCACGTCGTAAATGGCGCCCGAGCAGGGACCCAAAAAATGAAGCCGCCGCCAACGAGGAAGAATCGGCCCAACATTAAGAGAGTAATAAATACGATAACCCATCTACGAGTCAAACCTTGCAAAAGAATTCAATTGGCTGGATCTACTTATTACGAAAGTATCAGTTAATTGTGCAATCTCAGAATACTGGCAGAAAAACTACGAATCCTCGATGGGCAACACGCTCAGCTCGAATGCCAAGGGTATGAGAAGATCGAGGAAATAATAGATAATATATATATATAATTGAAAAAAAAAACAAAAAAAATAATAATTATAAAATAGTTAATTAAGCTGTAGGACAACATATATATTTAACTTGTAGAATAGTATTGTATCTTTATTTTGTAATATGTGTTACTTTAAGGACTGAGTTACTCTTCGAGGAAATAAACATTTCCGTAAAAGGTAGTACGGGTCCTCGGACCAAAAACTCGCCCACACATAGAAATACGATCAGTTCACCTATTAGAGCATCGCTCTCCGAAGTAGAAGGGATATAACGTGGAAATAGTATACTCAACACTACTATTTTCCCGTACATATTCCTTAATTATTCATTTATGAAATTACTAGCATTTTTCCATTTTCTTTGCTATTTTACTTACGTATTTTGAATTATTTTCATTTTTTCCCTTTTTTTATAACTAATATATACTATATACATACACACACATGTATAATAAATGCTTTAGTTGATCAGTTGATTTTGCTTGATAGTCAACATAATTCTCATTCAGTTGATATATGACTAAGTATAAGTAAACAAAGTTAGTTACTGTCGGGGCGATTCAAACAAGACAAGAACCCGCCATATATGTCTCGGAAATTATTGTATATAATGGAAGAGCGAAAAGTGAAATTAAGTCATATATTTCACGAGTGACTTCGGTTTCTCGTTCTCACGAGTAATTTCCATTGCTCGTTCTCACGAGTGATTTCGGTTGCTCGTTCTCGCGAGTGGCCTCGTGCTGCTCGTTCTCTTAGTAAAATATTAACCCGCAGAAGTGCATGGTAATAGTAGTTTGAGATGTAGCTAGACACTAGCTTTAAGAAACCATTGTACTTATTGCAGAAAAATATACGATCTTCGATTCCCGAAGCTGCCACTCGAGCCAGAAACCGATCCTACCGAATACCCGTACCTAATTGACAGCTGAGAGTGTCGAAGGCGACCGTACGATGCCGATCTTAATTCTACTACCGAACCAAGAATCTTCAAACCCGACGCTGCCACCTGAACCAGAAACCGATCCTGCTGAATATCCGAACCTGATGAGTTGAGAGTGTCGAAGCCGAATGTATAATACCGATCCTAATTCTACAACGGATATAAGCCGAAGAACAGAACCGATCCTAATATAGGCCGAAGAACCAAACCGATCCTAATATAGGCCGAAGAACCAAAATAAGCCTTGTTGAAAAAGGGGGAGAACCGAATAAGCCTACTTAAAGAAGAAATGATTAAAGACGACATTTATTAAGCCGATGTTATCCAAATTGAAGTTATTGAAATTATTCTCTCGTAATATCTATATATTTTACATTTGAAATATTTATCAGAAAGGGTAAATCTAACTTCTTATTACTTAAGGTTTGTGGATCCGTAAGTAGATCCTGGACGCTACAGCCGGCGTCAAAACTTCGTTATACATTGCGCGAATTAAATAAAAATCGACTTGATGGTTTGAGTATATATTGCAAACTGTAACTATTTATTTGTTATGTATTTTTTAATTTCTTCTTTTTCTTTTCAGCCTGACAGTTACATTTTGCATTTCCGCATATGTAAAATTCAGGGTTTCCGAGTACATATTGTATATCACGTTAATTAGATTTAATTTTTATTTTAGTTTTAAATTTAGTTTTAATTCAATAAATTCGTTATAAAAAAACAATTAATAACAGCGTTATTATTAAAAAAAGCAAAAATGATAAGTAAAAAAGGGATAAAAAAACCATCAAGGCCGAAAAATTCTACGCTCCAATATGCCGGCCCAATTGAAGGACCGTTGGTCTTCAATTCAGTGGAAGTGGTGCTATTTTTGAAATCGGACGTTTACAAACGCCGTTTTTTGTTTTCACCTCCGCCACTCTGACCTTGCCGTCTTGACCTTCTGTTACGTGAACGACTCTCTCGGTCAGCCACTCTTGAGGCGGGTAATTGTCTTCATGGACCACCAATATTTGTCCGGCTTGTAGATTGGGCTCTTGCTGGTGCCATTTGCCCTTGTCCTGCAACTCCAGGACGTAATCTTTCGACCAGGCTCTGCTTGAGAGCGCATAGCATTCGCCATCACTTCAAGTACCTCAGCTTATTGTCGCTGATGTCTCCGACCGATTCTGGTGGCAGCGAATGCAAACCCTCTCCTGTTAGAAGATGCGCCGGTATTAATGCATCTCCGTCGTTCGGGTCTGAAGACAGCGGAGCTATTGGTCGACTTTTGAGGACCGCTTCTACCTCTACGAGCATGGTTTCCATTTCTTCTTGTGTGAGCATGGCATTGCCCACAGCTCGTAGAAGTAGGTACTTTGCCTGCTTCACGGCTGCTTCCCACAGACCTCCGTAGTGAGGCGCCGTGGGTTGTATGAAGCTGAATTCGACCTTGTACAATGCTGCGACTGACACGACGTCGCCTTTGTTGCGATCGAACGCTTCTATTAGCCCCTTCATTGTCCGACTGGCTCCCACGAAGTTGGTGGCGTTCTTGCAATACACCTTGCGAGGCAGACCTCTCCTGGCAGCGAATCTTTTAAAAGAAAGAATAAAAGAATTAGAAGACAAATCGGAAACTAATTTTAAGTGAACAGCTTTCGAAGTGAAACAGACATAAACCGCTATATACATTTTTATAGGTCGTCCTATTCGCGGTACCGCGAATACGCATTCACGGTACCGCGAAAATCTACGTCGACTATCAAAAATGGTTGTAGAGCTCTCACTCTATAGGTGAGTAAATTGCCCATTATTTGGGTCATAAGCTGTGGTTTATAGCGGTAATAGTGAACACATTTACGTACTATTCTGCCACATTCTACTTTAACACTTATAAGCCAAATATTTTCCCTTAAAAGGGTTATTAAAGATTTTGTGCCTGCATGGCAATTTTCGAGGTGCAGATTACGTAAATATCTAGCCACAAAGAGTGTTTTCTTTGGTAATAAAAGTGGGAAGTATTGTAAGGTTACGGTGCATTTAGCAACATCCCACCTACCCTCAATAGTGTAAAGTTTCGCTTATTTTCTGTAAAATTATGCATAAATGGTGTTAGCCTCTGAATATTCGAGGGCAGCACCAGAAATCTCCTCAGGAAAATATTCTTTCAGGACAATTTCTACAAGTTTATAAAAGGCCCAATTCATTTCTTTCGCAGTAGGGTTTTAAGACTTGGAAATTTCATATTTGCTACAAAAATCTTCTTATATGAAGATTCGTAGAATTCTCCAATATTACGAGAACATTAGTTTTTCTCTTCTCTAAAGACGCTTGGTCCTCTGCCAATTCAAACTGATTATTAACAGACCACATTGAATTTTCTTCCAAAAGAAATGATTTCTCAATTCTTCTACATCACAGTCGCGAGATACAACGTCAGCCGGGTTTTGACGTGTAGGCACATGGCGCCATGAAACGTGGTCTGACCTTTCTTGTATTTCTGCAACTCTATTCGACACGAATATTGCCAGACTGGATGGATGAGTTTTTATCCAATGTAAAGTGATTTCTGAATCTATCCAGAAAGTTACACTTTCGATTTTAAAGCTATCGATTTTCTCAATTCGAGTCCACAATTTCAACAACAAGTGTGCTGCACACAGCTCAAGTCTCGGAAGAGATTTTGTCTTGAGTGGAGCTACTTTTGATTTTGCTGTTAACAAACGACAATAAATGTTACCAGAGTAACAACTTATTATATAAAGACAGCACCCATATGCTCGAATCGAAGTATCAGCAAATCCATGAATTTGTACTGATGCAGTAGAAGTTGTGTGGACGAATCTTTAACAATTTTTCCGTGAAATTTTCCCACGCAGTATTTTGTCGCATTGGTATTGATTCATCCCAGTCGAGTTTCTGAATCCAAAGTTCCTGTAACAATATTTCGTTACTATTGGGCTTTTAAAATTATCTTCCAAATGAAACTAAAAAGAATCATTCTTCGGAGCTCAATGTATACCTAATGCCTTAGCTGAATCAGGGTGATTTGAAAACCATTTCGTGAAATTAAATCCACCTGAGCTCAAAATTTGAGTCATTTGATCTCGAATAGTTATAAGCTGTTCAAAACTATCGGCACCAGTTAACAAATCGTCGACATAGAAATCACTGCGAATAACATTTGCTCCAATGGGCAAAGTCTCTTTGTACAAATCTCCAAAAATGGTGCAGAAGAAGTACCGTAAGTTACGGTGTTTAGTCGAAACACCTGAAGCGGATCAGAAGAATTTTGTCTCCAAAGGATCGTTTGGAAATTTCTGTCGTTTTCACCAACAAAAACTTGGCGATACATTTTCTCAATAACTGCAGTGATTACAAATTTATAAAATCGAAAACGGATTAGAGTCGTATATAAATTTTCTTGTACAGTAGTATATCGTTGATCGAAGTTCATGAAGAATTACGAATCGAAGCATCAAAAATTACATGACGTTTAGTAGATGTACTTTGAGGTCAGTAACTTCTTCATTTTCTATGCTATTGCTAGGTGACATACTTTTGAACTTGATCCCTTTGACTGACTACATTTTTCAGCTACAATCCAGCCAAGAGATGTTTTCCGAAGAACATGTAGACATGGGTTGGACTTAATTTGTCCAACGCATAAAAGTTCAAAGAACATTACACCACCGATTAATAAATCAACTTTCTGTGGTTTATAAAAGCTAGGATCACGTTCTCCTTTTGGAAGTTCAATATTCTCAGGAATACTCCAATTATTCGTACAAATCCTACGATCTATATTATAGTACTTCGACACCCAAAGAATGCACTAAATAGTAACTGTTATGCTTTAATGTTTTTAAGGCTTTTTCCACAAAAAGTTAAATTTAATTAAATTAAGAATTTAACTATTAAAAAATAATAGGTAAAATAAAAATGGGGGATTAAAAAAAGTTTGAACACTTGTAACGTGGAAGTAGTACACTCAACACTACTATTTTCTCGTACATATTCCTTAACATATTCATTAATAAAATTACTACCATTTTTTCCTCTTCTTTACTATTTTATTTACGTATTTTTAATTTTCATTTTTCACACTAATATATTGAATACATTATTAATAATAGGTAATTACATTGACACACATGTATAATAACTGCTTTAGTTGATCAGTTGATTTTGTTTGATAGGCAACAAGCAACATAATTCTCATTCACTTGATACATGACTAAGTATAAATAAACAAAATTTGATTACAGTCGGGCCGATTCAAACAAGACAAGAACCCGCCATATAAGTCTCCGAAATTATTGTATATAATGGAAGAGCCGACAATATTTTGCGAAGGTAAAAGTAAGTCGTTTTTTTCACGAGTGGCTTCGTGCTGTTCGTTCTCACGAGTGATTTTGGTTGCTTGTTCTCACGAGTGATTTTGGCTGCTCGTTCTCACGAGTGGCTTCGTGCTGCTCGTTCTCTTAGTAGAATATTAACCCGTAAAAGTGCGTGGTAATAGTAGTTTGAGAAGTAACTAGACACTAACTTTAAGATTTTCGATTCCCGAAGCTGCCACCTGAACCAAAACGATCCTGCGAATTCCCGAACATAATTGACAGCTGAGATTGTCGAAGTCGAATGTATAATTTCGATCCTAATTGTACAACCGAACATACTATAAGCTGAATAACCGAAGCAACCCTAATATAAGCCGATGAACCGAACCGATCCTAATATAAGCCGAAGAACCGAAGCGATCCTAATATAGGCCGAAGAAGCAAACCGATCCTAATATAGGCCGAAGAACCAAAATAAGCCTTGTTGAAGAAAGGAGAACGGAAACCGATGTTATCCGAATTGAAGTTATCGAAATTATTATCGTAATATTTATATATTTTATATTTGAAATGTTTTTGAAGTATTCAATAAAGAAAATATTATTCTAACCCCCAGAAAGGGTAAATCAAACGTCTTATTACGTAACGTTTGTGGATCCGTAAGTAGACTCTGGAGGCGACTAATTTATCTCAGCTGACGACAAAACCACGTCGTAAATGGCGCCCGAGCAGGGACCCAAAAAATGAAGCCGCCGCCAACGAGGAAGAATCGGCCCAACATTACGAGAGTAATAAATACGATAACCCATCTACGAGTCAAACCTTGCAAAAGAATTCAATCGGCTGGATCTACTTATTACGAAAGTATCAGTTAATTGTGCAATCTCAGAATACTGGCAGAAAAACTACGAATCCTCGATGGGCAACACGCTCAGCTCGAATGCCAAGGGTATGAGAAGATCGAGGAAATAATAGATAATATATATATATAATTGAAAAAAAAACAAAAAAAATAATAATTATAAAATAGTTAATTAAGCTGTAGGACAACATATATATTTAACTTGTAGAATAGTATTGTATCTTTATTTTGTAATATGTGTTACTTTAAGGACTGAGTTACTCTTCGAGGAAATAAACATTTCCGTAAAAGGTAGTACGGGTCCTCGGACCAAAAACTCGCCCACACATAGAAATACGATCAGTTCACCTATTAGAGCATCGCTCTCCGAAGTAGAAGGGATATAACGTGGAAATAGTATACTCAACACTACTATTTTCCCGTACATATTCCTTAATTATTCATTTATGAAATTACTAGCATTTTTCCATTTTCTTTGCTATTTTACTTACGTATTTTGAATTATTTTCATTTTTTCCCTTTTTTTATAACTAATATATACTACATACATACACACACATGTATAATAAATGCTTTAGTTGATCAGTTGATTTTGCTTGATAGTCAACATAATTCTCATTCAGTTGATATATGACTAAGTATAAGTAAACAAAGTTAGTTACTGTCGGGGCGATTCAAACAAGACAAGAACCCGCCATATATGTCTCGGAAATTATTGTATATAATGGAAGAGCGAAAAGTGAAATTAAGTCATATATTTCACGAGTGACTTCGGTTTCTCGTTCTCACGAGTAATTTCCATTGCTCGTTCTCACGAGTGATTTCGGTTGCTCGTTCTAACGAGTGGCTTCGTGCTGCTCGTTCTCACAGTTGACTTCGGTTAGCTGTTCTCAAGAGTGATTTCGGTTGCTCGTTCTCGCGAGTGGCCTCGTGCTGCTCGTTCTCTTAGTAAAATATTAACCCGCAGAAGTGCATGGTAATAGTAGTTTGAGATGTAGCTAGACACTAGCTTTAAGAAACCATTGTACTTATTGCAGAAAAATATACGATCTTCGATTCCCGAAGCTGCCACTCGAGCCAGAAACCGATCCTACCGAATACCCGTACCTAATTGACAGCTGAGAGTGTCGAAGGCGACCGTACGATGCCGATCTTAATTCTACTACCGAACCAAGAATCTTCAAACCCGACGCTGCCACCTGAACCAGAAACCGATCCTGCTGAATATCCGAACCTGATGAGTTGAGAGTGTCGAAGCCGAATGTATAATACCGATCCTAATTCTACAACGGATATAAGCCGAAGAACAGAACCGATCCTAATATAGGCCGAAGAACCAAACCGATCCTAATATAGGCCGAAATATTTATAGAAAGGGTAAATCTAACTTCTTATTACTTAAGGTTTGTGGATCCGTAAGTAGATCCTGGAGGCTACAGCCGGCGTCAAAACTTCGTTATACATTGCGCGAATTAAATAAAAATCGACTTGATGGTTTGAGTATATATTGCAAACTGTAACTATTTATTTGTTATGTATTTTTTAATTTCTTCTTTTTCTTTTCAGCCTGACAGTTACATTTTGCATTTCCGCATATGTAAAATTCAGGGTTTCCGAGTACATATTGTATATCACGTTAATTAGATTTAATTTTTATTTTAGTTTTAAATTTAGTTTTAATTCAATAAATTCGTTATAAAAAAACAATTAATAACAGCGTTATTATTAAAAAAAGCAAAAATGATAAGTAAAAAAGGGATAAAAAAACCATCAAGGCCGAAAAATTCTACGCTCCAATATGCCGGCCCAATTGAAGGACCGTTGGTCTTCAATTCAGTGGAAGTGGTGCTATTTTTGAAATCGGACGTTTACAAACGCCGTTTTTTGTTTTCACCTCCGCCACTCTGACCTTGCCGTCTTGACCTTCTGTTACGTGAACGACTCTCTCGGTCAGCCACTCTTGAGGCGGGTAATTGTCTTCATGGACCACCAATATTTGTCCGGCTTGTAGATTGGGCTCTTGCTGGTGCCATTTGCCCTTGTCCTGCAACTCCAGGACGTAATCTTTCGACCAGGCTCTGCTTGAGAGCGCATAGCATTCGCCATCACTTCAAGTACCTCAGCTTATTGTCGCTGATGTCTCCGACCGATTCTGGTGGCAGCGAATGCAAACCCTCTCCTGTTAGAAGATGCGCCGGTGTTAATGCATCTCCGTCGTTCGGGTCTGAAGACAGCGGAGCTATTGGTCGACTTTTGAGGACCGCTTCTACCTCTACGAGCATGGTTTCCATTTCTTCTTGTGTGAGCATGGCATTGCCCACAGCTCGTAGAAGTAGGTACTTTGCCTGCTTCACGGCTGCTTCCCACAGACCTCCGTAGTGAGGCGCCGTGGGTTGTATGAAGCTGAATTCGACCTTGTACAATGCTGCGACTGACACGACGTCGCCTTTGTTGCGATCGAACGCTTCTATTAGCCCCTTCATTGTCCGACTGGCTCCCACGAAGTTGGTGGCGTTCTTGCAATACACCTTGCGAGGCAGACCTCTCCTGGCAGCGAATCTTTTAAAAGAAAGAATAAAAGAATTAGAAGACAAATCGGAAACTAATTTTAAGTGAACAGCTTTCGAAGTGAAACAGACATAAACCGCTATATACAATTTTATAGGTCGTCCTATTCGCGGTACCGCGAATACGCATTCACGGTACCGCGAAAATCTACGTCGACTATCAAAAATGGTTGTAGAGCTCTCACTCTATAGGTGAGTAAATTGCCCATTATTTGGGTCATAAGCTTTGGTTTATAGCGGTAATAGTGAACACATTTACGTACTATTCTGCCACATTCTACTTTAACACTTATAAGCCAAATATTTTCCCTTAAAAGGGTTATTAAAGATTTTGTGCCTGCATGGCAATTTTCGAGGTGCAGATTACGTAAATATCTAGCCACAAAGAGTGTTTTCTTTGGTAATAAAAGTGGGAAGTATTGTAAGGTTACGGTGCATTTAGCAACATCCCACCTACCCTCAATAGTGTAAAGTTTCGCTTATTTTCTGTAAAATTATGCATAAATGGTGTTAGCCTCTGAATATTCGAGGGCAGCACCAGAAATCTCCTCAGGAAAATATTCTTTCAGGACAATTTCTACAAGTTTATAAAAGGCCCAATTCATTTCTTTCGCAGTAGGGTTTTAAGACTTGGAAATTTCATATTTGCTACAAAAATCTTCTTATATGAAGATTCGTAGAATTCTCCAATATTACGAGAACATTAGTTTTTCTCTTCTCTAAAGACGCTTGGTCCTCTGCCAATTCAAACTGATTATTAACAGACCACATTGAATTTTCTTCCAAAAGAAATGATTTCTCAATTCTTCTACATCACAGTCGCGAGATACAACGTCAGCCGGGTTTTGACGTGTAGGCACATGGCGCCATGAAACGTGGTCTGACCTTTCTTGTATTTCTGCAACTCTATTCGACACGAATATTGCCAGACTGGATGGATGAGTTTTTATCCAATGTAAAGTGATTTCTGAATCTATCCAGAAAGTTACACTTTCGATTTTAAAGCTATCGATTTTCTCAATTCGAGTCCACAATTTCAACAACAAGTGTGCTGCACACAGCTCAAGTCTCGGAAGAGATTTTGTCTTGAGTGAAGCTACTTTTGATTTTGCTGTTAACAAACGACAATAAATGTTACCAGAGTAACAACTTATTATATAAAGACAGCACCCATATGCTCGAATCGAAGTATCAGCAAATCCATGAATTTGTACTGATGCAGTAGAAGTTGTGTGGACGAATCTTTAACAATTTTTCCGTGAAATTTTCCCACGCAGTATTTTGTCGCATTGGTATTGATTCATCCCAGTCGAGTTTCTGAATCCAAAGTTCCTGTAACAATATTTCGTTACTATTGGGCTTTTAAAATTATCTTCCAAATGAAACTAAAAAGAATCATTCTTCGGAGCTCAATGTATACCTAATGCCTTAGCTGAATCAGGGTGATTTGAAAACCATTTCGTGAAATTAAATCCACCTGAACTCAAAATTTGAGTCATTTGATCTCGAATAGTTATAAGCTGTTCAAAACTATCGGCACCAGTTAACAAATCGTCGACATAGAAATCACTGCGAATAACATTTGCTCCAATGGGCAAAGTCTCTTTGTACAAATCTCCAAAAATGGTGCAGAAGAAGTACCGTAAGTTACGGTGTTTAGTCGAAACACCTGAAGCGGATCAGAAGAATTTTGTCTCCAAAGGATCGTTTGGAAATTTCTGTCGTTTTCACCAACAAAAACTTGGCGATACATTTTCTCAATAACTGCAGTGATTACAAATTTATAAAATCGAAAACGGATTAGAGTCGTATATAAATTTTCTTGTACAGTAGTATATCGTTGATCGAAGTTCATGAAGAATTACGAATCGAAGCATCAAAAATTACATGACGTTTAGTAGATGTACTTTGAGGTCTTAAAACACACTGATGTAGTATGAAATAATGAGGAATATTTGGTATTTTATTGTCTATGATGGATTTATATCCTAAGTCGACAAACTCTTTCATAAAATCGTGATACGTTTCTCTCATAGTTTGATCATTTGCCAATTTACGCTCGAGCGCTAGAAATCGCAGTTTGGCAGTTTCAAAAGATGAACCTAAAAGATTAGTATCCGATTTGAAAGGAAGTGAGACTTCAAAACGTCCTGACGGTAAACGTCGTACTGATTCTGTAAAATTTTCCTGGCATTTTTGTTGTTCCTCATTGTAAATTAATTTTTCTTCGTTGGAAACTTCTTCAAGCTCCTAAAATTTACGAATAATTAAATCAGCAACTTCTTCATTTTCTATGCTATTGCTAAGGTGACATACTTTTGAACTTGATCCCTTTGACTGACTACATTTTTCAGCTACAATCCAGCCAAGAGATGTTTTCCGAAGAACATGTAGACATGGGTTGGACTTAATTTGTCCAACGCATAAAAGTTCAAAGAACATTACACCACCGATTAATAAATCAACTTTCTGTGGTTTATAAAAGCTAGGATCACGTTCTCCTTTTGGAAGTTCAATATTCTCAGGAATACTCCAATTATTCGTACAAATCCTACGATCAGGTTGGAAGTTCGTAATTTAACTCAATACCCAAAATTTAGAAGAAAATGTGGTAGAATTAACCCTCGACATTACGGATATCTCTACAGTTGACTTAGCAACAGAATTTAATTCACCTATTCCTTTTAAATTTAATCTGCCTCCTTTTCTTTTAATTCTAAGCCTTTGAACAAGTTTCTCAGTAATCAAATTAGTTTGAGAACCAGAATCAAGTAAAGCTCTAGCTAAAATATAATCGCCTGAGCTACAATTTTCCTTTACCAGCGCTGTGGCAAGAACTACATTATCATCAGATGAAGAGTGATTTACTGCAGCGTTAGACGTTGAAGTTGAAAATTTGCCGAAGAATTCGAAGCAGCATTTCCACTCTGAGATTCAGAACTATAACGATGTAAAAGTCCGTTATGACCTCCACCGCAAACTTCACACTTTTGGGCACTAGATCTTGCCACAGTGTGACCTTTCTTAAGGCAATTTGTACATGCAAGCGCAGCTTTTATAAATTCAAATCTTTGAAGAACTCGCACTGCAGCGAAAAAGGAATAGTTGTATATATTATGTTCAGCAGATTTACACTGATCGCTTCGATTTACTTATCGTTAGTGATGTTTTCGAAGTTTTTGTATTTTGTATTCAAGTTTCATCAGCAGAAATGTACCAGCACATTTATTAATCATTTATTCAACATAGCCTCGTAATCAGACCATAGTGGGAACTTTTCGAAATCAAGCTGTTTTTCCCTTTTAGATTTAGTGACTGGATCAAACTTCGACATCACTAAATGAATCAAAATCGCATTTGAATCTTTTTATCATCCCCAATTGACAACAAAGAATCATAAATGGCGGAAACTGTGTCGATCAAAGCTGGAGCTGAAATTTTAGTATTCTCAGGGAGATCAAATAATTTTGAAATATTTTTCAAAAATATAAGACATTCATTGTCATAAACTTTTTCAGACTCGCCAAAGCTTTGGAATAATTCTCTTCGCCAACTTAAAATGCTTTTACAGTACCTTAAGCTTCATCAGTCAAGCATGATATCAGGTGGTTAAATTTTTCAATATCTGTCAATGTTGGTTCATTGTACACCAAATTCTCAAAACGGCTCATAAAGTTTTTATAATCGGAATATTTTCCACTAAATTTAGAGAGCTGCATATTTGGAAGCCTTGAATGATGAGGTTGCATAAAAGAAGTTTAATGCAAACTCGGTCTTCTATTCTCAAAGGGATTGAAAGTCTTCTCAATAATAGACTTTTTATTCTTTCAATATTTTCAACCACTTTGGATTTTCTCTGTAACAGTTTTCTAAATTTTCTGAAACAATGTTTCTTACTACCACCCATATCGACAAAACCACAAAATATATTCATCAAACAAACTTACCAAATTTCTAAACTTTTCTAAATAAGGATAAACCTCGAAATTTATTAACGCTATTAAGTAAATTATAATGCGCCCAAAAAACGATTATTAATAAATTCGAAACAAATTTCCGAAATTTATATTCTATAAAGAAAAATTTTACTAATATATAAATCGTTCTTGGAAAATAAAAGTTAGAACAAATAATAAATTTAATAATATTAATATTCTTCGACACACATGTTAACAAATTAAATAAATCCACGAAAAATGATCTCAATTCAAATACCGGATCTGAATGTTCACAATAAAATATTAAAAATTGTATCTCATCAGCAAATTCGCTTAATTGATTTAAATTACGAGTATTATGTACCGACTGTTTTCGCCTTAGTATTTCGTTCAATTTCACAACAACAAAATTTGTATCGATGAACCTCGTTCAATTTTATATCCGGGTGTAGCGACCAGTTTTTAGTTACAAATAAAAATATTCCACAATATTAAAAAAATAAAAAAATATTTTACCAAGTTTAAATGTATTTTTAAACTCAACGTGTTAATTTATTAACAATATTAATCTTAATATTTATTCACATATAAGATTATTCACTAATAAAATATTCACATTCTGTCATGAAATATGTCATAACATGTGTCGCGTGTAAACGCAGTGCGAATTAAGAAAACAAAACAAAACAAAAAAATATAATTTTATATTTTCTTTAATTAATTATCACTCGCGAAAAAATGTGAAAATGTAATTAAAAAATTAATTCTTAATTTAAAATATTTATGAAAATGCCGACGGTAGCAAATAATTAAACAAATATTTATCCCGTGTAAAATCGGTGTTTTATATTTATCAAACAATCGCGAACTTGTTATCACTTGTGATAAATTTATTTGGCAACGAATTATTCGCGCACAATACTATTATAGTAATTTTTAGTTTTTATATTTTATTTATTAAATAATTTTTTGCAATAAATTGGCAAATTGTTTTTAGTTATTTATTTTTTTAACTCTTTTTTGCTCGGGAGCCAAAATATTATGCCTTAATGTTTTTTAAGGCTTTTTTCACAAAAAGTTAAATTCAATTAAATTATGAATTTAACTATTAAAAAAAAAAAAAATAAATGAAATAAAAATGAGGGATTTTTTTTCAAAAAGTTTAAACACTGCGCGAATTAAATAAAAAACGATGGTTTGAGTATATATTACAAACTGTGACTATTTATTTGCAAGTGATTAGTATATTTATGTATCTTCGGGATCACTTTTTTCCATACAAAAAGGTTCACTATCAGGTAAGTATCCAGCCAAAGCATTTGGGGGGTTGAATTTTTTCAAGTTTTTTTTTATCGTCACTGAAAAAATTATGTTAAATGAAATCGTAAGTTTTAGGTAAATAAAGTGGGGGAAGTGTGTGTTTCATACATTGTAATAGGATATGTTTGTTGATTGTGTACTTTTTAATAAATACTACAATATTTTTGTATACACAGTCAAATACATTTTATGAAATTATGAATTTATTTTTTGTCATTTTTTTTTTGTTTTTTTTTTTTTTTTTTTTTTGTTTTTTATATAATAATACTTATTTATGTTAAATTATATACAAAATATTTTTTGCATTTTTTATTATGATGAAATTGAAAACTGATAACTTTGAGTTACGTTTGAGTATTTTTTAATTTATTCATCTATATTTATATTTTTATTCTTTTGTTTTTGTAAAGTGAAAAAAAATAAACTCAAGAGTTGTTTTTCTTCATATGAAAAAAACTTGTATAAGGTTATTTTATTAATGAAGATATATTTGATTTTGTTAAATATGGTCATGATAAATTTTTTAGTATTCTAGTTAATTAATTAAATAATTAAGGGGGAGTATTGTTTTATTCATATTTAATATTTTTAAAAATCTTTTAAATTTATTATATATATATATATATATATAATGATATTAAAATAAAACTCCTCAAAATAACGTAATGAAATAAACATACATATGTACATTTAGGTTAGTAGCCAAAAATGCATTCTCGTATGTTTTGAGCGCGTGCACAGTGCCAGCAAGAATTTTAATTTTAATGATATTTGATATTTTTCCTTATAATTTTGTTGCAATTGCTTTTTTTTAGATTTATGTGACAACTAACGTAATTGCACTCTTTAATTTAAAATTGGTATTTTATTTTATCATTTAATGGATCATAGTAGAAAAATTAAAGAGACTAACAAATACTGTAATGATTGTAAAAAAAATATATATTGAATAAATTTTGGCCACAACATTTACGTACAAATATCCGCAAAACCAGTTGTAGTAAGCAATTGGATAAAAGTATAATATGTATTAAGAAAGCTTTTAAAAATCGGATCATCACATATATGTTTGAAAATGATAACAAAAATGATTTAATTCCATTTTTTTTTTTTAATTTAATTGAATATAAAGTCATAGAACTTTTAAAAGATATGTTGCAAACATACACAACTATTAAATTTAACTGCGAACTACTTTGTATTTTTTGCATCATAGAAATGACATCGCATTATTTACTGGAATTAATTTTTAACAACAAGATATGTTTTTTTGTAATATATATAATATATTTATATATATATTATAAAAACTAGTGCCTAAAGAAATGGAATTCTTAAAACCCTATATGTCGATTTAAATGCAGAACATAAGAAATTAAAACTTCATATTAATGTCCATGGGATTTCGAAGAGAAATATGCTAAAGAATTATACGAAAATGAAGGTTTTTATAAAGAATTTGCAGAAAACTATTTTTATATATTACTTTGCTTGTATCTAAATTTTTTAAGAGGTTAAACAATCTGAACATTAAACTACAAGGCAGACCAGTAAATACGTTAAATGAATTTGATTCAATAAGTGCTTTTATGTGCAAAATTTCTTTATGGAAAAGACGTTTTTAATCTCGTCTACCAAAATATTCCTCAATTCCACTACTGAATGATATCTTGAATTCGTCTGATGTTCAAAAAGAACATGTGAAAAGTATAATAATATTCATACTTGGATTCACTTCACAATGAATAGTATCGGGAATTATCTGGAGCTTAAAACCGATTATTGCCAAACCAGTTTACTTCATAATCCATTCAACATTGCTATTGATGACATACCCGATAATTTTTTAAGAAATGGCAATAAAATTAAATAATAATTCGTTTGCCAAAGCTGACTTTAACCTACGTTATTTGAATTTTTTTGGTTAAAATAGTTCAAAGTTTACACGATATCTGGAAATGAAGCTTTAAAACTTTTGCTATAGTTTGTATCTACATGTTTGTGCGAAACTACTATAGTTTTTACGCCCTACAGTTCATCAAATCCAAAATTAGATCACGTTTGGATATGGAAAATGAAGTAAGATGTGCTTTTCAAGAATTTCTCCCAATATTAAAAAGTTAGTAAAAAGAAAGGCATTTTATTACATTAAATATTTTTTAATTTTTTATGAGCTTTAGAAGGTTTTATTTTTTGTATTTAATAAATAAATGAAATTTTGTAACGCATTTTTATTTAAAATAAATGTCTTTCGAGTTTTTACTATTTTACATTTCTGCCATACTAAAAATCAAAATGTGGTCCGCGAAAAAACAAAAATTTCCAAAAGGACCCGTGAAGCATGAAGAGGTGTGAACCTGTGCTTTAGGATGTTCTTCAATATGGTGCTGTAGGGAATAAAAAATGTACCTTATTTAGTTATTAAAACTGTGCAAAAATTTAAAAAGGGCATCACATTATTTTACAAATAACTGCAAAGTATTTAAAACCTGAATACATATATTAAGATTATATTAATTTTTATATAATAACTTGGGATTTTTAAAATTTGTTTATATTTTTCCTAATTTGGTTGTCTTTTACAAAATTTTGGTTAGAAAAATTTTTTTGCCGTGGCAGCATTGATTCTGTTCATTGTTTGTTGCCAGAAGAATTGTTTAAGAAACTAGTATTGCCATATGAAAATATCATTGTTTCTTAACGGTTTTTTTTTAATATTTTTCGTTGTATATAAATATTTTTAAATTTTATTTTGAATTCGTTATAAATTAACGAATTTTATACGTATTAATTTTACGTATTATTAATGTATTATTGATTTTTTTTAATATGTAATAAAATTTGGTTTCAATAAATTCATGGCAACGGTATAACTTTTTGTAATATTTTTTATTGCCAGAAGCAAATTAGGAACATTATAGTATTTTTTCAGTTAGAGTTAAAATGGTGTCGTTTTTTTAATTCGTTATATTTCCAAAAATGTATGAAGTGTTTTTTATCAGCATTGAAATTAAAAGTAAAAAAAAGTCTGTAAAAAGAAAATACAGTGCGATATGGTCAAATTTCACCGAAGATGATAACAAAAGAGTAAAATGTAATTATTGTAAAACCAATTTAAGTATTTCTGGAGGACTACATGGAAGGCAGACACCAACTCCTACTACAATAGAAAATCTACAGCCGGATTTTATAATAGACCGCCAGTATGCAATCAGGACACAAACGGTACGACCTCAGAAAATATTACAAAGTTCTTCCATAAGCTTTCTCCAAGAATTGTGGCTAAATGGCACCATGCTCTAATAATTATAGAAAAGCCAGAATTAAAAAAATTGATTGAGGTTGTTTTACAATGTCCGAGATATACGCTACCAACGAGGAAGACTTCCTCAAATAATATTTTGCCAAGCGTCCGTTGTGAAATTTTAGAAACAAATAAATGGGCATCAAAACCTAATGTCAGCTATAAAATGCGAGGAATTTGGAGAAAGGCATGCTCCTGAAAATCTTTCCAATTTTTTAAAAACAAAAATTATTGATTAGCATTGAACACAAAATAACTGCGGTAGTGAGTGATAATGCTGCAAATATAACGGCAGTAATTCGATTGGGGCGGTGGAGAAATTGAACCTAATAGTTCAAGCCGCTAACAGAAGCGAGTGACACAGTGGCAAAGATTAAACGAATTGCCGAATACATCCACAAATGTTTAAAAAAGCTGCAATAAATACAAAAACAAATGGGTCTGCCGGAATTAAAACTATAACAAGATATTGTCACTCGTTGAAACCCCACATACGAGATGCTTAAAATGATAGCTTCAATAAAAGATGCTGTTATTAAAACTTTGCCCCTAATGCGACCAGATTTATCAATGCCATTGGAAGAATGGGGACTTATTAACGAAATAGTACCCATATTAAAACCATTTTATAAAGTCACTAAAGAAATTTCGGCAGAAAAAAACCTAAACCTTTTAAAAGTTACTGTTTTATGCAATCTCCTGGAGTCGATGATATCGAGACGCAATTCTTCAAATGGTCGAATAATGGCAATGATTCGAATATTTAAAAACGAAATTATTTCTCGGTTTGGAGATTTAGAAAGAAGCCAACTGTACGTTGAGAGTACTATTCTTGATCCGAGGTTTAAAAGAAAGCGCTTTAAAAGCGAATCTTCTTATGAAAATGCAGAAAGACTTATCCGAAATAGAATAGGACTTATCAGGTTGCCGAATAGTAGCTAAGCGACTGAGGACTGCTCATCAGAAAAGAATGCCAGAAGATTAATTTCGTATTTAGAATGATTATGACAAAGACTTCAATGAAACATATCGCTGCTGGAATACGTTAGTTCGATAAGTACTTAAATGAGTAATACCTAGATAGGAAAAAGGATCCCCTGACATGAATTATCCACGGATCTAAATGTTTGCGTTAAAAAAGGATTTGCATATTAGACACATCGGTACCATGTGAGTGTATGGTTTTCAGCTACCGGCCAAATAATAAATGAAAGATAGACCCATTAAAACATAAAGTCTCAAAATTAGTTTTTCTACATAACAACATGTAACTCTTTTTTATTTTCATTTATTCATTTTTATTTATTAATAAAATTATTTTTGTATTATATGTATTAAAAAATTGCGAAGCAATTTTTATTTTTGTACCTCAATTATGTTTAAGTAAACTATTTAAAACTCTATACTTTGAAAGTGTGACGGTCACACATTTTTCTTTTAAGTAACTCATGAATATTACTTTTTATTTCTGGTTTCTTTTAAATAAATCAGTTTTATTTTCCTCTTCTTCTCTCTCAATTAACATTAAATTGATGACAAATAAATACGACAAATAAAATGATGTCATTTTCAACGACACGGGGGGCAGTGACGTCATTAAACATTATTTAATGTATGATCGTGCATTAATTTCACCATTAAGAACGATCATATAATGCCCTAGAACAAGAATCGTACACGTTTAAGTTGATGAAGGTTATGAGCCATCACGTGCACGTCTTCACTGACTTAAATCATTACGTGTTGCGAAGCCACCCACAAAAACAACAAAAGCTCTTGTAATAAATAAGAGGCCATGTTTTTTTTAGTAAAAGATATATCAGAAATAAAAGATCCTAAACTTCTGAAAAAGAAGAGGTAAATAAAATTGTTGAATTTTTAAGGAATACAGAATTTATATTGAGGTATTAGAGACATTGGAAAAGAAATACGATAAAAAATAAAAAATGTGTATATACATACATATTTTAGACAAAAAAATCAAAAGATTTTAGATTTTTTTTTAATTTTGTATTTAAATTTTTGCTAATTTTTTTATTGCCAAACTCATTAGTTTAACAAGCAAATAGTGTTAAATTGAAACTCAAGTCTCTAATATTTTAATATAATAAAAAAATTATTACACAAAGGTTTATAAAGTTATTCATAAAAAATGTTATTTAATTTTTTTTTAGGGTTTGTAATATAAATATTAAAAATAAAAAAATGTTTCAATATTTATTTTATAAAACTTTAATAAAAACGGGAAGTTTTAGTATGAATAATCTTTTTAACAAAAGTGTACATTATAGTGAATGTTCTTTTTGCTCTGTACTGTAAATTATATCAGAAGCCATCTGTTGGAAATAGGAAGAGACAAGCAACGTCAAGAAAAGCAAAGCCAACAACCACCCATATAAAACTGCGGTAAAAGAAAAAACTCTATGTTCCAGGTCGCCACAAGAAATAACAAAACCTTCTTTATCTAATACAATTTTTAATATTCGGCTCCCTTCCTTCGGTACCGTTCCTCCTCTGGTCCTTCCCAACTCGTCGTGATTCAACAATCACTATGCACGTTATTTAATAAAACCACTTTGTGATTAGTTAACCATTTAGTGGACCTGAACTAACAGTTACTACTCCGTAATTACAATGATTATTGTCTAACTACCGAATTATCGACTGTCTGATCTCTTTCGTGACTAGCAAATCACTCGGCGAGCAGACTAATCCTGTGTTTGTGACTAGCGAATCACTAAACAAAATTGTTCTTAAATTATTCTTTTAATTATTAAAACTTGTGACTTGCAAATCACTAAACACTTGTAGGTACCTCTACTTATATATATTCTAACTTACTTAATATTTCTCCTCTCCTCGATTTTGCTTTCGCTGTTGCTCTGATCAGACTGTCCCTTTAGAATTTTTGTCGCCCTTTTATACACAGTTCTCATTTCTATTTTGTTGTTATAAACCCTTTTATTACAACTTTACTAATATAAACTAATTATTATTGTATGATCTACCAGCTTGTAACAGTAAAAATATTTAGTCTATGCATATTGTTGTTCTTCGCTAATTCCTTTGTTTACTAAAATTTGGATCCTATGTTTGTTGTTAGTGTCTTATTTATGAAGAAATATTTACGTTATGTTTGTTGTTAGTGTTTGTCTATGAAAAATATTTATGTTGTTATTGAAGATCAATAACAAATCACAACCACAGGGTGTGACACTAGTTTGTGTGCAAACTATTCATCACAAAACGGTAAAAAAATAACGTGAGGAAATCCGTTAACCCAGGTAACCGTTATACGACCTTACCAACTTACAAACATAGAAAACAACACGTGATTCAAACCAGTAACCTAACGAATATTTTTTTGCTAACTATTACTAATACAAACAATATTTTTTTGTATTACAAACTAAAAAAAAAGTAGAATTTAATTAAACAAAACTTAATGAAAGTAAATTTAAAAGAAAGAAATAAATAAGCCTAAAAAATATAAATAAAATTATACATAACAAAATTGAATATTGAAAACTATTGAAATTTAATTTAATTAAAAATTAAAATAAAATATATAATAAATTAAATTGAAATAGTTTTAAATAAAATAATTCTTTTAAATTAAAATAAAATAATTTAAAACAATTAAAATAAAAAAAAATTCAAATTAGTTTAAAATAAATTAAAATACTTTAAATTAAAAACAATATTAATTTAAACAAATAAATTAAAGTATTTTCAAATTTTAAATAAAAATTCACTTAAATTATTGAATTAAAATATTTGAAATAAAAATATATTAATAATTTAATTTCATTTAAGTAAACTAATTTTATTTTTTAATAGAAACAAAATAAACTAAAACTAAACATAGATTGAAATATTTTAGAATAAAATAAGATTAACTTAAATTAAATAAAAATTAGAAATATAAAACAAAATTAATTTAAAATTAATTAGAAATAAAATAAAATATTTTAAAATAAAATTAATTTAAATTATTTAAAAATGGAAATATTTTAAATTAATATAAAAATAATTTAAAGTAAAATGAATATAAATAATTTAAATTAAATTAACAATAAAATATTTTAAATTAAAATAAAAATAGTTTAAAATAAATTAATTTAAACTAAATTAATAAAAATGAAATATTTTGAATTAAAATAAAATAATTTAAATGATAAAATATTTTAAATTAAAATAAAACATTTAAAATTAAATTAAAATATTTCAAAATAAATTAAATATTAATTAAAAATAACATTTTTAAATAAGAATAAAATAATTTCAAATTGAGTTAAAATTAATTAAAGACAATTAAAACTGAATTGAAAATTTTTGAATTTAATTTGAAAACGAATAACTTTAAATATTTTTAATTAAAATCAAATAAAATGAAATATTTTAAATTAAAATAAATTAATTTAAACTAAAATAATAAAAATAAAATATTTTAAATTAGGATAAAATAATTTAAAGTAATAAAATATTTTAACCATAAATCAAAATATTTTTAAAAATAAAGTAAATTAATTTAAATTAATAAAAAATAAAAGAAAATATTTAAAATTATTTAAAAATAGAATATTTTAAATCAAAATAAATTAAAATATTTTAAAATAAAAATAAAATTGAGTTGAATTAAATTAAAACAAATTTAAAACAAAATAATTAAAATAAACAGATTAAAATTAATTTAAAAAAATAAAAAAATTTAAATTTCAAATAAAATAATTTAAAATATTTTTAAAATAAAATTAATTTAAACGATTAAAAAAACTAAAATTATTAAAAAAAAATGAGAAAATAAACTGAAAATAACTAAAATTAAATAAATTTATTTTTAATAAAAAAATAAAATAAATTAAAAATAATTTAAAACAAATAAAATTAATTAAAATATTTTTTATTAAGATAAATTTAAAAAAAATATATATTAAAAAAATAAATAAAATTATTTTTAAAAACAATTAATTAAAAATAATTTAAAATTAAATAAAGCTAATTTTTAATAAAAATAAATTAAAAATAATAATGATAAAATAAATTAGAAATAATGTAGAATTAATAAAAATAATATTTATAAAAATAAATATCATTAGTTTTAATAAAAACAAAATAAATTAAATTTAGTTTAAATTAAAATATTTTAATAAAATTAATTCAATATAAAGTAAAATATTTTAACAAAGTAAAATGAATTTAAATTAAATTAAAAATAAATTAAAATATTCTAGTAAAATAAAATTAATTTAAATTAAATAAAAATAATTAAAAGTATATTCAATTAAAAAACAAAATAATTTAAAGTAAATAAAAATAAATTGAACTAAATTGAAAATAAAATTAATTTGAATTTAATTATTTAAATAAAAATAAAATAATTTATATTTAATTAAAGAAAATTATATTTTAAATTAAAATAAATTAAAATATAAATTAAAATAATTTAAATCTAATGAAAAATAGATTTAAATTAATTACATATAAAAATTACATATAAAAATATAACAATTTAATAGTAATTTAATTTAAATTAAAGAAATTAAAAAATAAATTTATTTATTTTTAATAAAAACAATAAAACAAAGTAAATTAAAATAAATCAATAAATAATAGATAAATAAAAATATTAATGAGTAAATAAATAAATAAATATAAGAATAAATAAACAAATATATATATATATATATATATATATATATATATATTGTTATTCATTTAGTTGATATTGTTATTCCTGTATTATTTTCTTTATTACTAATTACTTTTTTTTCAAATAAACGTACACAATTATTATACCTAAATTTATATTTAATGATTGTTCAATATTATTTACATTTAAATTTTATTTCTCTTATCTATGTTTTTTTATCATATATGTTCTTTTTTTTAAATTAATGATAAATTATTACTGAACTTATATATATATATAAAATAAAATTTTATGATTATAAGGTTTTTAAAGAAACTTGCACCAATTTTATTTCTTTTGGGTTGAAATGTAGCTAAGCAAAATGAATAAGTGGTAATTAATTTTTAGGGATATTATTCAAATTCTTTTTCACAACAATAATGTCATGGAAGACTGAATATGTCTTAAGGGGTTGGCAGCTTGTCCAGGACACAACATCCCGTCCTGATGAATCGATCCTTGTCATGTCATTTGAGATTGTTTATTAAAGTGGTATGTCCGTCCGTCTATCATAGGTTTTTCATTTGGCGGTTTTTTGTTTTGTTCAGTGTTTTGTGTTTCATATTGCTTGTCACATCTGTTTCTATCTTGGCACGAATCTTTAAATGTGATGGCCTTAGGTGGAAACGAACCCCCCCCCCCCCCCCCCATTTCCTGCGAGCTACATGCCGCAGTCAACAACCAGCGTGCAACCTATCCACCATCAACCAAAAGATATTTTATTTAATATTTACCAAATAAACATATAATGTATTATATATATATATATATATATATATATATATATATATATATATATATATATATATATATGTATGTATTATATATATATATATATATATATATATATATATATATTGAATAAACTATATTTAAATTGTTTTAAATAGTTCTGCAAATGTTCATTCACTGCAAAATAATTATTGTTACAATTTTGTAAATATTTAAAAACTTAATTGATAAATTAACTTATAATTTTGTGTGTCTTTCTCTCGAAAGTTTTCAACTAATAAAAATTTTCTGATACAATTTTCAAAATGAACTCGAAAAGTTTTTCAAAACAAAAAACAAAGTATAAAAAATATTCAGTAAACATTTCTAAACAAATATTAAATAACAATCCTGCCCCCCGTAAATTTATCATTGAAATTCACTCGATTATAATATCCAAAACTGCAAGTTTCGATATTAGCTTTTTTAAAACTCCATCAGAGGTTTTTACATCAGCTGATCTTGATTTTCCATGTTTATCATTATAAATGCCAATTCCACGATTCCACTTAGACCTAGGTGCACTATCATCACAAATAAATACTAAAGCACCTACATGTAACGAAATTTTTTGGCTTTCCTAATTTTGCAAACTATACATTTATTTTCAATAAAACGAACCAAACTTCTTAAAGAAGGAATCCAATACTTCTGACGTATATCTCCCATTACATTACTGGTATTCTGATGATAATTCCTTTGATGATAAAATTCTATTAGCAAGCACGCAAAACGATCTTTTTTGGGAGTATTATAGGACGTTTTGCATTGTAAGACAGCACTGAAGCATTTTCTAATCTACAACCAACTAGTAATATACCAAGCTCATCTAAATATGGGTTCAATGTTCTTATATTACTGCATATATCAATGTTCTTTTCTGATATTAATCTTTTGTACTCGTTGTCGAAATGCTTCCTTTGTATATGTTTTATCACTTTATTCTCAGCAGATGAAAACTCTTCTGCACTTAAATCTCCCCTAACTTTGTTATAACTATTTAGTTGTAATTTAAGATTTTTATAAAATCGTGTCACCCATGTAATAACTCGTATAACCTTCATATATCTTGAAGAGCGATGTATAATATATTCAATTACATCCAAATTTTGTGTTATCATAACAACATGTTTTAATTTTAAAAACTCATCACTTTTGTCCTCTCTATTCCCCATATTATTTTCATCAGGCCAACGTCCTTCTGGGTATATGTTATAAGAAATTTTGCTCTTGTTACAACATCTGCTGGATTTTCTAAGGTTTGTTGCGGCGTTCAATATACGTAGAGTTTATATAGGTCAATTTGTAGGGTTTTGTTCATTACTGGTGTTGCACGAAACAACAATAAACAAAAAGGAACAGAATAAGATTGGTTACAGTGAAATTCAGTTTTTTTTTTGGTATAATACATTGTGGTTTACCTTTTGTTTTCACATTTTTTCAATAACTTATTAAAGAATTCGGTTTGAAATGGTTTAAAAATAATTATGTTTTTTATTAAAAATAATATGTATATATCTAGGGTAAAGTTGCCTTGTACACCAAAATCCAACTGTTGACAGCATGTTGTTTGGTAGACCAGATCTCACAGAAGCCATTCTGGTAACTCACAATTAACAAGTCGCCTGTTGGTTTCCACTCCAAAATTGTAACTATATTTTAGAAGTATTCAGTATGTCGCACACATAAATGTTCCTTGGCAGTTCTTGGTGGACACAAAATGCCACCAGATTTTTTACAGGATTCTACACAAAACACAATTGGGCAACAAGTAGCCATCTGTATTGCCTCCAGGATTTTGAACTTTATACAAAATTGTCAATTTTTATGAGATATTTATAAACTTTTCGCGAAATGTTTTGAATGTTTTTGTTTCTTCTTCTTTCTTTTGTCTTTTGGTGGTTGTTTTGTCATTTTATGACACACAGCTGATTGTTATTGTTTTTGGTTTACTCATGTTACAGTTGTCAGTACTGTAGTGTTGCTGTAATGCGTAGAGTAGATGATAATGCAGTGCAAATAAACAAGGTAGTGTTGTATTTTTCATTCAATCCAAACTGAAACGCTGTGGAAAAAAATTGTTAAATTTAAAATTTTAATTTATGAATGAAATTGTTGTCCCTGTTATTTTTCATGAAAGCCTGGTAGAAGAAAAAGCATCGGCTCTATAAAGTCTAGCTTATAAATAGATAAGGATAAAAAAAAGGCAACTTGAGCAACAATTTGTTCTTGTAGACAAATTAAGCAATATTTGTAAAAATTTGAATTTGTAAAGATAAAAATTTTAAATATGGAGATGTATAGGGAATAACGAAGTTTCTAGAAGTAGAAATAATGAAAAAAAAGATGGATACTAGGCGGGAGTTGGTTTGGAAACTTTGGAAAATCACCACTGAGGGAAAGTAGGAAAATTGGAAAATTGAAAATGCAAACGAGGGTTCAAGGCATGATAGTTGCGAATTAATAATTCAAAAGTTAAAAGTGTGCCGAAGTGATCAGAAGTGAAGTAAAGAAAAAAAAAGAAGTAATGAAAAAGGAAATTTAAAGGTATTTAAATTAAATTAAAATAAAATAAAAAAAAGAAAATCATAAAAGAAGAATTGGTGTAGTACAAAGTGCTAAGTTATATATATATATATATATATATATATATATATATATATATATATATATATATATAAAAGGGAATAAATGAAAACGTAAGGCAGAATGTTAAAATTACAATCCTTATGAGAGTCTTACATTTTTGTGTATTTAAATTTTGTAGCTGGCTATTGAACAACAATAAGGGAAGAATAAGGCTATTGAACAACAGGAAGGTGAAAATAAATAAGGAGAATACCCGTATAGGAATAGGCCTTACCAGAAGCAGTAGAAAAGAAGGTTTCTTACCCTTAATAGCCAGGTAACATTTTATATATACATGTGTTTAAATGAGAAATTGGTAGCGTCAAGTTGTGATTTTTCGGCATATGGAAATAATCGAAGGAAAAAGGAAATTGTTAAGTTCCCCGAAAAGAAGTACCAGTAAAAGAAAGTTGTAAACGGTTGAAAGTTTGATTTATAATAAAGAAAAAGAAGGAAAATAAAAACAAAGAAAAAAAATTTATAAAAAAAAAGCGAATTAGAAAAAAATTATTACATAAAAGAAAAAAAATATTTTAAGAATAGGCAGTTTAAATAAGTAATTACAAAAAAAAAAAGGAAAGAAAAAAAGTATATGTAATCCTTTAATTATTGTGTTCAAGCAGAATTAGGTTTAAGTGTAGAATTAGTTTATACAGTATTTAGTTATTTTTAGCCTTAAGATAGGCAAGTATTTTTTTTGCGTTGAATTTTTAAGGTGTTTCACCGGTTAGACGTAAGAGGGCACTCTGTCACTTATCAAACCGGAAATTAAAATTGCCAAAAGAATAAAGAAGCTATAAATAAAAGGCTAACAACAAGTTAGAGGTTCGAATCAATAGGTTTCGGGTAGTTTTATTGATATATTTCTGATAATAATTATTAGGAAAGATTGTCTAGCCTTAGGGAGCTCCTTCAGGTTAGGATTTAGTGAAATTAGATAACGTTTAGTTGCAATAGCAGTAGTAGAACCATTGATCTGAGCCTATATAACTAATAAGAAATACAACTTAACGTCAATTAGTTCAAAAACGCTTAAAACATACTTATTAGAGGATAAGAGTTTAGAGTACGGAAATGTTGTAGTAGGTTTAAGTATTTAATTAAAAAAAAAAAAATTAATAAATATGTATAATATTATTGTTTAAATGAAACAGAAATAATGGTTTGTGAATAATTGTAAAAAGGGGGTAATGGTATGAAGATAAGGTAAGGTAGGAGAAGTCGGGTGGGATTTGGGGTCATACAGTAAAACTAACTCGTGGAGCAATGTGTATGACATGGTTGGGAGGGCAATTAAAGGGCCATAACATCTGCCTAATGGTGATCAGCATGGATGTGGTATGAGTGTTATTGTTTTTTTATATTTTCTTTTGTTTTTTTTTTGTCTCGAATTTTTTTTATGTACATTTGTACCCAGTGAAAGGGTTGGGACCTTTCTGAGATATGCTCTATCTAAAACCAAGTTAGTCGGAAACCTCACTGGTCAATACGAGTGTAACAGGTTGGGCAGCATCGCCAATTACAAATATCGGAATTTTCTAATATTTCGGATACACTATTTACAACGTATTATTTGTCCGGTGATCCGATCTAATCCAGCGAATAACAGTATGAGAGTCGGCCCAAAAAACAATTTGTTCAGCTTTAATTTGATCACAACTTTTCACTATTGTATCTTTTAAACGTGCTGCCATTACTGCTGCTTGTAATTCTAATTTTTGTATAGAATGGTAACGCATTGGAGCACTAGTTGTTTTTCCTGTTATAAAAACTAATTTCGAACTTCAATCTTTTACGATACGCCAATAACCGACTACTGCTAATACCTCTTCACTGGCATCACAAAATAAATGTAGTTCAACTTTTTTAATATTGTTACATTCTACAAAATAGAATCTGAGAACTTTGTACTGAGCAATTTTAGGTAACTCATTTAACCATAATTTAAATTTTTCATAAATATTATGTGACAATTTTATTTTCCAGTCAATTTCACTTCTCGAAACTTCTTGCTTCAAAATTTTAGCAACTACCATAAAATCTGCTACAAAGCTAAGTGGGTCGAAAATCGACATTGTAATACCCAAAAGCTGTCGTTTTGTTGGTATTTCTTTTAATTCGAGAATACTCTTCGGAACCTTGTGAAATTTTAAAACAAAAATAAAACAGTCAGAATTTGAGGCCCAATGCATTCCTAAAATACGCTTTATTTTGTCATTCTCAATATTTATTTCATCATCGATTGAAATACCGAGTTCTTCAGCGACAACTTTTGAATTTATTATAATATTATACATTTCGAAATCTCCGCACTCATGAATATATTTCACTTCATTAATTATCTTGATGGCTTCTTGTTCAGAATTAAAGCAATCAACATAATCATCAAAAAAGTGTTTCTCTATTATATTAGCAGCAGCTTGAGGATAAATTTCAATAAAAGCTTCTGCATTCCGATTCTTAACAAATTGGGCAGTAGTAGAAAAACACGCCACTCCGAAAATCATTCTTTGCATAATATAAGTTTTAGGTGACTGAGAAGTATTGCCATTTCTCCAAAGAAATTGAAGTGCATCTTGATCTTCTGGAATAATACATACTTGATGAAATATTTCTTTAAGATTTCCGCAAACAGTCCCTGTAGCTGTTTTGCCTGTCTTGCCTAAATTTATATAAAACCAATTGGAATGGTTGGTTTAGGTCGGGGCCTGCAAGAAGGGCTTTGTTTAGTGGCATATTTTTAACTTCTGCTGCAGCATCAAAAGCAAACCGAAGTTTTTATTAGGATCTTAATTCCGAAATGTGGTAATTAAAATGTTTTGTTTGAATGTCTTGAAGTTTCTTATTCAGAAAGTATACAGGCATAACCTTTCTCTAGATATTCCTCAATTTTGTTACAATATTCTTCAACATATTTCGGATCTTATGGCATTTTTCGCTCAACAAAAATTAATCTTTTCAATGCCATACTATATGTTTCAGGAAATGACTTAAAATCTTTACGCCAAAGTAATCCAGCTTTAAATCTTTTTCCATTTCTCCTTGTTGTATTTTTTAATTTTTAATATCTTCTATTGAAATTAATGTTTCACAATGACGGATTCCGAACATTTCCATTTCAAAATAACTTTTCATTAAATTTTCCATCATCATTTTTTAATTCTTTATCAAGTTTCTTGAAATGACATAAATAACATTTTCTATCATTCTTATTACTATTAACATTTCCATAAATTATCGAACCCAATCTTGTTTTTGTAACTAAAGGTCCACATGGGGGTAGAAATTGTGGAGTTTCAATTGGAACAGTTAAATAAACATGTGCTAAGCTTATAATCATTTTAGATTTTATTTAGTTATAACTAAAATGTGAAATGTCAATATTCGAATTGTTGTTTTTAATGTTTGATGTTGATGTTGTGTTTAATGTTTGACCTTTGTCTAGGAAGGTCTAACTTGGTTGAAACATATACATTTTTCATAACATACCTCTTATTATTTTCTAAATTCAGTTTGTTTTTGAGAAACTTGATGATTAATCCATTGTAATTCTAAAGTGTCCTTCCGGAATGATATACCTAACTTCTGAACGATTTCAGAATCAATTATAGACACGTTAGCACCATCATCAATAAAGGCATACATTTTTTTAAAACCTTTTGGTCCATACAATATGACAGGAATTATTTGGAATAGTACAGTTTCAGAATTAACTTCTACGAGACAACTTCGAGCCCGTTGTTGAATTGTAATTGGAATACTTTATGAACTTTGAGTTAAAGGAACATCCCTATGCAAAAGGATATTGTTACGAAATTATACTTGAATTCAAATATAATGGTTTTAACGGCTGGTTTAAAATTAAATAATGCTTCTCAACCTTTCTGTTTATGTTAACAGCAGTTAACATATCTGTAGAAATTATTAATATAGCTATAAACATACAACATTGAATGAAAAGCTTACACCATTATTTGTAAGTATGGCAATATTAAATGTTGAAACTGCTAACATTAACATCTAAAGCTCTAGAATTCGAATATACTAGTTTGTCCATTAAGAACATCGTAGAAAGAAATAGAGCTTTCTAGAAGCATCTAGAAGGTAATGCAGTATATATAAATTGGCCGTGAGAACACCATTGAGTCAGTCCAATTGGAAGCGTCGTTAAGTAAAGACAAATTAACTGCCTTGGCTGTATATTCTGTACATTATTAAAGTGTGCTGTATAAAGTGAGTAATTTAAATGTGTATTAGAACACAAGTGACTATTTGAATTGTTGTTGTTGTACATTTTAAATAAAATAAAGAGTCGTTACAACTTTTAAACTACTAAAGTGCTTTTTTTTGCAATCAAAGTACTGGTTTATTTAAGAGGAAATAAACCACAGATTTTAAAAGGTAAAAACGTAACAATTGGTGTCAGAAGTGGGATTACAAAATAAGAAGCAGTCATGAAGTTTGGAGAGCTAAAAGTGGAGCAACTCAAGAGGGAATTGAATAAGTTGGAGTTACCTACAGCTGGTAATAAAGCAGAATTACAAAAGTGGCTGATAGATGAATTCAAGCGGCGTAATATTGACATCGGAGCTTACGAATTCGAGTATAAAGAAGAATTGGAAGTTTCTACGCGTGCAACAACAAGCAGCATGGATTTATCCACAATGTTTGCTGCTATGATGGAGCAATTTAAAGAAGCCAACGAAACTTCTAAAGCAAATAACGAGAAACTTCTTGCTGAAGTTAAAGAAAAAATAAAATAATGGAAATGAAATTTCAAGAAATTTCTAAAGCAAATAACGGGAAACTTCTTGCTGAAGTTCAAGAAGAAAATAAAGTAATGGATATGAAATTTCAAGAAACTTCTAAAGCAAATAACGAGAAACTTCTTGCCGAAGTTATGTAAGCCAAAGAAACTTTCAGAGCGACAAATGAGAAACTTCAGCAAATTTCGGAAGTTATAAACAGCAGAGTGGATGGCATTGATACAAAGGTGTCCGACTTAGAGAGCTGTGTAGATATACAGGCCAAAGTCGTTGATAAAGTTGATAAAAAGCTGTCAGATTTAGAGAATGAAATAGCAAAAGGTGTTGATAAAAAAATACATGATACAAGATGGACAGGTGCGAATTATTCCAGAATCCTCTAGTAGAATAAAGGCCTCTAGTTTTGTTGGCACCACACTATTTAATGTGTTAAAGTTTCAGTTTGATACAGTTGCCATTACAAACATATGGAACGACGAAGAAAAGGCTATGGAGTTGATATTGGCCTTAAAAGGAAATGCAAACAGAAATAGTTATGATGACGTAATGGAGGCTACAACGTAAGTACGGTGGTGAAAATAAAAAGGAATTATACCGAATGGAATTGCGTGGTAGAGTGCAGAAGCCCAATAAGACACTACAAGATTGGAAATCGAGCGTTTGCTGCAGCTTACTTATGCAAGGGAAAACAGCCCGTTTTTGGATCATATCAAGATAGAGGCATTTGTTAATGGCATTCGCGATCCTGAAATAAAACACACGGTTTGTGCCACACCTAAACCATCATTTACTGAAACCGTCTCTTCGCACTGGCACAAGAAACGGCGAAAATAATTTCAAAGCCGCAAATATGCAAGGTGCGAAATGTTGAAGTTGTTTCTGATAATGAGAGAAATATAGTCGATGAATTAAAAAAAGTTTTGGAGGCGTTTAATAATAAGCAAAGTAAAGTCAGAGTAAAATGTTATAACTCTGGTAAATCGGGTCATATTCAGCGAAACTGCAAAGCACCAAGAAAACGAACCGGATCTGCCTCGCCTCAAAGAAATAACCGGCAGCCAAATCATCAACCATCACCTTTAAACTAAAACGAGCTGGCACTATGGGGCAAGAGCTAGCTCCCACATCTGAGGGCCCCACCATATCCGTAATGCTACAGAAAAATAGCAATCTTACTGCTTCGGGGTACATCAACGGTCAGAAGCACGTTTTTACTGTAGACACCGGGGCATCACAGTCTATCGTCAGATCAGATTTAGTCAAGAAAACAATTGAACCATTATGTGGGGTACGCCTGCGCACAGCTACTGGGGAGCCGGCCACGGTCTAAGATAAAGTAAATGTGAAATTAACCATTGCCAACGTTACCGTCAATCATGTATTCATTGTTGCCGACATTATGGACGAAGTTATCATTGGTGCTGATTTCATGATTAGCCATGGCATTACTTTGGATATGGGACAAAAAGTTATGATTTGGGGAAATGTGGAGATACCCCTTGACGTCGGATATGAAAATAGGACTCAAGTAAGAAAGCTAGTTGCCGTCGAGCATCAGAAGCTACCACCACAGTCGGAAACTTTAGTGGGCTCGTATGGAGGGAGATTGTGAGGACAACAGTTTGTGGGTGGTAGAACCAGCAGAAATAACAAGTGATCTTGTAACAGCAAAAGCCCTCGTTAAACCCTGCAACAACAAAATAGTTCCTGTAAGAATGCTTAACCCGTCCAGCTATGAAAAAGTCGTTAAGCCAAATTCCGAAATAGGTAAATGCACTTCAGCAGAGGCGGTAATCAATTGCGAGAAAAACCCGGAACCTGTCAATAAATCCCTCAAAGAACACGAGCTACTAGCGGAATATGTGGGGAAGTGGGTAGAAGGATTAGCGCCGCCAGATAGAAATAAGGAAAAACAGATTCTGCAGAAAAATACCTCCATCTTCGCCTTAAAAAGTCAAAGCCATAGTAGAACGGCAATTGTAAAGCATCAACTAAATACTGGCATAGCGAGTCCAATAAAGCAGGCGCCCAGAAGTGTTTCTCTAGCAAAACGAAGTGAAGTGAAGGAGTTAATCAACAAAATGGAGCGGAACGGTATAGTCGAACCATCTTCAAGTCCTTGGAGCTCGCCTGTTGTTTTAGTTAAGAAGAAATACGGCAACACTAGATTTTTTGTCGAGTCGATTTTAGAAAACTGAATGACGTCACCAAGAAAGACAGCTACCCGCTACCAAGAATTGACGACACCCTGGACTCACTAGCTGGAACACAATGGTTCTCCAAACAAAGACAAAGACAGGGAAAAAACCTACTTTAGCGCGAGTGATGGGTTATGGCAGTTTAATGTGATGCCATTTGGACTCTGCAATGCTCCAGCCACATTCGAGCGTTTAATGGAACATGTATTGAGAGGACTTCACGGGAAGACATGCTTGGCGTACCTCGATGACATAATTGTCATGGGTAAGACTTTTGATGAACATCTGAAAAACCTTGAAGAAGTCCTTAAACGAATATCAGCGGCTGGACTCAAACTCAGTGTAAAGAAGTGTGCATTGTTTTTCAAAGAAGTCAAATATTTGGGACGTCGCGTAACATCAGAAGGAATATCAACAGATGAAAATAAGATAATTGCTGTAAAGGGCTGGCCACGTCCGAGAAATCTCCACGAATTGCATAGTTTTCTTGGCCTTTGTACATACTACAGATGATCTGTCCCGAATTTCACCAGTGTAGCCGCAAGCTTACATGAGCTGAAAAAGAAGTCACAACCATTCCAATGGAGCGAAACACAAGAACTAGCATTCCAGAAGCTCAAGGATCTATTATGTACGGCACCAATTTTGTCATATCCTAACCTGGAGAAACGTTTGTGGTAGATAGCGATGCGAGCGGATACAGAATAGGCGGTGTACTTTCACAAGTAGTCGATAGCACTGAAAGAGTCATTGGATACTTCAGCCGAACGCTTTCGAAGCCTGAAAGAAACTACTGCGTAACACGACGAGAACTTTTGGCAGTATTAGAGTGTGTGAAGCATTACCACAAATATCTGTATGGTCAACACTTCCGACTGAGAACCGATCATTCTACCCTTTGGTGGTTGCTGCAATTTAAACAACCTTGAAGGACAACTGGCTCGTTGGATAGAGCGGCTTCAAAGCTATGATTTTAGCATCGAGCACCGGAAGGATTTGAAACACGGCAATGCGGACGCGCTGTTAAGATGGCCCTGCAACGTGGAATCTAAGCATTGTACAAAAGCCGAGGAAAAGGAATATGTCATCGATGTTCGACTAATGCATATAGAGTCCAGTGAAGATTGGTCTAGAGCGCAAAGAAATGACCCCATACTGGCAAAAATAATATCGGCAAAAGAAAAAGGTAGAAGGCCAGCCCGCAATGAAATACTCGCAGAAAGTCCACTGATGAAATCATATTGGGCCCTATGGAATAGTCTACAGTTGTTAAATGGCTGCTTATACCGCATATGGGAAAGTGCTGACGGTAAAACAGTGACAAATCTAATTGTAGTACTATCCTCTAAAATAAACGAAGTAATGAAAGAGTTCCATGACGGTCCCAGTGGCGGTCATCTTGGTGTGACAAAAACTTTAGAAAAGTTAAAACAACGTTCTTATTGGGTGGCTTGTCAGCAAGCAGTAACCGATTGGGTAGCCAACTGTAGATAATGCATAGCAGCGAAGGGTCCAGTAAGCAGAAGTCGTGGACAGCTTCAGCAGTATAACTCAGGTGCGCCATTAGAGCGGATTGTAATGGATGTAGAAGGCCCTTTACCTGTCAGTGATACCGGAAACCGTTACGTTATGTCATACCTAATCAAGAAGCTAAAACGGTTATAAACGTATTTGTGAACAACTGGGTGTGCCGCTATGGTGTTCCACTGGAGTTGCATTCTGATCAGGGTAGAAATTTTGAATCTGCCGTATTCAAGGAAATGTGCGATTTATACGGAATAAGAAAAACTAGAACAATGCCACTGCATCCTCAATCTGATGGCATGGTCGAAAGATTCAATCGCACTCTGGAGGAATATTTAAGAAAAGTGGTCAGTGCACATCAGAAGGACTGGGATGAACACATACCGAAATTTCTATTGGCATACAGATCAGCTGTTCATGACTCAACCTCTCGAACACCTGCAAAAATTGTATTCGGGACAGAACTCAAGTTGCCTGGTGATTTAGAATTCGGTATTAAGCCCTCATCAACAAATAATGAAAACACTTCCCAAGAGCAACATGACATAAACGAACTTCATGAATTCGTACGCAGACGAATAAAAATGACCACCGACAAAATAAAAGCGAATTCTGAAGGATTTAAGGAAGGCCAGCTTGTACCGTTGTATAACCCTTATGGGATACAAAGTGATTAAGAAATTAAACGACGTGGTGTACGAAATACAGAAAGAACAGAGCCCGAGATCTAAAATGAAGGTCGTACATCGAGAACGACTAGCTGCCTATGGGAGAAGTGAATCTATGCCTATTCGGGACGAACAGGCTTAAGCGGGGGGCAGTGTTACGAAATTACACTTCAATTCAAATATAACTGTTTTAACTGCTGTCAACCTTTCTGTTTATGTTAACAGTAGTTAACATATCTGTAGAAATTATTAGCATAGCTGTAAACATACAACATTTAATGAAAAGCTTTGTGACAATGTTTCAATTATTGTATTAACATTTTTTGAATTTGCTAAAAGTGTCAACTGTATCTCGTGCTCCACCTTCGAGAATTTCTCTAAGACGCATTATATTATGAAGTTCTGAATACTCGAATTTTTGAGTTGAAGATTTGAAAGTCTCATAAAAAGTTTGCTAATCTTCTGGCAATCCCGAAAATTTCGGAAGTGGGTAAATCTTCTCTTGTCGGTGATTATTGACCGATTTGGACAAATTTGAATGTATGGGGTGTAAAATAGAAGATGAAGTTTGAGCTATAGGTTGAGAGGCAAAAGTGGTAACAGAAGGAGTTGAATCAAATATTTGAGTACTTGCATGATAAGTAGGTAGTGAGCTCGTAGTCGTAGAAATATTATTATATATATTACAACTAGATGTTGTCATGGGGGTGTTATATTAGAATGACTACTAGGCATAGATAATACATTTATGGGCCTATTATGAGCTGATGATGTATTTAATTTGCTAACAGGTATTTCCGACACGCTGGAAATGTTTAAACGTGTTACATTTGATTCAACAATTCGTACGTCATCTCTAATGACAGTTATTGAATTCTGTACATTAATATTATTTGACTCCAGCAATAAATGTATTGAACTTATTTGATTTAATAAAATATTCTGCTTTTCTTCTAAGCGTTTATTAAATTGATTTGTTACCTGTTCTTGACCCTCTTAGGTATGACATATATTTTCAGGATTGGAATATACAAATACGTTTTCAGATTTACTTTCAGTAGGATTTGCAGGCTTTATGGTGTTAATTGCATTTGGTGATCTTACCATTGGCATTGTGGGAGATAAACCTTGAAGTCTTCTGCTCCATCTCATGAAACAAGATATTATTTTCAGTACAATTAGCTACAGATTTCAATTCTCTTAAAATCGTGCTAAACAAATTTTAAGTAATTTTCCAATTATCCAATTTGGCTCTCCAAGAAAGATCAAGGGAGAGCATACAAAAATGATTCCAAGGTTAGGTTAGGTTAGGTTGGAAAGGGCGACGCATTCACGCCTACACCCAGAGGCCAAACGGCCCATTGTGATCCCTTTATGAAAAGAAGAAAAAAGAGAAAAGTGGAACCTATACCCAATCAATCAGTTATTTTATTCCCATTACAAACCCTATGAGGTTGACAAGTCCTTTGCCATTAACCTCACCTAGTATGGCTTCCAAACCACCTCAACCTATTACGCTGAAGCCCTACGCAGTGACAGAGTATGTGCTCTACTGTCTCTAGCTCCTCAACATCATCGCACGTTCTACAAAAGTCCGATGTGCCAATGTCCCACTTACTCATCATATTCCCTATTGGGAAGTGACCCGTAATCATACCTACTATGACTCTAAGACTACCACGACTCATACCTAGAAGATGCTTGGAATCCGCCAGTTTTAAGCTAGGCCATAATGCCCTAGAAACTCTGCAGTCCGATCTGTCATTCCAGGCTCGATTCGTGTTGTCCAGAGTCCACTCTCCTATGGCCCTAAAGAAGGACCCAATTGGAATCTTAACAGATGACTCTATGAAAGACCTATCTAGCTCCGAGCCACTGCGAGCTAGCTCATCGGCTATTTCGTTGCCAAGAATGTCACAATGACCAGGAACCCAACAGAGTCTCATCATATAGGAATCCATTAACCTTCTCAATTCCCTTCTGCACTCAAGTACCAGTCTGGACCTAACAAAATGACTAGTCAGAGCCAATAACGCCGCCTGACTATCAACATAGATAGTAATCTTAGACCCTCGTTCAACATTCCCTTCAATCAAGCCTAGAGCCTTATAAATGCCAAGAATCTCTGCTTGAAAGACACTACAACAGTCAGACAATTTGTAGGATCGTCTGATATCAGTTCCCATAAAGTATACACCTGCACCAGTGCCAACTTCCATTTTCGAGCCGTCCGTGAAGGCCGCGCACCCTCCATAGAGCTTCTCTACTCCATCCCAAAGGTCCCTGCTAGGTAACACCAAAGCGGGAGTAGCCCCGATGTCAATCGTAGTCCCGACATAATCCGTAGGCTCAGCCAAGGATAGTGTCCGACCGTTGAATCTGACTTCATCTAGTATGCTGACATGCCCCGCTCTAGAGGAACCTAATAAACCCAGTTCCTTCAATCTAAATAGGCCACGGACAGCCATACCCCTCACGAATTCCTCAATTGGAAGAAAGTGGAGGATTATGTCCAGCGCCGCCTGAGGTGTACTTCTCCTGGCACCTGAGATGCCAACTGAAGCACACCTCTGAACTTTAGAGAGAAGTTTCCTGTACGTTTCCCTACCCAATACCTTCCACCAGACTGTACAGCCATAAGTAAGAATAGGTCTAACAACCGAAGTGTAAATCCAGTATACAACTTGCGGCTTAAGGCCCCAATTCTTGCCTATAGAGTTCCTGCAGGTGTAATAGGCATTGAGTCCCTTCTTGACCCTCTCCTGAGTGTTTCTCCTCCAAGACAATTTACTGTCCAAGTACACACCCAGGTATTTGGCCTCACTTGACAATACAAGCTCAATCCCTTTCAATACTGGCAAGCTAAAATGCTCGACCTTGTATTTCCTAGTAAACAAAACTAGCTCCGTTTTCCCGGGGTTTACCCCTAATCCCTTACTGTTGGCCCAAAGGGACAGATCACGTAAACCTGTCTGCATGACCTCACTGATCGTAGATAAAAACTTACCAGAGACCAGTAAAAAGACGATAGGCTGATCGGTCTGTAATCCCTGGGCTTCGAGTGAGTCGTCTTACCTGCTTTGGGTATGAAAATGACCCTTACCTCTATCCACCCCCTGGGAATGTACTTCATTCTAAGACATTCCCTAAAAACCTCCGTCAATAGAGAGATGGCTCTTTCATCGACATTCTGTAGCATGGCCGGAAATATTCCATCCAGGCCAGGAGATTTGTATGGCTCGAATGAATTTACCGCCCATAATACTTTGTCTCTAGTGATCATCTCCCTTATCACATCGGTATCCCCAGCATCTGATTTGGGTTGTAGGTTATCACTGACGCTACCTGTCCCTCCAACAGATTCTATATCCTTACAGTCTGGAAAATGAGTCTCCATAAGTAAACTGAGGGACTCTGTCCACGAGTTATCCTCACGTTTTATGTATCCAGGTGCTACTGGGCCCTTGGATAATACTCGCCTAAACCTAGACAACTCGTTAACAGAGTCCACCGATTCACAGAAATTTACCCATGAAGTCCGTTTCGCTCGCCTAATGTCCTTCTTATACTTAGAGAAACTATCCCTATAGCTATTCCAATCCTCATCGCTCCTCGTTAGTTTGGCTCTATTAAACAGCTTCCTAACTGTATACCGCTGGTCCCTAAGTTCCCTAGTCCACCATTTCGGCTGTTTCCTTTTCCCAGGATAAATCACTGGACAATTGAGCGCAAAACTATTCCTAATAACATTCGTGAAATTATTCACCGCCAACTCGATACCCTCAACTGAATCTCTCCAGTCCTCAGTATCCCTAAGGTCCCTACAGACTGACCTCCTAAAGGACTTCCAATCTGTCCTTCTCGAGTTCCTATAGGGCTGCTCCCTCGCCTTCTCAAAGTCGAGACCAAAAGATATCATGCTATGGTCGGAAAAAGAGTAATCCTAAACTACTCTCCAATCTCTAACATAATTTCCCCCACGGTTAGCCAGCGTTACATCTATAACTGTTTCCCTATCTTTCGCTCTGAACGTAGGAGTAGTACCCCTATTACAGATATGCAGATCATAACAAGTTATAAAATCGTATACCAACTCACCTCTTTTGTTGATGTCCCTGCTTCCCCATTGATAGTGGGGAGCATTCGCATCACATCCCAAGACCATGTACGCGCCTTTCCACCTAGCGTGCTCCGCCAACTGCTGCAGAGCGATACCTGGTAAATCGGCTGCCTCATACGGCATGTACACAGCCGCCATTATAAGCCCGCTGCATCCTGCGGCTTCCTGTTGGACGACTGTAAGGTCCCCACTGCTAAAGGAATGAAGAAAATTAATATTTAGATTATTCCTAGCCAGTACACATGTCCGTACCTTTTCCGTTGTGGATGGTATGAACAGGTTGTACCCCGTGACCCTCAGACCACATACCCTGGTGTTCTTAACCCAGGGTTCCTGTATGAGGGCCACGTCCACGTTGGAGTCAATGAGGAGTCTTGTCAGTTCGGTTGAGGCTGCCTCACAGTGATGCAAGTTAATTTGCACCACTGACAGCCTCTTTGGGTTTATCAGATTTGTTGAACCTAAACCTGATCACCCCAAATCCGAAATTGACAACTCCCCCCAGTGACTCCAGCTTCTTCAGAGACTCCTGCCTTGGTTCTCCTTACAAGTCATGGTGTTAACCAATTTCCATTGACCTGTAAGAAGACCCTTATTCTGATTTTCCAATACTGTCAGAATGGTTCCAACCTCTAAAATGTGTGGAGGGAACCATGCTGTCACTATTGGACGCAGGGGCAGCTCAGATGCGAGTATCACCTCAAGCTTCGCTCCTGGATAGAGAGTGTCGCACCTAGCAACTGCGTTCCTGAGAAATTCAAATGATTTCTCGTTCCCGCAGTTAATAGTCTTGACACCCTTCATCCAGTCTGCGCCTTTGAAGGATACCTCATCCGGCCTTCCTTTAACAAGAGCGATTTCCTCAATGAGCTTGTGTTCAATTTGTCGCCATTGCTCAACGCTGATCCTCCCATCTGGATCAACCCTGTCAATGACAGCAGCTTGAATACAATTCTGCAACACTGATTCCTTCGCTCTTTTCGATGTTGAGGGTTGTTCACCTCCTGATACAGCTCTCTTAATGACCTCCTTATGGAGGCCCTTACTAGAGCTGTTTGGCGTGTGAACAACCTTAAATGATTCCAAATTCAATAAAATTTTAATATAAATGTTGAAAAGTACATAAGTAAGTATTGAATAAACTACATTTAAGTTGTTTTAAATAGTTCGGCAAATGTTTATTCACTGCAAAATAATTATTGTTAATTGATAAATGAATTATTCAGTAAACATTTCTAAACAAAAATTAAATAACAATATGTATATATATATATATATATATATATATATA